>CM055750.1:10652127-10754105 GCA_029465975.1 Dallia pectoralis
TGTTTATAAATGCACATTGGAACAAAAGTAAACAGGGCTTTATAAAATACATTTGATTGATTGATATACCACCTCTAAGAACAAACCTGGTCTAAACAGACCCCTTTACTGAGGCTTTTCTGGTTGTCTGCGGGCGCGTGTAAACAGGAGGTTGAGCGGGATTCACCCAGCACAGGCAAAGGAAACCACACACTCAAACTGCAATGGTCAACTGGCAGACACACTCTGGGATGTTGAGTCTGATAGTACGTGTTGAGTCAGAGAGACGGCGTTCAAGGCTATGGCCCATTGTGCGATGCCTGCGTCTGCGGACTGTTCGCTTAACGTTTGTGCGACCTCAGCTGTAAATGTGAACATGCTCTCGTCTCGACCTTTGGGAGGGCCCCAATTGTCCCGAAGGTGATAAATAACAGCGAATTGCTCTGAAACGAAGTCATGCATGCGCTTTACGGAAAGGCTCATAAATTGTGTGGCTATTCCCAATGCTCTGCTCTCATTCCTATGGGCTCAACACTAGGCTCAATTAATTAAATCAGCATTAATAAGGTCCCTCCTATTCGTCTGCACTCTGACTAAAAGCACACTCGCGTCTGTGGAAGACCAACCAAGAAATTTTAGTTTGCAGAAAATTGCGAGATATAAAATACATTTTCACAACAGTTTATACACATAATACATAATATTCACAATATTATAATTTTTAGCAGCAGGAAGCAGTTCGTGTCCCGAAGCTCCGGCCCTCGTTTCGATGACTTGTTTAAGGCTCCTCCGGGGCGTGAGGCAGTAACGGAATGCATTAGAGAATTGTGACAGTCCGGCTGACCACAACGACCTCTCTATCTGATATGTTATCCGACCTAAGGCCGAGACAATTGCCCGGTTCACAGGTCACCTGCGCTCCGATCACTACAGGCGATGCATTCCAAAGCTGAACTTTGACCCACGCGGTGGTCTCGGAATGAGGTCGAACAATGGATCGCCGCAGAGACAAGTCTGAACAGTCATGCCTCGTTACGAACCTTCAGCGACCTGTCGACAAAGAAACACGTCAAGAGTGTCATCGTGTGTGTGTGTCCTCGGGTGGTCTCGTGCTCTAGACCATTGCTTTTGTTCCACGGGTACTGATGTAGCATGGTTTCAATTCCACCCCACTGCTCTTTCAGCATAAACACGCTCCTCTGAAGGGTTTCCACAAAATGTAGACATGCATCAGAAGTGTTTCGTTGCATTTGTGAATCTTTCGATGAATATGTATCTATGCTAGCTCACAAACCCACACGTCCATGATCAGAGTGGTAGGAAACGGTTTCCCCTCTGGCAGGAAGCCAACCAGGAAACAAAGCCTGACCTGCAAACCACCAGAGGAACTGAGCAACTTCAATGGCGAGCTATTTAGAGATGGGGACGGAGACAGTCGTCAGAGTGATGGAAACAGAGACAGTCATCAGAGTGATGGGAACAGAGACAGTCATCAGAGTGATGGGAACGGAGACAGTCATCAGAGTGACGGGAACGGAGACAGTCATCAGAGTGACGGGAACGGAGACAGTCATCAGAGTGACGGGAACGGAGACAGTCATCAGAGTGACGGGAACGGAGACAGTCATCAGAGTGACGGGAACGGAGACAGTCATCAGAGTGACGGGAACGGAGACAGTCATCAGAGTGACGGGAACGGAGACAGTCATCAGAGTGACGGGAACGGAGACAGTCATCAGAGTGACGGGAACGGAGACAGTCATCAGAGTGACGGGAACGGAGACAGTCATCAGAGTGACGGGAACGGAGACAGTCATCAGAGTGACGGAACGGAGACAGTCATCAGAGTGATGGGAACGGAGACAGTCATCAGAGTGACGGGAACGGAGACAGTCATCAGAGTGATGGGAACGGAGACAGTCATCAGAGTGATGGGAACGGAGACAGTCATCAGAGTGATGGGAACGGAGACAGTCATCAGAGTGATGGGAACGGAGACAGTCATCAGAGTGATGGGAACGGAGACAGTCATCAGAGTGATGGGAACGGAGACAGTCATCAGAGTGATGGGAACGGAGACAGTCATCAGAGTGATGGGAACGGAGACAGTCATCAGAGTGATGGGAACGGAGACAGTCATCAGAGTGATGGGAACGGAGACAGTCATCAGAGTGATGGGAACGGAGACAGTCATCAGAGTGATGGGAACGGAGACAGTCATCAGAGTGATGGGAACGGAGACAGTCATCAGAGTGATGGGAACGGAGACAGTCATCAGAGTGATGGGAACGGAGACAGTCATCAGAGTGATGGGAACGGAGACAGTCATCAGAGTGATGGGAACAGAGACAGTCATCAGAGTGATGGGAACAGAGACAGTCATCAGAGTGATGGGAACAGAGACAGTCATCAGAGTGATGGGAACAGAGACAGTCATCAGAGTAATGGGAACAGAGACAGTCATCAGAGTGACCAAGGAAGGAGACTAGGAGAAAAGGGAAGTGAGAGACTGAGATGTATATCATTTGTAATACAGGACATTTGAGTTATGGTGGACTACCTCAAGACAATTTAAATGGCTCTGTTGCAGATGTGCTTGGCACCAGGAGACCACACACCTGGCTGAGGTGTGCTAGCTGGTTTAACAGTGAGATAATCTGTGGAAGCCAGGTTAAGGCTCTCTCCCAATGCACGCCAGCTGCCTGTCTCACTACGGATAAGCCGTTATGAGGGAGACCCCTTGAAGTCAGAGACAGCTGCCCTTGAATACATCAACACTTACACGTGCAACTGTATCCGCCCGCAACGGTCCGCTGATAACATCATACATGCTATTTTGCACACGCTTTAATTGAAATCGTCACAATCATATGTGCGTGCATTATGTGTAGCCAGAGTAGGAATATAAAATGTAACCTTTGACCTTGAACACGTCATGCCCGGATGACCAAGCCGCATTGACTTGAGGCCCCTTCTTGAAATGTGCTCAGATTTCACACAAAACCACACCTGTCTGTTAACCTTGAGCCCCTTTCTCCACCATACAACTCTCTTCGGCACACGTCACTCAAATCACATCACTCCTAATGACATTCTGTACGCAATCAGGTCCTGGAATGTGTGTGGATCTGGGGAACTCCTCGGCTAATGCACGGTGAGGCTTAACAGGCAAGGAGACAGATCGTCGCTTAAGGAGAGAAGCCTGGTCGGAGAGGACCAGGGTTTAAACTTTGTACTTTTGCGATACACTACTCCCATGTTACTAAATGAGCGACGTATTACATTTCGTTACTTCAACCAGAAATTATGTTTCCACCATGAAGCGTGAACTGGGAAGAGAACCATAGCAAAAACATACAAAAAATGTACTTTGAAAACCTACATAAATACAACTTAGTTCTACTGAGAAAATCCCTCATTCTTGTAACGTCCAGGAGGTGATTTCTACCGGGGTGAATCGTATAGAGAATGTCTCAGACTCCAAAACCACTTGGTCCTTTGTTGCTCCAGCGTGGTTTGTCAGAGCATCTGTATGATGGTTGCTGTGAGCTGTGAGAGAAAATGGAGTGCCCTGCGTTCAGGGATAGGCTGCCGGTGGCGTGACCTGACGCTAGCCCCTGACCTACAGCCAATCGGAGTGAGGCTGAGCCGCAGGGCGTCTAGGTCGACATGACAGCTCGTGCGGCGAGGGGCTGGCAGGGCGTTCGGCACTAATCCCTCTCTGGCTCCACCGACCTGGTGTCCCAGTCCCAGACACAACCTGACACATTCCTGCACATCACAGCGGCAGACCCGGCTAGGCCACAGGAAGAACACCAGCTGAGACCAGGGGAAAAGAAGGAGGGCCAGGGAAAGAGAGAGACGGGAAATTGAAAAGAGGAAAAAAGAGAGATGGAGAAACTTACTGACATAGTATATATTAATGCACAGGAGCTGAACACAGATATGGTTGGTATGTGCATTAGATTAGGGGACATAGTGTATCTGTGTACATATGTATGCACAGAGGAGCTGAACACAGATATGGTTGGTATGTGCATTAGATTAGGGGACATAGTGTATCTGTGTACATATGTATGCACAGAGGAGCTGAACACAGATATGGTTGGTATGTGCATTAGATTAGGGGACATAGTGTATCTGTGTACATATGTATGCACAGAGGAGCTGAACACAGATATGGTTGGTATGTGCATTAGATTAGGGGACATAGTGTATCTGTGTGTACATATGTATGCACAGAGGAGCTGAACACAGATATGGTTGGTATGTGCATTAGATTAGGGGACATAGTGTATCTGTGTGTACATATGTATGCACAGAGGAGCTGAACACAGATATGGTTGGTATGTGCATTAGATTAGGGGACATAGTGTATCTGTGTGTACATATGTATGCACAGAGGAGCTGAACACAGATATGGTTGGTATGTGCATTAGATTAGGGGACATAGTGTATCTGTGTACATATGTATGCACAGAGGAGCTGAACACAGATATGGTTGGTATGTGCATTAGATTAGGGGACATAGTGTATCTGTGTGTACATATGTATGCACAGAGGAGCTGAACACAGATATGGTTGTTATGTGCATTAGATTGGGTTGTTCAGCATTGTTTATGTCTGCAAGTACCCACTAGCATGTGCATGGTGGCTGTGGTTGTATGCTGTGCATGTTGGCTGTTCGTGTAGGCTGTGTGTGTAGGCTGTGCGTGTAAGCTGTGTGTGTAGGCTTTGCGTGTAGGCCCTGTGCATGAAGGCTGTGAATTTAGGCTGTATGTGTAGGCTCTGCGTTTAGTCTGTGTGTGTAGGCTGTGCGTGTAGGCTGTGCGTGTAGGCTGTGCGTGTAGGCTGTGCGTGTAGGCTTGGCGTGTAGACTGTGCCTGTAGACATGTAGGCTGAGGAGAATACACACAGACGTTTCCTTACAGTACATACTGGTACTCTGGCATGCAGATAACCAACGGAACAGCCACGCATGCAGTCAACCAAGCAAAGACAGGTGAAGACACAGTCTAATACTTAGAGATAGACACAGATATACATATTTTCCTGTTCTCTCTCTCTCACTTTCATACACACACACACACGCACGCATGCACACACTACACAAACACACACGCACGCACGCCAGCAGACACGCACACACGCACACACTACACACACACGCACACACACACACACACACACGCACACACACACCCACGCACATACTACACACACACACACACACACACACACACACACACACAAACACACACACTACAGACACAAATGCATTTCAGGTCAGCAAGTGCAGGCCAGGTCTCAAATCCATAAAATTTGCAAAACACACCTTCCTGTTTTCATAAGGGAGAACAGAGGAGTAGACGAGGAGGAAGGGAGTGGAGAGAGTGAGGAGGTGAGAGCTCTGAGGGTCAGAACAGAATCACAAGTCATGGGTGGGGAAGGTTGGTTTGGGGGGTTAGTTGATTCAGGGTGAGTGGGTGTGTTTAAGATGAGAAGGTATTCCCTCGTACAATACAAAGGTTACAAATGAAAGTTACAACTATTGTCCTGCATTGAGAACAATGAGAACATTTACATTCTCCTTTATGAGCATTGTCTGTGGGGCTGAGTGATTGTGTTCAGTATCTAGTGGGGCTGAGTGATCGTGTTCAGTATCTAGTGGGGCTGAGTGATTGTGTTCAGTATCTAGTGGGGCTGAGTGATCGTGTTCAGTATCTAGTGGGGCTGAGTGATTGTGTTCAGTATCTAGTGGGGCTGAGTGATTGTGTTCAGTATCTAGTGGGGCTGAGTGATCGTGTTCAGTATCTAGTGGGGCTGAGTGATTGTGTTCAGTATCTAGTGGGGCTGAGTGATCGTGTTCAGTATCTAGTGGGGCTGAGTGATTGTGTTCAGTATCTAGTGGGGCTGAGTGATTGTGTTCAGTATCTAGTGGGGCTGAGTGATTGTGTTCAGTATCTAGTGGGGCTGAGTGATTGTGTTCAGTATCAAGTGGGGCTGAGTGATCGTGTTCAGTATCTAGTGGGGCTGAGTGATTGTGTTCAGTATCTAGTGGGGCTGAGTGATTGTGTTCAGTATCAAGTGGGGCTGAGTGATCGTGTTCAGTATCTAGTGGGGCTGAGTGATTGTGTTCAGTGTCTAGTGGGGCTGAGTGACTACATTATTAATCTCCATCAGAGGAATAGTAGTAGTATAATGCAATATTCCCACATACATGCTATAACTGTTTACATTATTCATCTTCGTCTGGGCTGAGAAAATAGAAGCCCTAAAATAGTGGCCTTTATACTCATAAACAAGAAACAATTGGTTAAGAACTCGTTTTCACACAGAGACAAGAGGCACCAGGATAAAATATGCCTTTATTCTTTATCCTTACTCCATCTAGTGTTTCTCACTGACCTGGAGTCTCTGTCTCAGCCCATTTCCTCATTTATCTCACGTGTTTCCTGTCTCTACACAGTAAACGTCTCTGCCGTTTGCAGGTGAGGAAAGCCTTTTTAGAGCTGCCATGGCAACCATTCCCATTACATCAGAGCGATATCGCGAGGAAGGAAAAGAGGGTAGGAGGAAGGGAAGGAAAGATAGCAAGGTAGTCCCAGATGGATCATCTCGACCACAACACCCTGGGTCCAGGCCCAGTTACACATGAGAACTGCAACCTTCCCTGAATCGTCAGAACCAGCACTGGATTATACAGCTGTTCACTTGTTAATCCATATGCTTTGATTTCTCTGAACTGGTACTTTTACATCCCTAGGTTCGGATTAAGCTACAACTAAAAATCACTGAAAGAATATGTTGAAAGATAGTACTCACTGGGAATACATGGAACCAAATTGCTCACTGGGAATACTTGGAACCATAGAACTCACTGGGAATACATGGAACCATAGTACTCACTGGGAATACATGGAACCATAGTACTCACTGGGAATACATGGAACCATAGTACTCACTGGGAATACATGGAACCATAGTACTCACTGGGAAAACATGGAACCATAGTACTCACTGGGAATACATGGAACCATAGTAGTCACCGGGAATACATGGAACCATAGTACTCACTGGGAATACATGGAACCATAGTACTCACTGGGAATACATGGAACCATAGTACTCACTGGGAATACATGGAACCATAGTACTCACTGGGAATACATGGAACCATAGTACTCACTGGGAATACATGGAACCATAGTACTCACTGGGAATACATGGAACCATAGTACTCACTGGGAATACATGGAACCATAGTACTCACTGGGAATACATGGAACCATAGTACTCACTGGGAATACATGGAACCATAGTACTCACTGGGAATAAATGGAACCATAGTACTCACTGGGAATACATGGAACCATAGTACTCACTGGGAATACATGGAACCATAGTACTCACTGGGAATACATGGAACCATAGTACTCACTGGGAATACATGGAACCATAGTAGTCACTGGGAATACATGGAACCATAGTACTCACTGGGAATACATTGAACCATACTGGTCACTGGGAATACGTTGAAACACAGTGAGCTTTCTTCTACACTTTCTTGTGCGCAAAGTGTTCAAAATCGTCATATTGGAATAACAATCTAGGACAAATCGTCACAAAACCGTTGATCATTTCACAATGGACTCAAATGAAAGCTCAGATGTGTGACTTGTGTCCCCATTTGCATTGCGTCTTGCACTTCATGGTCTGCATCTGGGCTAGAAGCACGTGAACAGTTAACGGTTTAGGAATTCGTCCTCCCACCGTCACGATCTCCTTCTGCAGAGGACACCTGCCTCCCATTCAGAGCCACCGACACATTTGCATCTCAAAGGGGCACATCTAGAAGGCTCTTTCTGTGCTCCAGTCTCCCCCCGTGAGAAATCATCTAATTTATCTCCGCATCAACGGAAATATATGTCTTTAGAAACCCATCCCTTTCACCTCCTCCTACGATAGAGGGACGAGGAGAGACAGAGCTGTAAAAGAGAGACTTGTGATCCTCTGTGTCGTCCTTCGATCCAACGGACCCCCTGTCGCATTGGCCGATTCATGCGGCGTGTGTGAGCTTCTCCCCGTGGCTGTGTGTTCTGAAACAGGGGGGAGGCATTTGTGCGAAGCAAAAGGCACCTGCACTTCTCAGGTATCTGATTCCAATGTCTGACGAGGCGTGACACTTGCGCTCGTTTCAAATTAAAAGGCAGAGGTAACAAATATGCCTTTTCAGATGAGATTCCCGGGGCCGGGTGAAGTGGGGGGAAAAGTATCACTCCCAGAGAAAACACAAGCGGTCGTGTGAGGAGACTCACTGGAGAAAGAGGATCAGGCTTTGGGCCTGAAAATTAAATCATCACAGTGGTTTTACCTGTACAGGTATCCTCCTTAACTGTCACAAGGGAAACTATCGTTAGATTTTCTTTATTTACGATGAAGATAAAGTTTCCGGTATTAACGTCTGTACAACATTGATGATAGGTGGTTTAAACATTATGTCTATATTTACGTATGAACCGTGATGGGTGTTTGCCAAAAACAGGGGTGGGCAAACTAAGGCCCTCAGGCAATCGCATCCGGGGTAGGTATTAAAAAAACAGTTTTGAGGGGAAGTACAAAATAACTTGCCGGTCCAAATGTAACATATCTGAATCTGAATTAAACCTTCAAGATAAATGTTGAATTATAGCCCTTTTCTGGACCATAACAAATTACAAAACAAATGTGGCCTTCATTTTCATTCCAAAGTCATGATGTGGCCCCTGAGCTGAAAAGTCAATAGTCTAAACAAGCGATGCATTTCTTATTTGTATAATGTGCGCTATAAACTAACTTAGCTGACCCCTTCCTCTATGCAGAAGTTGTGTCTCCTAGTTAATATCCCCATGCTACTGCTCCTGTATTCTCAACCATACCAAATAAAGCCTGCCGTTTTATAATGTTATCATTACGTCTGATAATGTTTTTTCTTCCTGGGGTCTTGTCGACGCGCCCCAGGACGGCACCACACAGTCTCCTGATATAGAGGCTCTGGAAAACACGAGGGACTGTAAATTTGGCACCTGTTTTATATTTCCACGCTATAATTATCTTCCTTCATGGGATCTAAGTATATACTTAAAGCTAAGGTGGTACATTTATCTTTTGATAACAATCAAGGAGGCCCCTGGGGTCCACTTAAAGTGAACTGCAATACTTAGAATGTCACCGCCGGACTTCAGTTAGAACCGGCTGACCTTTAGGGCCCACAGCCACATTCGTGTAAAGCCAATAAATACTCCACAGGCTAACGTCAGCCTGCCAATCAGGACGTCTTATCTGATCGACAGGAGAGGCTGTGTTTTCGTCCTGCGAGATCCAGTAACGTGCGGGGGAATGGTGGAAAGGCAAGTGAGGCGTAATAAGTGTGTCCGCGCTTATTACCTGCCTGGTGCTAAGCCCATGGGAAAATGAGCAGAGATGAAGGTGGGTGGGGTAATGTGGATGTAATGTGGGGGTTATGTTGGGGGAATGTGGGGGCAATGTGGGGGAATGTGGGGGTTATGTGGGGGCAATGTGGGGGAATTTGGGGGCAATGTGGGGGCAATGTGGGGGTTATGTCGGGGCAATGTGGGGGCAATGCGGGGGAATGTGGGGGCAATGTGGGGGAATGTGGGGGTTATGTGGGGGCAATGTGAGGGCAATGTGGGGGAATGTGGGGGCAATGTGGGGGAATGTGGGGGTTATGTGGGGGCAATGTGAGGGCAATGTGGGGGCAATGTGGGGGCAATGTGGGGGAATGTGGGGGCAATGTGGGGGAATGTGGGGGTTATGTGGGGGCAATGTGGGGGGATTCTGGGGGTTATGTGGGGGCAATGTGGGGGAATGTGGGGAATGTGGGGAGAATGTGGGGGCAATGTGGGGGCAATGTGGGGGGAATGTGGATGTAATGTGGGGGTTATGTTGGGGTTAATGTGGGGGGAATGTGGGGGGTATGTGGGGGGAATGTGGGGGGTATGTGGGGGCAATGTGGGCGTGTGTTCTGTACACCTGCGGTCCCTCAAAGAGGCTTTTGCAATCCCGGGTGTTGGGTGTTTTTCTAATCTTCCTGGCCCCCAGCTCCCTACGCTCCCCAGCTCCCCCCGACCTCCTCTAAGCCAACCCCCCTTAACTCCCCTCCCCACAGGGCAGCAGTCGATTACAGATGTGGAGTCCAGTCAGGCAGAGAGAGCTTCAGCCACACCATCACTCTCACCCTGAAACTCAACAACTCCGTCCTGAGAGTCCGAATCGAGTTTTCCTTGCTAATCACCACCGATTCCGGGCACGTATTCCACGTTTGAAAAATCGCCAAACAAATAACATCACGAATCAGTCAAATTCAAACATTGTGAGTCATACAAGTCTCCCATTATCGTCCGAATACAGATTAAACAGCCAACCCACGGCGGAGGGAACCCGAGCCCTGTTTATTTGCTCTCTGTGAGTATCAGTGATGAAGGCCAATCCGGGTAAAGTCTGTTGTTGAATGGATGGCGGTGATTGTTTACGTGTATAGATGCCCTGTGGAGGTTCCGGCCGACCGGGTGATAACCAACACACAGATGGTGGGCATCAACAGCCTCCCCTGTCTGACTTGGTCCCAGCCAGTCCACTCCCACTGGGTCCCGGGGACCGCCCGCACGGCTTGCCTCTCCTGCCTGTGTAACTCTACCCGCCGTGTTGATGGAGGGGTACCGCTGGCTTATCTAGCTCCACTCCCCCACTTCTGTGGGACAAACAGTCTCAGAGGCTCCCAGAGAGATCTGGAGGGGTACCACTGGCTTATCTAGCTCCACTCCCCCACTTCTGTGGGACAAACAGGCACAGAGGCTCCCAGAGAGATCTGGAGGGGTACCGCTGGCTTGGCAAGTCTATTTAATCAGCCTTTTTATTAGTCAACTGGGTTGTTTGTGTTTGTGGATGTTTGTGTGTCTCCATTTGTTTCATCCCTCGATACAAAGTAAATGAGTTAGTTGGTCGAGCCCCAGTTGGCTGGAAACCATGTTACTCTTGAGTTGATTGTGTCTCTTTCTACTTCCTGTTTGTGACTTGGTGAGGTGATTCATAGGGGCTGTGTTGGAGATGATCCGGTCGTGCTCGGTTCACCAGTCCCGCGTGCGCCATCACAACTGGACCCGACCACTGATCTCCTGGGCCACGCTGTCGCACACGCTCCCATCCAACTGGACAGGAAGTGAGGTTCAAACGGGATCAGGTTAAAGGTCATCCAGATGCCTTATTAGGGCCGCCAGAGGGGGGAAACCGAGCAGGCAGCGGCTTAACGTACCGGGGTCTGTTTATTTTACAAACAGTGGGAGCGGCAGATTAGTCCAGACTCCTCGAACCATATGGGGAGGATGTCCTCTGTGTTTGAACATGCTCAACAAACCATTGTGCTCTCTGAGCTGTAATGAGAGAGGACACCGTTTTAGTCATTTGTTATCATGCACATAAATGTGGCCGACACATTCGTTTTTCTCACTTGATTTCACTGTTACTTCGTAGCGCGGAGGCGATATTGCATATGAAACATTCCCCCGTGAGACGTCTTTCTCGGTCGTCTATAGTGTGTGGTGAAAACAGGATGTGTAGTGTAATCATGACCCCTGACCCCCTCCAACTCCGGCGCTTGCCCCAACACCAGAATAATGAATCTCATGTTTATGTGTGGCTCATCTTCCCGAACATCAGCCACCCCTTCCTAGTATTGTTTGCTTTTTCCGTGTGTGAGATGTAGTCGTAGATTTGGCGGACATCTTTAAAAATGTTTACTATAAACAACCTCTCCTCTGACTACCAACATCCATCTGACAGTAGTGAATACAGCCATCTCCAGACAGACAGTAGTGAATACAACCATCTCCAGACAGACAGTAGTGAGTACAGCCATCTCCAGACAGACAGTAGTGAGTACAGCCATCTCCATACAGACAGTAGTGAATACAACCATCTCCAGACAGACAGTAGTGAGTACAGCCATCTCCAGACAGACAGTAGTGAGTACAGCCATCTCCAGACAGACAGTAGTGAATACAGCCATCTCCAGACAGACAGTAGTGAGTACAGCCATCTCCAGCGAGACATTAGTGAATACAGCCATCTCCATACAGACAGTAGTGAGTACAGCCATCCCCAGACAGACATTAGTGAATACAGCCATCTCCAGACAGACAGTAGTGAGTACAGCCATCCCCAGACAGACAGTAGTGAGTACAGCCACCCCCAGACAGACAGTAGTGAATACAGCCATCTCCAGACAGACATTAGTGAATACAGCCACCCCCAGACAGACAGTAGTGAGTACAGCCACCCCCAGACAGACAGTAGTGAGTACAGCCATCTCCAGACAGACAGTAGTGAATACAGCCATCTCCAGACAGACAGTAGTGAGTACAGCCATCTCCAGACAGACAGTAGTGAGTACAGCCATCTCCAGACAGACAGTAGTGAGTATAGCCATCTCCAGACAGACAGTAGTGAGTACAGCCACCCCCAGACAGACAGTAGTGAGTACAGCCACCCCCAGACAGACAGTAGTGAGTACAGCCATCTCCAGACATACAGTAGTGAATACAACCATCTCCAGACAGACAGTAGTGAATACAACCATCTCCAGACAGACAGTAGTGAGTACAGCCATCCCCAGACAGACAGTAGTGAGTACAGCCATCTCCATACAGACAGTAGTGAGTACAGCCATCCCCAGACAGACAGTAGTGAGTACAGCCATCTCCAGACAGACAGTAGTGAGTACAGCCATCTCCAGACAGACAGTAGTGAGTACAGCCACCCCCAGACAGACAGTAGTGAGTACAGCCACCCCCAGACAGACAGTAGTGAGTACAGCCATCTCCAGACATACAGTAGTGAATACAACCATCTCCAGACAGACAGTAGTGAGTACAGCCATCCCCAGACAGACAGTAGTGAGTACAGCCATCTCCATACAGACAGTAGTGAGTACAGCCATCCCCAGACAGACAGTAGTGAGTACAGCCATCTCCAGACAGACAGTAGTGAGTACAGCCATCCCCAGACAGACAGTAGTGAGTACAGCCACCCCCAGACAGACAGTAGTGAATACAGCCATCTCCAGACAGACAGTAGTGAGTACAGCCCTCCCAGCACTGGTACCTGGTTCACTGACTGCCAGGCTGTCCTTATGGGGACCAGATGAGAGGCAACCATCTGCACAAAATAGACCCATTAAAATAACATGTGTTTTGATGTGCAAACGTGTTTATGGGGACAACACACTTGAAGAATTTGCGAGTTTTGGAAAGAAATGTTACACATTACAGCCGGAACGAACACAAAGCCAGTCTTTTTCCCACTGAGTTGAGTTGGTTATTTACAGAAAGTCTGTAAGGGGCTGTGAGCGTGTGTCACGTATTATGTATCAGCCGTACGAGGATGTTATGTCTGCAAGGATCACCACATTATGATTTAGGAGGATCTGGGATCAGCACAGAGGCGTGGTAACATTATGATTTAGGAGGATCTGGGATCAGCACAGAGGCGTGGTAACATTATGATTTAGGAGGATCTGGGATCAGCACAGAGGCGTGGTAACATTATGATTTAGGAGGATCTGGGATCAGCACAGAGGCGTGGTAACATTATGATTTAGGAGGATCTGGGATCAGCACAGAGGCGTGGTAACATTATGATTTAGGAGGATCTGGGATCAGCACAGAGGCGTGGTAACATTATGATTTAGGAGGATCTGGGATCAGCACAGAGGCGTGGTAACATTATGATTTAGGAGGATCTGGGATCAGCACAGAGGCGTGGTAACATTATGATTTAGGAGGATCTGGGATCAGCACAGAGGCGTGGTAACATTATGATTTAGGAGGATCTGGGATCAGCACAGAGGCGTGGTAACATTATGATTTAGGAGGATCTGGGATCAGCACAGAGGCGTGGTAACATTATGATTTAGGAGGATCTGGGATCAGCACAGAGGCGTGGTAACATTATGATTTAGGAGGATCTGGGATCAGCACAGAGGCGTGGTAACATTATGATTTAGGAGGATCTGGGATCAGCACAGAGGCGTGGTAACATTATGATTTAGGAGGATCTGGGATCAGCACAGAGGCGTGGTAACATTATGATTTAGGAGGATCTGGGATCAGCACAGAGGCGTGGTAACATTATGATTTAGGAGGATCTGGGATCAGCACAGAGGCGTGGTAACATTATGATTTAGGAGGATCTGGGATCAGCACAGAGGCGTGGTAACATTATGATTTAGGAGGATCTGGGATCAGCACAGAGGCGTGGTAACATTATGATTTAGGAGGATCTGGGATCAGCACAGAGGCGTGGTAACATTATGATTTAGGAGGATCTGGGATCAGCACAGAGGCGTGGTAACATTATGATTTAGGAGGATCTGGGATCAGCACAGAGGCGTGGTAACATTATGATTTAGGAGGATCTGGGATCAGCACAGAGGCGTGGTAACATTATGATTTAGGAGGATTGTGATTGTGCGCAGAAGTAAATCTGACAATTAGCCCTAATGTTTTCACTGATCTAGCCTTGTTGTAAAGCAATTGTCCTCTTGGAAATTGTAGGAGCCAAGATATGTCTAAATGAGATTGGTTTCGGGGGTGTGGTTTAATGTGGGCGTATCTTGAAGTGGCAAGCACCACCTGTCGAAAACTTACAACCAACAATAAAAACCATTCACGCAATTCGTTGAAGTGCCAGAGAATCCAGCTGCTACTGACTGAAGGTTTAAGTTGAAGGACCTTCTCCGTGTAGATCTCATATAAAACCAGCCAAACTTAGCACATTGGATTCCCACGCCCCTCAAAAGGAACAAAATTTCAAAGCTGATAAAATCATTGAATAACAACAGTAACACAAACACAATATTAGTGTTACGGTTACAAACCGGGGATCAAGAAACAAATCAACTGTTTGCCCCAGAGCAAAGGGATCGCTCATATCCCTATTGTCCTGGACATAAAGAACAGCCACTGGTTTCATTTTGTCTTTCCATGTGCTTTTCTTTACAAATAAGGCAATGCCAAGAACAGCAGCATAAAAACATTAGCAGTTGTTAAAATGCAGATGTGGTTTTAACACAAACCGACGTATCCTACTACTAGAAGCATGCTTCACAATTCCAATTCAAACCGACCCTGTATTGTATTCTTGTGTTTATAACGAGAACAAAGTGTTCTTGCTGCTACGGCCCTTCAAAACAGCCACCGTTTTAACCGACGCAAAAGGGCGAGACCTTCCACTTCATTCTGCCCGATGGCCCTGGCGATCTGGGTGGGACTTTCAACTTAACTGACTGACCCATTGAATTGACCTGCTTGTCAAACAGGGTTATCGGGAAGGGAGAACTTGCATGACCACTGCCGAATACCAAATCAGATACCTTCATTGGCCCCTTGCAGTGAGTACGCAACAACGCAGCTGCCACAGGTATCCCATAATGCACCACATATTGTTGCTACTTAACACTGAGGAATAGCAATGTCGAATTATACGACCCGCGCATTTATTCACGTCCGATTTGGCAGATGCTTCGATGGTGATATGATATCCATGGCCACACAAACTCCGTCACCGGACATATATAGATATGCAACCTTCTCACTGGTGAGTTCATGTCATCTGTTAGCATTTGTTTTTATCTTGAATGTATGTTATCCCTAGGGGAAAATGACATAACTCAGATTGGAGTCAATGACGCCTTAGCGTTTCCTGAACACATCTGGACGGATTTAGTTTGGGATTAGCGGTAGGTTCTCCTGTTGAAAATGTGTGCATTAGGTATTCCGTATTAATCTCGTCGAGGCCCCTTTATCACTCTGATTGGACGACGGGGAGGAGGGGCGGGGGCTTGTCATTTGGACCTGACCGCAGGTTGTGATTGGGTGCAGATCTCATCAAGCACAACCATTAATCGTTGCATAATCATGAACACTGCAGATGTGTAGGTCTCACACAAAAACGTCCATTGTGGACAAATTATATACCAGGACCCCAAACTGCCATTTCCAATAACAACGACCTATTTCCGTTTTCCTTTCATGTGTTTTTTAAATACAGCGGCAAAATGTGAGTTTTACTGCCAACGGACATGGCCTACTTCTGGCGTGGTTTACAGTATATAGAGTATGAGGATGTTATTTGAGGAGTTTGGGCAGTAGGGTAAGTAGGGGCCAGGGGACCCTGGGAAAGCCCAGCGGTGCTAGGATGGCGTTCGGGCTACACTGGCCCGAGGAGATTAGTCAGGAGGGGAGAGTGGCGACGGATAACAGCAGGAAAGATAATAAAGGAGAAGGTGTTTCCTGTGAGTGCACTCTCAGGGATGCACTGACTCCTCTATACATTACTAACGTCTCAGCCACCGCTAGCCAAAGAGCCGGCCACCATCTTGAAGAGGAATATCAAACAACCTTGGTTGTCTCAGGTAGTTTAGGTTGTGAACTAGAGTCTGGACTTTTGTCAAATGATTGCTTCTTAAGCTTCTAGTAAGTACCAGTATGTTCCCTGTTGGTCCAGCATGGTTCAGAATGTTGCAGTATGGTACAGTATTTTTACAGTATGGTCCAGTATGGTTTAGTATGTTCATCTTGCACATTGGCACATTTGTCTCACATCCTTTTATAATATAACATAAAAGTGTTTAGGACAGAGACATTTATGCTCCGCTGTTAAGCCACATGACAAAAATGTTTCTGTGCCAACTTCAAGTTGTGCAATACGTTCAGAAATAGCGACCATCCACACACCCTAGTCTGGAAATATAATTTAAGACATCTACACACAAAAACACAAGCTGCTCTGGTTCTATTGTGCGTACAGTCATCATACCCATCAACTAAGACAATGGATGACCGCTGATGAATAAGACATTGCTGTTCTCCTGGCCTGGAAGTGTGTCTGGTAGTGTGTGAGCCATTGTGCTGATATTCCTGTCCTCTCCCACAGAGAACAGAGGCACATTTGTCTTTAGGCCTAGGCCTCTCCAGATGTCACAGGTGCACTCAATTTGAACGAAAATTACAATTTTCAATTGGGTCGCTTTTGTTCTTTGAAATACAATCTAACGAAGACGTCGCGGTCAATGCTTTTCTCATTTAAACATCCCCGACCGAAAACACAGTGAACAGAGGACTTGTTAAGTGTGTACTGTGCTAGCAAGCTGTTAGTTCCAGACAGTTGAAAGAACACAGGACCCGAAAGAGGGAGCACAGCTATGCGGCTAACTTATTCACAGCCTCCCCAGCTTCAGCCCCCACAGAGACAGCACGGCCTGCAATTAAGATCACAATGGGACCCTCTGCCTGGTGAGCATATTGGCTCGCCGCTGGTGACCACAGAGTTTTTGATCAAAGCCGGGTTTTGAGTGGGATTTTGGGAAGAAGAAGGGAGAACTTTGGCGAGGCATGAAGGTTTGGCTACGTAATCAGGTGACTGCTATACAGACCCGGCTTCTGGTTCACGTGATAAAAGTAGTGTGGTCAGAGTTTGCCACCCAGAAGCACTTTGCGGTTGCTAAAACATTGAAAGCATTGGATGTAACGTAGTTCGGCATCTGGCACAGTTGCTCATTACATTCTGACCAGAACTGGGTGAAAACCGTCATATCAGAGCCTTGCCAGAATGGACACTAGCTGCATGGCTGACCCGGAAAAGTTCCATTCAACCGAGTTAGCTTAGTTGCCAAAACGAATAACCAGGCAAACATATATTCTTTAATTTTCCCGAGGCCACCCCTTGGTTAACTCAAAGGCTCACAGAGTTGAATTCATTAGAAGAAACTGTGCTTAGGACCCCTTATAGCTTAGGTGTTATCTTATACTTAAATGGGATTAACTCAATTGGCTGCAAAGTATCTCTTAATGACTATTTATCTAACTTTTAGTTGCATCAACATGAACTTTGACCTGATCTCCGAAAAATCTGTTAGCATTAGCATCATTCAGTAGTTCGGAGCCAGAAAAGAAAGTGTTTCAATTAAAACTGCCAACAGCGTTGAGCGAGAATCAACATTTAAGTATGGCATATTGCACCAGTTTTACCCTGAGACACATGCACATTGTCCATAGACACACCAACGTGCCATGGACTGTTGTAACGGCCTTCTCCAGTTGTATCCTATTAACATACTTTTATAAAAGAAAATAGTTTTGATGACTATTTAGTTAAGGAGACATGCACACTGACCTCTTAAACTGGTCTCAGGAACAATTACAAAATCAATACATCGTCTAGATTTTAAACCTTTACTCAGACCCAATAAGGAAACGTGTTGATATCCGCAAGACACGAGTAGAAGATGCCATTTTCCTTACTGGAATTTTTACCTACTAACCAGGACAATTGCCTGCTCCTAAGATCCACAAAAAAGTCTGACCACTTTATGGGTGTTTAATTGAGAGTACAAAGAACAGAATTTCCTCTAACCATTGTTAGCTCGAGGTTTGGTTTTCACTGAAATTAGTGAATACCTTGAAGTGAGAAAAATATAAAGTGATTATAATTAATCAAGTTGACAGAAGTACTTTGAATGACCTTTCCTCAATAAGGTTAGATAATAGGCTAGGTTAAAAGCAACAGAGATAAAATATTTCTATAATTGTTTGGAGGAATTTTAGGAGCTGGATTTTAATGGTCTATTCACGAGTGTGACAGACGTATTCTTTTTGGCATGTGTTTATTGCTCCCCCTGCTGGCACAATTTAAACTCACACCCCAAAGCCCAATTTGTATCACCTATGCACTACATTAAATGAAAGCCAATGTTCAAATTACAATGTCTTTACTAGGTGTTTAATTTGTAAAACAAAAAAGACAACATGTGACCAGGCTAAAACAAAAAGAATTATATATTTATTGACAGTTAACAGAAACACAAGTGGTCTCGTGGAAATAATAACTATTGCGCTGACTAGACATTTGTAGGAAAGAACGCATAGCATGTGTTTGTTTAAACTAGTGTCAAAACTGTTATGTGCATTTTGATCATATCTAGTTAAATAAAATATGAATTTACAATTCTTACAATTCTTATATTACAAATCTATCTTATCTACAAAATGTAAGCATTAAATTAAATGTGAATATCTGCCAAATGGGGATGTGATGGCCTCAATAGTGTCTACTTCTGTAGACTAGGCAGTTTTTCCCAGCACTATTTTGACCCATTATTGCTTTTAGTGAGTCTTCAACGTGACCAGTAAAAACAACATGCATTGGGTAAACTTATATGGTATACTGCAGTAATATTTTTTTCTCCCGACTAAATATCCCATAGTGTCCTAAACAGAATAATGAAATTCTGTTTCACAGTTCTGAATGCAAATAATGAGATCCATCTAACGTAATTTACCAAAAAAGGTAGCGAACAGCAGACAGCCTGTCCATATTATCCCAAAGCAAAGGCCTGCTTTTCATCAGAACACCAGTGTATTCAATTTGTCCAACGAAACAGTTAGTCACAAAACATGCAGACATCGAGCTACCAGAATACTGTCCGCGGAATGAATACACCCAAGGTCATAGGTTTATCCCAAATGAATTAAATATGTACATATAAAAATGTAAAAGCTTCAATTATCCCAAAACCATGACGGCTCTCGACATTTTCCAAATGGGAGGCCTATATCTACATGTACACGTTCAGACATGATCCCCAATAACCTGGAAACACTGGTGATCGTCTCTACAGGTCGGTTAGTCTCAGTTTCTGCTACAGCTGCTTCCATTACAGCTATTAGGGGATTCATATCTTCACACACAATCCAGTCTGCAAGGCCCATTTCCCCACCCCAGCACCTGTGCAGAGGCACACTCCCGCAAATAAGTAACAAAAACATGCATGAATACATATGATTCCCGGACAATGAATACATAAGACTCCCGGAGTACGAATACATAAGGTTCCCAGGCTAAGTATACATATAAGATTCCTAGACTGGGAGTACGTAGGATTCCCGGACTATGAGTACATTCCTGGACTATGCACAAGATGAAAGTTGGTTTTAATAAACCGGTATGTGTCATTGCATATGCATGTATGTAACTCCATACTTCCTCATCATGGTCCATTCTGCGCCTTCTTTCTTACCATGACGTACTTTAATGCTACATAGCGACTGGAACTGCCTGGCATATTGGGAATGTGTGTCTGCTCTAAAAAAACCATCCCCTCCAGACTGATAGAAGACAATCACACACCATAGTGGTCTGGAGGACCTTGTTATTCCACTTTGCACTGTAGAATACAACATGCTTGAATACTAAAAGAGAATCTGTAAGAGTACTACTGTGACAAGGTATGCATGTGCACACAGGGAAAATCTGACATATGTTGTGCGAGTTCCTAATAGGAATTGTATGGTAACGCTGGTTGAACAGTAACAGAGAAACACGTATCGGGTCTGCCCTCTGGTGGTGAAGAATTGAAGGGTTGTTAACTGAACGCCAAAAAGCCCCGTTTTAAAAACATTGTACGTTATACCCGTTTCCTACACACCATAGGCGGTTTAAACAGTTACATGAGAAAAAATAAAACTCCCATTGAATTAAAGTGTTAATAAACCATGTTGTTCACCCTTACAGAGTCTCTAAAGTAAATGCTTTATGTTTACTACAATGTTTACAACTGTATGTATAATTGTTCATGCTTTATGGGAACTAAGGTGTGTTCAACTAAAGCCTATGCATCAGTAACATTACTCCATTGCACATCATAGAGTGAAGAGTCTCAAAGAGGTAACATAGATTAAAGTATTATAATACTATAACACTTAGCTGTGATGCATTAGTGTGTGCTGCTGGCTGTGTGCTCTAGGCAATATGGTGTCTTAAAAGCAAGCCGACTAAAACAAAAAATATACAAAAGTCGCCCCATGGTAGCGCTGTATTCTCATTGGCCATTTTAGGCCTGGTTGCTGGTATATGCTGGAATCTGTAAATGCCTGATACGGACACAATATCACGATGGGTTGGCCAATGGAGGGGCTGAGAGACTGAACACTGGACCATCCACAGATAGTGGAATCTCCCACGAAGGTCACGTGTCTGTCTGGGTGCTGTCAGCCTTCATGAGGTGGTGTGTGAGACTGGTCCAGGAGAAGACGAGGAAACATCCAGTTCCTCTCTTAAGGCCCCTCTACCCTGATCCCATCAACCCAGTTCCTCCCTCACTGCCCCTCTACCCTGATCCCATCAACCCGGTTCCTCCCTCACTGCCCCTCTACCTTGATTCCATCAACACAGTTTCAGACCTGCCGTCCCACTTCGTGCCCACAGAGCGCTACAGGTATGTGTCCTCTGTGCTACTCAGACTCTGTGTGGACATCTGGAAGGGGGACTCTTTAAGAGCAGACTGGCTGTTAAGGGCTGGTTGGCTGTTAAGGGCTGGTTGGCTGTTAAGGGCTGGTTGACTGTTAAGGGCTGGTTGGCTGTTAAGGGCTGGTTGGCTGTTAAGGGCTGGTTGGCTGTTAAGGGCTGGTTGGCTGTTAAGGGCTGGTTGGTAAGGCAGGAAACTGTCTATGTGCGTGTTTGGAAGGAGTGTGTCATTGGCGAAGGGAAGAACCGGAGAGTATCTCAGAAGAGGCTGGGTCAGAGGATCTCTCAATAGAGGCTGAGATAAGGGAGGCTGAGATAAGGGAGCCTGAGTTAAGGGAGCCTGAGTTAAGGGAGCCTGAGTTAAGGGAGCCTGAGTTAAGGGAGCCTGAGTTAAGGGAGGCTGAGAGACGGGAGGCTGAGAGACGGGAGGCTGAGAGACGGGAAGCTGAGAGACGGGAAGCTGAGAGACGGGAGGCTGAGAGACGGGAGGCTGAGAGACGGGAGGCTGAGAGACGGGAGGCTGAGAGACGGGAGGCTGAGATACGGGAGGCTGAGATACGGGAGGCTGAGATACGGGAGGCTGAGATACGGGAGGCTGAGATACGGGAGGCTGAGATACGGGAGGCTGAGATACGGGAGGCTGAGATACGGGAGGCTGAGATACGGGAGGCTGAGATACGGGAGGATAAGTTAACGGATGCTGAGATAACAGAGGCTGAGATAAGGGAGGCTGAGATAAGGGAGGATAAGTTAACGGAGGATAAGTTAACGGAGGCTGAGGATCAGCGGGTAAGGCATAAGGGTTGGGGAAATCCTGTATATCAGATGGGGCTTTCCTAATACTTCCTTTCTTCCTGCTCTTCTTCTCCTCCATCTTTTTCTCCTCCTTGCTCTTTTTCTCCTCCTTCAGCTGAGGAGTTGGCTGAGGCGGAGGCAGGGGAGACTCCACAATAATGGTAGGGTTCTGACGAAGGTCTTGGCGACTGGGAGGTTCTGAGGCCATGATGGCCCGGGCGCCGTGCAGCCTGGGAGGGGACTTGCAGTGCAGCTCCCCGCGATTCTTCCTCCAGCGCTTCAGCTGAACCCGGTGTTCTCTTTCAATGTCCCGCGCCGACACGGGCACCTCCAGAACCTGTGGGATTAAACAGAAATACCGCTGGTTACTGATAGCGCACAGGACGATGAAACACTGCGTCAATTTAAGATAGAACATATTAGTCTTTTTTTTTTTGTTAGAAAGGCAGAAACGGGCCTGAGGAGAAAAGGCTCTTTCATTGGCCGGTCATTATATTCCTAACGGTAACCTTGTTAGTAAATGTCAAACCGCCCGAGGCTATGAGAGAGTTCCATAGTCTCTCACATTGAGGATGGTCAACTATCAGAGAAGCTATTGTCAAACTGAGACACAGGAAACCAAGACAACTACAGTCAATGTCTCGCTCTCTGGTTCACTGTCAACGCCCCCACATTGAACTCCACATTTCCACAGAAGAACCACACTTCTGACAGCCACTACACACACACACACACACACACACACACACACACACACACACACACACACACACACACACACACACACACACACACACACACACACACACACACACACACACACACACACACACACACACACACACACACACACACACACACACACACACACACACACACACACACACACACACACACACACACACACACACACACACACACACACACACACACACACACACACACACACACACACACACACACACACACACACACACACACGCCCCATGGTCTGTACTGCTACACGAGTTGGCTCAGTATTCCACCGGGCTAGGATGTTCTGGATGTCGGACTCTCTCAGCATGTATCAGCAGTGTCTCCTGCCAGTCGCGTTCTCACCTCCCGGACGAGGAAGCCCTCCTGCATGTAGCGTGGCTCTATGGCCTTCAGCAGCTCCATGGTCTCATACTGGCCCTGACACGCCTTGAGCTTCTCACGAGTACCCAGCATGCACTTCAGCAGTACCATGCCCACCCGAAAGATGATCTTCACACCTAGGGGAGGGGCATAGTTCACAGTCACTAGCTGGCATGTCATTTGAAAATTCAATTCACCATGGGACTACATTGAAAACACATTATTTGATGTTTTACTTTTTTTTTTTTTTTAAATATACACTGTGTGATTTCAAATCCGATGACTGCAACAGACTCACAAAGTTGGGACAGTTGACTGTTACTTGTTGATGGTACATCACCTTTTCTTTCATAACACCTATTGAGCTTTTGCGCACTGAAGACACCAATTAGTTAAGTTCAGCAAGCAAAATGTTCCCCCATTCATCCTTTATGCATTTCCTCAGCTGTGAAACTGTATGGGGCCTTATTTCGCGCTTCATAATGCCCCGGACATTCTCAATGGGAGACAGGTCAGGACTGCAGGCAGGCCATGCTAGCACCCACACTCTCTGCTTACACAACCGTGCGCTTGTAATACGGGCAGAATGTGGGTTGTCCTGCTGGAAAAGATGACGTCTAGACGGCAGCATATGTTGCTCCAAAATGTGTACACATCTTTCGGCATTAATGGTGCCCTCACAGATATGCAAGTAACCCATGCCATTGGCACTGACACACCCCCATACCATGACAGACGCTGGCTTTTGGACAGCTTTGATGGTCCAATACCTCTTTGGCTCGGTGTACTCGACGGCTGTTATGTCCAAAAACTATTTTGACTATGTTGTCAACTATGTTGACTCGTCGGACCACAAAACACGATTCCACTGTGCTACTGTCTATCTCAGATGAGACCGAGACCAGAAAAGTTACCGGCGGTTTTGGACAGTGTTGATGTATGGCTTCTGCTTTGCATAGTAAAGCCTTCACTTCCATCTGTGGATGCAGCAGTGAATGGTGTTTACCAAAGTATTGATGACCCCATGTCAGGATATCAATTACAGACTCATGACAGTTGTTAAGACAGTGACGTCTTATGGTTCAGAGATAACGCGCATTCAGAAGTGGTTTTCGGCCTTGACCCGTCCTTGCTCTTGAAGGATTAGGACTTTTTAAGAGGCTCCCTTCATACTATAATAACATGATGGCTAATGTGTGTTTATGGCACGTGTGTTCTGTGTATTTATTGTGTAAATGCATGTTGTCCTGCAAATTGTTTCGCCTCATCTTGGCCAGGTCGCCGTTGCAAATGAGAATTTCTTCTCATTAAACCTACCTGGTTAAATAAAAAATGGCCTCACTTATCGAACATCACTTTTTTTTTTAACTTGTCACATTGCTATTGGTCTAAAATCGGCCCTATCCCAATTTTTTTGTGAGCGTGTTACATTGAATGCTACTGTGGGGGTTATTGTCTGCTAACGAACCATCACACAGGAACATGTCCCAAACACGGAGGACTGAGGCCCAGGGCAGGGTGCGGGAGAAGGCACACATGAACCACTCGGTCATGTAAAGGATGGGCTCTATCTTGTGTTTCTCCAGGTGGCGGTACGCTGGAGGGGACACCCGACGCATCAGAGCATTCAGGACCTCGCCATCTAACTGGATGGCCTCCTGTAAGGACAGAGAGCAGGGAGAAGCAGGGTGTTTCACGCTGACACGAGAACCAATGGCATCAGGTGCTTCTCATTCGTAAAAGGCTCATCTCACCAGCCCGGCACTGTAGTATCCAGGTAGGTACTTCTCACAGATCTGGACCAGTACCCAGAACGCTTCCTGTGGAAAAACAGGCAGATGATGCCGTTAGGAAACTCTGAATGGAAGCTTCCGAATAAAAACAAAACTACAATAAACAGCTAAAGCATACATTTAACAATTTTCTATGGTCGCTAGGGTCACAAAAGGTTAGGATTCTGGTTGAGAACAAGTTCAGTATGGTTTGTGAGGGGGCGGGAATTCAAGGGGGAGGAGCTCACCTCTGCAGGCATGTGCATTAGCAGCACGGCTGCGATGGGAGCCTGTGCCTGGCAGTACCCCTCCTCTGGCCGGTACAGAGTGTAGGCCTTCAGGACACGGAACAGGTCCTGCTGCCTGCATGGGTAAACAGGAAAAACAAACGGACACGGCACTAAACACACAGCACCAAAAAGACACCAAGCTTCACATCAGTCACTAACCGGGGTGATTGATTACTAACCCGTGGCCCCCTCGTGACACAAACATCTCATGGAAGGGGAACTGCCTGTGTAGGTCTTTTTCAATTACATCCAGCTCCTTTGGGTCTCCGGCCTGACTATCCAGCTCCTGAAACGACACCAGGGAAGGTCAAGCGTAGTCCCACACAGGTGAAACAAACACGGACAAAGGGCAGAACTGACCTCAAACTTCCCTCGGTTCTGTTCCTTCTTCACCTTCCCGCCTGACAGGAAGAGCCAGGCGCGACCTCTCAGTGATGGAGGAATCCCTTTCTGACACCTCAGCCTCACCTATTAAAATAAAGAATAGGAATATACTCATCACCGACCTAACAAACAATGGGCTTGTTATTATGCAGAATGTCAAAACGCAATTAAATAAAAGCAAAATGAATAATAAAAACAATTGCCGCTATGGTCTCATCGCAACAACCCCCAACAAATGTGGCTGAGTAGGGCATGTACTGTCTTTTCTGCACACTTATCCAACCCAGAAGTCCTGGTCTACGCTTGTGAGGGCAAGTACACTCACCTGATGCCTCTGAACCAACTGACAGAGTCACTAGTGCCTGCTGACGATGCCTCCGTGCTGGGCTACGCTGGTCAATATGCATAAGCCACAAGGGTTCACAACCGCTCGTTAGCTAGCCTCACAGTCAAAGCTGGTTCAATGTAGCCTTGGTGGCCCTCTCGTTTGTTTCAAAGCTCTTGTTTAAAGACTGACTATTTTGTGGCAGTTATTTTATGTTTAATCTTGCATTGAAAATGAAGTGAATGAGGATAGCACAATGTTGGCATGGAAGCAAGCGTTTTTAATGGCTGCTTTTAGCTAAAGCGGATGAGCAACAGTGGTAAAGTACAAAAGGTAAAAATAGCTTAAACAACAGACATTTTGTAACAAACATTTACTACTGTATGGAAAGTCCAATTATGTAAAAAAGGTGTGTGCAAATACACTTTCCCCAACTGGTTTGCGGATACTAAAGTTTGAATGACAATTTGTTTAATTTCTTCCATTGTGATTTATGACGAGGACGAGCAAGAAAATGGCTAGTTCACTAATATTATATGGCAGTGTAGCTAAATATAGAATAACAGGAAACATCAGTGACCTAACATCTCTCGCTCATGAGACATGTTGAGAGGAATGTCCAGACACACTCAAGCTGACAGAAACACCACACACACACTAAAATAACCACTGTTTATAACAGAAGGGCTCAAATGAATGCAAACAACCTTGACGTGGGTGGGTTACATCACTACAGCCTATCAGTCGGTATACGCAAGCATAATCGCAAATAATGCCATATAAGGCTCTCTCGCACTTGTGTACACACACTCACTGTCTGAAAGGCATCCATCACCTTCACTGACCAAAAACAACAAACACAGCACTCACAGGACAAGGCCTACTGAATAATCTATAATAATTTTAAAAACGCCCACAACTCCGCTTGAGACTGTAGTGAAAACAAGCTGCCTTCAAACTCGCCACTAACTTTGTTACATGGTCATGTGATCTGGTTCATGTGATCTGGGTCATGTTACAGCCCTATAGTCAATCTTACTCTAGTCATCTCGGTGTCATTGTTGGTAATATACAGGTTCTGTGAGGCTCTGCTGCTGACTCAGAGAGATGCGGCTGTAGTTCACATGCGACACACAGGTTGAACTGGTTGTCAAACAAACCTTGACCATAATGAAAACCGTCCAAAAATGTAGGCATCTTTGTACCGTTTCAACTCTGTGGTTATGGATCATGACATTGAATGATCTCGGTCTCTATGAATCCGGAGGCTTGATTAGGTTCTTTCCGTTCCAACGTAATTCTTGATTTCTGCATCCCCTTACCTTTGCTACCGACGGCACGGTATTCACGGACTTCTTCACTTGCACCGGATTTTGTTTTTTGTTACGGACATTTTGTGTTAATGTGCAAGTTATTAAATGACTGCCATCAATCTGGAATGGCATTATGGAATAGCATGTTAATGCCGTCCGATTGGATCAGAAGCGCTGGTGAAGTCCATTCTCCCACGGAGATGTTCAAATCGGGTTCCTCATCACAATCACAGACTTGTCCCAAGTTATAAGCAGAACCATGTTTTTTTTTTAACTGACAAGAAATAAGGCATCGATGCTCTTGGACAAATTGGAGCCCCTTTTAATGCGTTAGCTATAGTTTGTATAGCCTGCCCCAGATCCATGCCACACCATATTTCTTTGATGTCTACAGAGAGTTCCTACTTTATGGCATAGTATTTGCTTATTGCTTGTATAGTCCAATCAATAAAATGTGCCACAGTTACACTCCAATAAACTTCTAGAGGCATCAAGGATGACCACTAAACCTAATTTTGGGCAACTCTGGAATGGGCATACATCTTAGAAAAAACAGTAACATAATTATTTGGAATATATAAAATGAGTAACAGAGCGATTACGTTTACATTACTTTCACTCAAACGGAAAAGACACAACTAAACATCAATAAACTAAACAAAATATATCTAGAGCAGATCAGTAGATTCTTAAATTTTATACATATTTAAACCTCTGTCTAATAGTCTACTTAGAAATTACAACCGGCATGCTTGTTTTAGCCTATATATCTGTACATGTTTATATGTTGTATGTTTCTGGGGTGGACTCGCATATAGCAGCAGAGTTGTCATTTCTGCTGTTTAGAGATATACAGCAGAGTCTAATGACACAAAGTGTCGATCAGACAAAGATTATATGTGACAGAAACGCCAGATCTGCAGCCAGTCTGAATTTAAAGACGAGCAAGCTGACAAAAATCTACCAGACATTACCCGTGATCTGCAACAGCGTTGTGGTAACAGCAAATGTGCAATAAAATAGCCCTCGCCACAAACCCGCCCCAAATCCCCAACATGTCCGGACAGTAACATGTGAAAGAAGTTCCAACAACATGCAAGCACTTCTTAAGCCATAATAAGGAGCTTTACAAGAACATATATAGGATAGTTGTGGGAAAACTGTAATAAGAGACAGTGTCCCAACAGTCTGAACACGACAACAGATAATGTAGTGTCAGACTTGTGAATGCTCCATCTGTCTGGAGCTCTCTGACCTTATTATGTCTCCTCGCCATCCATTTGTCCCAATTACTGAGCATGTCCAGCCACTTGACCTCCCGCTGTCTCAGCACCTCTGGAGGGAGATCCTGAGCACTGTAGAAGAATGAGGGGAAGAAAAGGAGAAAAACATGTTAGAAGGTTCAAAACAGTAGACAGTTTATTTGGCTGCATTTATGAACTAGAACATTGAGGATATGTAGGCCTACCATACATCATGTAATTGCTTTAATTAAAGGAGTACAAATAATGTTATCATCAGCATAACCTTATAACAGCCTTATATTATTATCTGTTCACTCTACGCCTCCCTGAAAAAAGTAGTAAATAAATAAAATGCCCCTCCCAGTTTCTCTACCTAATTTACAAGTGACCAAAAATAGAAATAGTTTTGTACTTCACTCAGGCCTAAGTGTCGCAGATTTCATTGAAATACTAATAAAACCTCATTGTCTCTCACTTCCTATAAAACCGATTGCCAAAGTAGGCAATCTAACAAAAGGGCACCAAAGCTGTGGCATAAGGCCATCTAACCCCACAGAAAACAGGAAACTCACAGCCAGCTAGTGCTTGGCACAACTAATTTCTTCCACTAACAATGTGGTGGGCCAAAGGACAAATGTGAAGTGAGACACACCTGACAAGAAAATCATTTTAAACAGATGCAGTTTAAGATATTTGATATGGTCTATTAAGACGTGAATATGCTTGCTATATTTGGCTAGGTTGATGGAATTAAAGATTGTGTAACGATGACGTTGTGTAATGATTAGGGCGTTACGAGTGTGATGACATATACTATTGATTGGTCTAGTCTAATAGGAAAAAGTAACATTCCTCAATTTTAAATCTCAACCAGTCCTCCTAACCATAAAAGTGAAGTAGATCTGTGCAATTAAGAGGTAGTCACTTTTCTACTTGTTTTGAGGAAATATGTATATATTTTGGTAGTATAAATAGATCTCTGACTGAGAGGTTTACCCATGTGTAGTTTACCCTCGGAATATGCATATGAATATGCATGCCCAATAATCTTAGATCTGTGTCCAAATATGTGAAATACAATCTGAATCGGAAATTATATTTAAATATGCTGATACAAAATAGCCTTTATGAATCATAGGTGCAACGAAAGTTGGTTCCGAAGAGGCTTCCTCAGCATTGATCAAGTTTGTCTGGGTTGAGTTATCATTATATTGCACTAATGCCTACTACAAAATTGTTTCAACTAAGCTGTTTTCCGTGGGGATGAAGCTGGGGCATTAAAGAGAGGAATGGTTGAGTGTCATAATCCCCAACAAACCCAGCAGCATCTGAAAGAGGCTTTACATCACACCATTAATTTATCCCATAAGAGATTTCAGATTGATTTCAAATCAGATCAGTTTAGGCCTACCCAAACTCTACATTCTGATAACTACTTAAATGTCATCAGGACACGGTGACATTTGTCAACATATATGCATCAATTGCCTCTACACAGTCTACTGATTAAAGAACCCTTGTTCTATAAATATCTACAGTTATCAGAACGCAGATAACGGTAAACAACCACGTCTCTCTTCATGCATATCTTCTTGCCTATTTCCAAGTTGATAGATGACAAATAGATTTGACATGTGTGTTACATCATTTTCGATAACGCCCTTAAACAGAAAGTCTGTTAATGCAGATTTGGACCACTTGTTGTTGTAAAAGTAAAACATTATTTCCCCCAGATTTGTGTACACCAGTTATCTTATTGAATATGCTGTTTCATTTATACAGCATGTCGGCACATTTTCATCAAGCGGGCCAATCACTTTTGGAAGTAACTTAAGGAAAATAATGACATCACTGACAGCATGCACTGGCTGCTACAGCTATTTTTGCAGACAAGAGGATGTTTTCAGACCTTTCCGGGCACTTTCGTAGGTAGAAGTTAGATTCAAGTTAAATATAAAGACTCTGTCCGTTTCGGTTCCCTTTTTATATTTTGCGCATATCTCGGCTCTGCATCAATGTGGCCCCTCCCTCACACCTCTCACAGACACTCAGTCTCCCTGACGCCCAATACAGGGAACACAACTCCCCAATAGAACTGTGCAGAGTAATCAGGGTTTAACACGGTCTGAGTGACAGAGAGATGATGCGATCGGAAATGTGTCTACATTTTACAAACGTATTTTCTTTTTAATTGTCTACATTCTCTTTCGTCCACACACTATTTCATAACCCTCATTACTCTCTAGCCGGGCGTGTAGCTATCGTCAGGAAACACCTTGCTTAATTTGACTAGTACTAAGTAACTGGTCTTGCCATTATAACTCTTACAAGTACGCCTTGAGCACCACCCAGCACCTTCAGAATGGCAAGATAAATTGGATCTTGAGGACACTGCAGTACGCTCGTAAAATGCCTCTTTCTACTTATGGTAGAATGTTTAGCCATGCCTGTGCGGCTTCAATTTAATAGAGGCACTCTTTCGTTTGAAGAAAACAAAAAACCTCAATACCCCAGGGTAGCATACCAGGGCCATCCCTCTATGTAGGGCGTAGGTGATAAACAGACTGGTTCTCTGTGGTCATGAGTGATACTAAAGCACTTATTATAAGAATAGGGTTGTTCACCATGGTTCACAAGCTAAATGTCCAATCAGGTACTCATACCATGACAGCCACCTAATCCTCCCTAGGTTCCAATTGACTCCTTTCCTCTACCTTGTAACCATTCCTTATGTTGTAATTATATATAAGACTGTGGTATCAGGTCAACTAAGCTGGTTAAACATATTGCCTAGTAATTTCATTTAGGTTATGTTGAGTTGGTGCTGACTTAACCTGACCCAGAACGTGTACGTTTCAATAAAATGTGTTGCCATTGAATCTCACTTGGCCACAATCATGTGACCGATTATCTTAACTTTAAACTCAAGAGTTGCCAGGTTACCTCTTTAACTTTTCAAAACAGTTACATAATGCAAATCCAATACAGACCAAAACAATGAACGTCAAAAAACATGTAGTGACTCGGGTAAAGCCTAAGTCCACTAAACTAAAGACGACTGAAACGACAGCACCGCACAACTGGAATATGACCATACCACTGTTTAAGTACATCTGTGGGCAAATCTTACAATAGTCATACATCAATAGACATTACATCAATTGTCATGGCTTTGCTAAATACCAGTGCACAATAAAATCACATTATGGCTGTAAGAGCAGTCAGTTTAAACACCCTTCAATGGGTTATACCCATAATACTAATGGGTGGGGTTGGAATTGGCTCTTCGCAGTTCGGTTAAAGATCTTGCATTGGGAGACCTTTAAACACAGCTGGTTAATGTCGAGCATCTGGGGGAAACATTTGTAACTTCGGTGGAGAAAGTGTGAAATATATCATATCAATGACGCCACATCTCCACTATCAACTTTTGACCATTAACCTAGCCACTCTAGCACAGGGTGCAAGTATACACATAGAAGTTGTATGCAAACACCACAGTAACTTACGATTCCTCTGAATACTGTTGTGCGCCTCCAATGAACCCATATTTATCCGTGTGCCTGTCGCTGGTGAAGCCGTTGATCTCCGAGTCGGAACCCAGTGAGCTCTCGTCGTCCATATGAGTGCTGCTGCTAACGCTGGTCCGGATACTCCTGGTGTCCGCCGACAGTCGACCATTCTCTAATTTATCCATGATTCGGCACAGTGATATATCCAACGCTACTCATTTGACACGGTTGCAACCAACGCAATTGAACCAGACGAAAGTTTCCAAACAAACAAAACCAACAACGCCATGGCACGAGCACGTAGCTAGCTAAGTTAACACAAGCTATGCTAAGCTAACACAAGCTAGATGAAATAGATCTAACTAACGTTATATGAATTACAAGTCGGCTTATTAATCTCGATATAAATATCAGTAGTACTTATCTTTTTAATCGAGGCAAACGTCAGTAGCTTTTCCAAGTACAGCTAGCTAACTTTGCTAGGTGTCTGTCACTAGCTTGTCTGACTGACTGACACAGCAACCAACCAGCTGTAAACGCATTTAGCTTGTAGCCTAGCTAACCCTGGAGTCGATCATTAGCTAGCTAGTAGTAGTATGAAGTTATAGTGAGAAAAAAGCTAACTTGGTCGAAATACCTTCCTTCGAAAACTAACTATGTTATTATCATCAAACGCAATACAACATAAATGTGATTTTTTTTTGTAGCTGTTATGTGGGTGAATCCAACTAAAAGAAAGTTTTCGTGTCCTCCCTTCCTGGTCCACGGTCTGGGTAGATTGTTTCCTCCCAGGGAAGTTCGGGTTTGGATGTCCTGTCGGCTTTCATCTGAACTACGTTGCAACTTTATTTCCCACTGGTTGTCACATCTGTACAATACCCATTTCTGCTATGGTGTGCATGACTTGGTGACAATATCCTGGCAATGCAATGTGTGACAATGGTGGCATTTTATTACTTTATTTGTTAGATTGACAGACAGTAGCAACAAAACATTGTGGCATTTACAAAAAAAACAGACCCTCAAATAAACCCCCGGCAAAAACCACAGCATAAGCTAAAATCAATGTACAATACAATGAACAATAAGAAAAGAATACATCAACTACTTAAAAATAGTAAACTAGCCATTCATATAGTTTATGATTTATTTATCGTAAACATTTCTTTACAATCGGAATAGCCAATGTTGAACATTAACCATATTGAAAGATCTGTTAAGAAATTTGCCAATTCACCCAAATAATAATATTGAAATAGGATAAAATTACTGCTTTGTCACAAACTGGCTGTGTGTAAAGCAGACTGAAGCCTGTTGAAGATATGTACACCTCACTTCTTTCTCCCACCTCTCTCCTTCAGAGCCAGGTGTATAACTGAACCGTTGTTCATGTTGTAATAGGCCAGTGAGTTGGAGTCTTTAATGAATATTCCCTGAAATAGAAGCATTTCATGTTAATAAATCAATTGGTAACAGTCATGCCAGTGTACCCCTGGAGTATTAATTGAAATAGATCCTTTAAAAGTCTACCACATTTCCCCATTATTATCTGTGTTTTGCATTTCCTCAAATCCTGTTCCATCCTACCTACCTAACTAGGGGATAATGTGTCTAATTATTTAAATTGGTCTTAACTATAACCCTCCAATGTTCACAGACCAGCCCAGCGTTTCAGTATTATTAGGTCAATATATTGTTATTCCCCCCCCAATTATACTGTGCCCTATCTAAAGGTAAAGCTGCAACCAAGTTGGCAATACCTTTCCATTCACAGATCTTACCTCGTACTGTAGCTTTTGCTTTCCTGCCGGCATGCCGGTGGCTTCATGTATTTTCACTTTTATAACAGAGACCTGTGTTGTAACAGAAAGTACAAATATGAGAAATATTTAGTACGTGAACCTTTTTATAGAGTTGCTCTACAGGAAGTAAATCGAGTATAAATACACACGAGTGGAAACATGGATGAACTACAAACCTGATCTGTCAGTGGAACAGTGAAGTTAAGCGCCTGTCCACTTAGCTTCCATTCTGTCTTGTCCTGCATGTTAGGAACCTGCACTTTGATCGACACTGAACCCTGAGAAAGAGAGAAAAGATACCACAAAGTAACTATAACTGTACAAATACCTATGCTGTCCATGTTTGCTGTATAATACATAGACAGTGACAGGGCATATCTGATCCCAGCCACAGATTATTTAGACTGGTCAACAAACCTTGTATCTGCGCAGGAACTCCTCCTCTGGCATGAGGTTGTCCTCGGTCTTCATCTTCTTGCTGGAAGGCTCATCATCGTGGGGTGGGGGTGGGTGGGATGGTGGCTGGGGGTCAGGGCGAGGAGGCTGCGGGATTGGTGGGGCGGGGACAAATGCTGGACAGGGAAGATTCAAAATCAGCCAATAGAGAATGCAGAGGAGAACATGTATTGAATAATCATGAAGTTCGTATTACTGCATGTTTGTTCATTGGTTGTGGATTTAATATTGTGGGATTAGTGCAGGAATGGTTGTCCTACCAGTTGGGACCACCATGGGGGGTGGTCTGGGAGCCATCATGTGCGGTGGCTGGGGCATTGGTACCACGTTGATCCGTGGAGCATGCATCATGGGGGGCATTGGTGTCAGAACCTGTCCTGAGGCCAGACGCATCTGCACTGGAGCCATGGGGGGTCGTGGGATCACAGGAACGGCTGACAGGAGTGTAGTGCGTACTGGGGGAGGCATCTATATGATCCAGGGTGTAATACACAGTCAGCCTGATATAGTGACATATTCATGTTACAGGTAATTCATGTTACGGGACTGTACTTGTTTTAGACCAGACACTCACAGGAGGTGCCCGAGCCATGGTGGTCATCGGAGGGCTGGGTTTAGGCAGAATGGGGGACATGGAGATGAGGGGTGATTGATGATGGTGGTAAAGCTCAGGCTTGCTCGGTCCAATCTTCTCTTTGGTCTCATCTTCCTGCACCAGTCCCTTTGCCTTGTGAATGGCCTCAATCTGCTCCTGTAGGCTGATGTTGGCCTGCGCCGCCTGCTGAGTACGGGCCATGCTACCAGAGTGTCCGTCCCAGGTCACCTAACCACAAACGAGGCATTAAGTCAAGACAGTGACCTCATGAAAACAAGATTAAAGCTGTGTGACGGTCCAGTGTTCTAAGCTGCAACCTCCAGTGCACGCGTACTGCTCGAACACAGGTTCGTATACGACACACTGATCTTTCTGCAAAATCTTTCCCCAATGCGCCCCATAAAAGCATTACGCAAAAAAGGATTAAGACATACATACCTTAGAGATTGAATTTGAAAATTCATATTTCCTCTAAAACATGTTCTTAAAAAACATGGTCTCTCCCACTTCTCCAGAGTACTCACCTTCTCCTCAGGCTTCTGGATCTCCTCTTCTCCAATCTTCTTACCGATGGCTGTCTCCTCCACACCAAATATATCCGTACGCCTTTCAGCCAGCTGCTTCAAGCTGCTCTCTATGTCCATGCCAGGGGCGTACACCTCATCCTCGATCTGCCTCTCTCTGATGCCGCGGTCTCTCTGCTCCAGCCAGCGGGGATCCAGGAGTCCAATACGCATGTGCTCCTGCATCTTACTGGCCTGGATCCTCTCACCGGTGATGGGCGAGATCAGGTATTCATCCATAGTCTTGGTTGGAGGTTGGGGCTTGGAAGCTACCAGGGTCAAAAGCAAATGAACATGTCAGGTCAAAAAAAAAACATGTCAGGTCAAAATAAGAACAGAAAGGTGTTCCTAATCCTTTAGGTTTTCATGAAACTGAAAACATCTAATAGAGCATTTTAGACAAGTTCTTTTCTACCTTGTATTTTAAAAAAAAAAAATGAATTCCACCTCTAGTGGTGAATACATGACCCACGTGTGTAAATTCAGTGCATCCCAAAATCACAGAACAGAATTATCCAACGTGTCCCCAACCACATGGATTGACTACTATCGTGAAGTCTGCTGGCAGTTCTACATGCAGTGACGCCAGAGACGTAAAGCTGCACATACCTGTATAACAACAGTTTTCCTCTGCACAAAAACAAGTCTAAAATAAACAGCTTGGAGGTTTACAATGACAAAAAGGCCTCACCTTTGGGGTCGTAGTCCTTGCGGATAATGACCTGGTCTGGAGTAGGAGGCAGTGGTGGGGGCATTGGATTATCAGGAGGCAACGGGGCTTTGCCATCGTCCTCATCATCAGAACCCTGGGGAGAAAACAACAAATCATCCCGATGACATCATTTCCTATTGATGCTAATATGACATGGGTAACTCCGTACACTGAACCTGTCACGAGGTGTAACGACTTCCCATTGGTCCAGTGACTAACCTCATCCATGTCTTGCAGCTGCGTGTCCTGGTCGGGCTGCGTTGGACGCCCCTCATCCCGAGTCTCCCGCTCGTCCTCATCCTCACTCTCGACCTCCATCTCCACCTCCTCGCTCTCTCCGAACTTGTCGTAACGTTCCTGGATCAGGATGCGGGCTCCCAGCTCCTCGGGTGTGGTGGGCGGGGGGAAGTGACCTGTTGGAACCCAAGCCATTAACCATCATTACAAAGTGACAGAGGTTAGATAACTGAAAAGGAATAATATACTCGTGGTAATGTGCTTGGCTCCCAGTTTTATTTTCCAACCTTGCTCATTGGGCTGGAAGTCCACGGTCTCCACCACTACAAAGTCATGCCAGTCAATTTGGGCGTAGGACACGCGCTCTTTCTCTCGCTCTTCCTCCTCTTTCTTCCGCTCGCGCTCCTGGAACTTTGCCCACTCAACACGGTACCTCACCTGTTCGCGAAAGACATTCGCTGTTAATGCACGGAGTTGTCGATTTAAAGCATTATTGGTGGGTACTTTGTTATGTCACTGGCGTACCTGGTCCAGCACCTCCCTGGGGTTCTCAGCCTCTCTCTTCAGCTTCATCAGTAGTCCCTTAGGAGGGATCAGAATCTAGAGGAAAAACAACGTCACAAACCAACCAGCTATGTATTTGGACAATGAAGATCATGAAAGACAATGAAGAAAACCTTTTTTCATTAGAGGCAGTAAAATGTCCCCTTTCCTTTGAGGGTATGCTAATATCTGTTGTGCGGTTGAAAAACAAAAACACTGTTCTATTCTTGTTTGGGTGATAGGTGGTTCCATTATCTTTCAATAACTTTCTGGCGTATGTGCCCAGACCAATATTTTTTCCCATGATGTTTGGAAAGACACTTCACAGAACTGTAAACTCAACGACTGAGACAAGGCATGTTCTTGAAGACGGTTTACCTTCGTGTACTGCTCTACAAGCTTGGTGAAGTAGTTGAAAAGGCTGTGCTGCGGCCGCAGGAAGTCAAACTGGTAATTGCGCTGCTCTTTCTGCATGAGCTGCGTGAGAAACTGGCGCCCGTTGCGAGCGACAAACTGAGCGGTCAACTTGACAACATCCAGGTCAAACGCTGAGATGGAGGGAGGGTCGGCAATGAACTCAAACTCGGGTGGAGGCTCCTTGGGCAACACTGCCTCATGAATCACCTGGGACTGCACCTACCAATAACGAAAACCAGAACTTAGAATAGCTCTTTTAGGCAACAGTCACAATCTTCGGACAAATCTTTGAATCAGAGACCCGATTAAATGAACTGCACTCCTGAGGCAGTAAAAAGGCGCACCTTTTGAGGGAGCTGCTGTGAGTTCTGCAGAGCCTGCTGTTGCATGACCTTTGGCACGGCAGCAGACGGCTCCTGGCCTTTGCCCTCCTTGAATTCATTGACCTTGTGACGGTAGTAGGCATGGTAGGGGTCGTTGGGGTTCAAGAAGTTGAACTTTGGGTTGTTTATCTCGTTCTGACGGATCCTAGCCTCAAATTCTGGTCCATTCCTGAAAATGTGTCAATGGGAAGTTGTGCGTGACCATGCCAATAACACATTATTCATAGGAATTCATACAGAAAAAAAGTGACTGGGGAGGAGACATTAACCAACCTGGCTACAAAGCTGGCAGTCTTATCAACAATGTTCCGGACCTCAGGAGGTGGGTAGATGATGCCAACGATGGGTTTTGTTGCAGGTGTTTCTTCTGCTGGCTCATCAGGCTGAGGAAACAGTAACAAGAAAATGATCTCGGTTTGAAGTCTTTCTGGGCTAATCAACCGTACGTTGGAGTGACTGTGGATACAGAACTTAAAAGGGTACTCATTTTGGGTATAAGCTGGAACCTTTCAGCTAACTTAACTCCACGCAGATTTATTTAAGTTACTCATGTCGACGTGACTGAGTATACAGGAGCCAGTATTGGCTAGCTACCTAGCATTTTTTGCTAGCTTAAGTAGCTACAACAGTTGATACCCAGAAACAAATACATACAAGTTAGAGTGAAAAAAAGTGAATACATGCATAAGTAATAATACCCCACATCTTCACAGACAAACACTGTGAAGAGCGATTGAAGTACTGCTGCAAGTCTTACTTTATTGTTGGGCTCAGGCTGAACCATTTGTACAGGCCCTGGCGGCATCTCTGCGTGAATATATTACTTGACTTAGCTACGAACACGTGTGGAGTCCAAAAAAAGGAAGGTACACTAAACAGTTTGTTCTTTTTTACAATAAAACTAATTGATTTGGCACTGCATGTCCACAAACGTAACGAATTGCATAACACAATTAACCCAGATAGGGCACGAATCGTACGAATGCGTTGAGCTTTCGTCGACCCGCCTGGAATGGAGGTCTTTTACTTCCGGAAACACACCCGGGCATCATGGGATTTGTTGTTTTTTTAGCAGGTCGCTATGGAAATAAAGTGACAACATCTTTTTTCACCGCTGCATTCTCACAATATTTTTCTGAAAATTAAAAAAATACGTAGCTTCACGAAACTTGAATTAAGTGTGCTAGCTGTCCGTTTAGCAATATCTAATAAGATGACGCATCTCTTAGGACGTCAGGACTGCGTCGAAAGTCTTCGAAGGGATCTAATAGATCTTCAAGGTACTGTTGTTGATATCTTCTCTCGGACTGGCCCAGTTCGATTCCCCTCCTGGAAGTTCCCAGACAAGCTGTCATGCAATCTGGACCTTGTGTCACTATTGGACCAGTACGACTATGTAGATGGAGAGGAGGATTTCAATCAGCACGCACACCTTGTTTTGATGGAGTTAGTAATTGACAGGTAAATAGTTGTACAATGCAACAATACGACATGTATGTAATTTAATTGTATTTTTTTACATTCTCACATCGATGTTGTCCTATATGGATTTGAGGATTTTGCGATATAATAGTAAGGATTTTATGATTGTAATACACTTATTGTCCCTAGATTGCTACTGCTGCTACAAAGTTTTAATGCCCACGTGGAGCAGTTGAGGGTTGGACAAAATAAAGAACATATTCAGCCAAAAGTTCCATGTGTATCAATTGGCCTTGTGGTCAGACACTATTGGAAAAACCTGATTCAGTTGGGCAACACCCAGATGGTAAGTTTTTCAATTGTCTATAGGCCTATGTATATATATATATTATATTAATGTTTATTTAATCTTATTGAAATGTTTTTGCTTATGTTGTTTCCTCTCTTATTTAGACCACAAAGCAAGTTAGTAAAGAAGAGATTAACAGTTCAAGATCTGAGGAAAATACCACTTTAGCATCCTCTCTCCAGACGACAAAAAGTGATTTTGGTCTGCAGTCTGCATCCATAGTGTCTCTTTCTACCTCAAGAACAATAGCAAGCACTCCAATATGTCCGCCACAAAACAGAACAAACGGCGCCTCTTCCTGTCCCCCCCACAAAACATCAAGCGCCATTCCATTGTGCCATGCCCATATATCCGCAGACACCCATAATGTAAGTTGCCAGACAGTAGAGTCCTCCCTCGTCCCTTGTGATGCCTGTGCTCAGGTCCAGTCGAGTTTGAGGGCAACTGGTGACGCTCTTGTCGAGCTTTGTCGGAGCGAGGGCATTCCGTGCTCTCTGCAGCACCTCCTGGTGGCTGTGGATGAAACTCTGGAGCGGGGCCGGCTGACTGCCGGAGATGTGGCCCAGTGGTCGACCGAGCAGTGCAGGGACATGGGCCGGTTGGGAAAGCATCTGCTGGAGGTGCGCGCCACAGTCCAGCCTCTCAGGGAAAGCCTTAAGGCAGCACAAGGTGAGCGGGAGGAGTTTCGGGCTCAGCTGGGACGAGCACAGGAGAAACTGAAGTGTGAAAAGGCAACACACCAGACCAGCAAAGAACAGCTCGAGAAAATGTTGCAGGATGCTGAGGCCTCCAGGGCGGAGACCGAGAGGAGGCTGCAGGAGGAACACGAAGAGTTAAGGAGAGGTACACTGATACATATAGAGGATAGATGTACTATACAGTATTTTTCAGGAGAGAGTAAACTAATGTAAAATTCCAAGAGTAAATGTGCTTTCATGCTATTCACAGTTTAAATGTGTTTTAAGGAGCATTGTCCCTGGAGGATAGCATCTCTAAACTGAAGACAGAGATTAGTTTTCAACAAGAAAAGTCACACAAACTCGGTAAGGTTGATACATACATCACCACCCTAAGTGGTGACATTTCAGGACCATGATAAGAAACCGAGAGTTATCTTAACAATATAAACAGAAAATGTAATATATTTTTTAGAGTCTGAAAAAGATAAGCTACATCAAGAAGCGAAGGCCTTGCAGATAGAGTCAGAGGCACGGATACAACTCGAGGAGAAGACACAAATGCTGGAAACTCAACTGTGTGCTACTCAGCTCTTACTTGACAAAGCGAACTCCAAATACCAAAATGCCTGTCGCCAACAGGAGGTCAGTATAAAAGACATGATCTGAGGCAGTACCTGGGGTTTAACCAGGTGTTTTTAAGTCTGATTGGTGTCTGGTTCATGTCACTTCCCAGCAAACAAGTACACATGTTTATGAAGTTGGCCCCATGTGGGCAAATATATTGACTCAACATTTGGCTAATTTGCCTTTTGCTGCTTCAGGTTGGCCCTGAAGGCATTTGCTCACTGTGGCAGCTCTTTTCCCAGGAAGCACATGTTGTAATTATATATCCTGTGCTGGGCTGTTTTTTTTACTACCATGCATATAGCTTGTTAAGCTCGTTTGCGCTGGCCTGTGTTGAGCTTCTGTGGACTAGTCCACTAGACATGTTGTGCTAACGTGGAATTAGTTTAGGCCAGTTTAGGCCAGCCAAGGTTAGGCCGATGTTGACTTGTGGTGGTCTAACCCGTGTTCACCTTGTTCAGTAAAAACACACGGGCCATGGACCTTGTGTCTGAGCATATGTACTGCGTGGTTGTGGCATATAGTCTCTGTCTGTGTTTTCAACAGTCATTGCAGGCCAAGCAGAAATCTCTGTTAGAGCGACTGGATTTTCTGGACCAGGAGTTTGAGGAACTACAGGGCCAGTTGGATGAGAGCGAGGGCAGGCAGACAGAATTACAGGATAGACTGACTCACATCTCAGAGGAGAGAAATCAACTACAGACCAAGCTCACCCAAGAACAGGTACATTACATACAACCTAACAGCTTTATGATTCACATTCACGAACACAGTCATACGCCAATGATTCATGATTACAGTAATAAGTCAATGATTCATGATCACAGTAATTAACTGCATGATTCATGATCACAGTCATTAACTGCATGATTCATAATCACAGTAATTAACTGCATGATTCATGATCACAGTAATTAACTGCATGATTCATAATCACAGTAATTAACTGCATGATTCATGATCACAGTAATTAACCGCATGATTCATGATCACAGTAATTAACCGCATGATTCATGATCACAGTAATTAACTGCATGATTCATAATCACAGTAATTAACTGCATGATTCATGATCACAGTAATTAACCGCATGATTCATGATCACAGTAATTAACCGCATGATTCATGATCACAGTAATTAACTGCATGATTCATGATCACAGTAATTAACCGCATGATTCATGATCACAGTAATTAACCGCATGATTCATGATCACAGTAATTAACCGCATGATTCATGATCACAGTAATTAACCGCATGATTCATGATCACAGTAATTAACCGCATGATTCATGATCACAGTAATTAACCGCATGATTCATGATCACAGTAATAACCACATGATCACAGTAATTAATATATGATTCATGATCACAGTAATTAATATATGATTCATGATCACAGTAATTAATATATGATTCATGAACACAGTAATAACCACATGATCACAGTAATTAATATATGATTCATGATCACAGTAATTAATATAGGATTCATGAACACAGTAATAACCACATGATTCATGAACACAGTAATAACCACATGATTCATGAACACAGTAATAACCACATGATTCATGAACACAGTAATAACCACATGATTCATGAACACAGTAATAACCACATGATCACAGTAATAACCACATGATTCATGAACACAGTAATAACCACATGATTCATGAACACAGTAATAACCACATGATTCATGAGCACAGTGATAAGCCCATTATAATATAACAATATGCGTCTATATTATATTTTTCTAAACACGGCATACATTAACCAGATCCATATTCAAGCTGATATATTACCCTATTTCAGTTTTAAAGAACAATACTTTTTTGTGTAACAAACTTCCTTGCCTCTGTGTTCCCTGAGGCCTTATGTTCCAAGTTGCAGCAGGACAAGCAGATACTGGAGAGTCATGTGATAGAGCTGAAGACCAGTGCCGATCAGCTGAGAGGAGAGGTTCAGGAATTAACCCAGCGGGAAAGGATGTTAGTGGCATTCCCAGAACTAAACCCTCTGCCTGAGGGACCTCCACAGAGTGAGGACATTTGCCTAAATCAACCAATGTTCTCAAGGCATTCGCCCACCATGTTGACGTTACCTGTTCAACCTGACCTCTGTGTGTACGCCAACATGGGTTTATTGATCATGAAAGGCTTCACTCATCTCGTCTTTCTCAGGCACAGGAGATGTGTTGGAGGATATGGAGCAGCAACTGCAGACTAACTGTGTTCGGATTAGGGTTCTGGAGCAGGAGAACGGCACCCTTACCAGCACTCTGAAGAAACTAAGGAATAGAGCCCAGCTAGTGTCCACCGATGTGGGGTCCAGGGTATATCTCAACTCCTTAGTGTAAAGTGTGTTGGCTGAAAATTGATTCCAGAAATGATGTGTAACAAGATAATACTCCAGTACTGCTGCCGGGTAATCACTAAACATTGAGCTGTATCAAATTCGCCCGAACAATGAGCTTTGTTGTTGTTCATAGACAACCTCTCCCAGCAGCCGTGGTTTCTCCCAGCCACTGCATGTCACACCCAGAGACGGCCAGTTATATCCCAACTCAGACGTACATCACAGCCCTCTGTAAGTTAGCAGCTCAGAAACACCACGAAAGGTCATGTTTAAGTGCGTTTTGTATAGTATACGGCAGTTAAAACAGCAACCAGACTGAATATTACCGTCATAATTGAACACAATATTATATATAGTTTTTTATTAATACATTTGTTCTCTCCCTCTAACCATCTCAGTCAGAGCTCCGGTGCTGGAGCTTCCTCACGCTCTGCCACAACCTGTATATCTCAGACCCGTCGACCCGCCACAGACACCAGCACGTCTGCAGTCAGAAGCTATGAAAAGATACGCCAGGCGGCCCGACCACGCTCCGTAGGAATGCACCAGAGGAGGAAGTGAACCCGGCACTGGATGGTTAGCTTCATCGTAGCAAAAATGCTAATGTGAATGTTAAAAGAGGCTGTTGTTTGAAGTGCAGTTCAGGCGTCTATAAGGAGACTGTTGTAAATAACAGAATGTCTGCTGTCACACGTACAGTTGTTTTTTGTCTATCAGCTGGGGCAGACAGAAGACTTGGGCAATTAAATAAAGCAAGCAAAGCTATGGAGCTCAGGAACAGTTAGCAACTTTGAGTGGCCTTGTAGTTGCTATTTAACTGACAATTCATTTGTAAACAGGTCATTTAAAGTCTATCATGTTTTTTCTTTAATTTTTGTGTCAGTCACTGAAACAAAACAGTCTCACCATTTAAAACCTAAAAGAACCTATTGAAGATAGAGCACAGCGAACCCCTGAATGTTGTCAAGCACAAACGCACAAAAGAAACATCGGTTTAGCACAACCCAAGGTGAAGGACACGCTCTGGTGACAGGCGTGCCATGGTGCTCTGTGTGTTTAGCTGCGTGGCCTTGTGAACGCTCCATTATGTCCCCAACACAATGCCACGACGGCACACGTGGCTAGTGCCCTACAGAGCACTCTGATGATGGGTGAGAGTCCCCATGGCAACACTGCAGATCAGAGCATGACACAAGTGGTTTCCCTCATGGTCTTGATGTCAGGCTAGTGTCTATACTCAGTGATAAACCCACCACTTCACTGTGAAGTGTGCATTTTATGGTAAAATGTTAGTCCTTTGATCATATTTGTCTTTACTAGAGATTGTACATTATTTTGCCTGTGAGAAGCTCCATCTATCCACGGACTGGATATTAATGAACGTAACATAATACGAGGAGATAAAACTCATTATTATTCATGCAAGTTCAAGAGGTTATATATAGTTTTAGAGGTTAACACAATAGTGAGTTCCCATGCAGTTCTTTAAATACATTTTTAATCAGGTAATTCTCCGGGCCTCTCGTGGCCTAAAATGATCAGTCCATTGAGTAAGCGCTAAGACACAAATGTCAAGATATTTCCATAAACAGACCTGATTGTCAGAAGGTATGCCCCCCCCCCACTGACACAAACATAGCAGGCTTCACAGAACCCCCTTGGCAGCATTCAAATCTCCTGTTTTTAAGCGGAAACAGACTAGGTTAACAAGCGATTGTATCTCTATTAAATACCCCCATATTAGAATTGAAATGTCACCAATAAAAAACTAAAGGTCACATGTTTAATTGGCCTGGGTTAAATGTCAAGTCTCACAAATCCTACTTTTCATTAACAAAAATGTCTTGATCCCTGAGAGGCTCTCAAGTGGACTTAATCTTCTTAGTGAGACTCAACATCAGTCTTTGAATTGAGGTAATTATACAGCTGTGTCATCAAGAGTGAAGCATGTAATTGAGATTAATCTTGAGTCGTCTCCTCGGTAGATAATTACTGGCATCCCTAGGTCGGTATACAGGTGCGTTAGTAAATTCTCTCTGGCAAACATTTAAGCCACGGGTGGGCAAACTAAGGCCCGCGGGCAGAATCCGGGTATTACAACAGTTTTGCGGGGATGTACAAATAGCTTGCCAGTCCATTTGTTATTTATCTGAATAATATTAATATACCTATAGAATATATGTTATGTGTATACATTTGAATGATTGCTCTTTTGTGCATAATTAATAAAAATCACTCAATCATGTACCTGGTTGAATTTGGTTAAGAGAATGCAAACAGTGGCTACTTAAAAAAATGAACAATATAAAAAGTATTTTGACAACGAATGAAATACTGTTCTATGAGTAGGTGCGTCCGAACTTTTGACTGGCATTGATTATACTTTAGCATACATACAATAAATTATACAATATGTATAAAATATAAAAACATGGCTTTTATAGTGCCAATGTGTGGTTGATCTGAACATATTAGCACACGCTGTGTCCTATCATTGGTTACATATGAACTAACTGTATAAGCAAGGTATTTCTATCATATTACCAAGTTACACAGTAAAAATGAAATCAGAATGTTCCTTCAAAACATTTTATTTGTCACCAAATACCACAACTTCTTTTAGACTATACAACACAAAATACATAAAATATAGATGTGCAAGTAGTACAAGAGTAGGCTAAAAAGGTCGGACCTCATAGCACACTGCATTCTGCAGACAAAAGACAGAGACAGTAACGCATAGAGAGGAAATGCCAAAAGCACCAGTATCAACACCTCTTCTATAAAATTAAGACATGACTGGTACTGGAACGGAGACACATACAGTATTTTGCAGTTTAAGGTACACTCTGGTCACATGACAATGTGAGGTTCAGGTGTGCAGCAGGTTTCCAGTTTCGATTGGCTATAGAACCAATTGACTGGCAATTCTTTCTTCTAAACCAAGGATTGCTTCACAAGCTGGGCCTTTTAAACCTGGTAATTTTCATGTGACCAGACTGGCCCTTTAAAAATCTTAAACAATGTGCAAAGTTGTACAAAAATCAAATAACATAAAATATTTTTGGTATCCCCATATCACCAACATTTGATTATTTTTTTTTTAATATGTTGTTAAATTTACTGAATTTACAGTATAATATTCCAGTCAAAATTAAATACTGAGAATATTAAAAGAAAAACTACTTGGATAGAAAAGTATTTTTAATAATACGTAAGCTTTCAGAAACCATCAACATTTTTAAGGCCATTGGTTGCTTGTGTCATATATTCACATAAACGGATCAGTATGTTTACAATGACAAATAAATACTAATAAATAAAAATGAGACTTCTGGAGGTTGGTAGCAGGTAGTGAAGGACACATGCTTAGTCTTCATTATTCTAAGGACCGTATACACAGAGAAACGCTAACAACATCAAGGCAATGTTGTCTTAACATTTGCATAACACAGATACATGGTAGATGTTTTACAGCAATCTCCAAATGTGACAAACAACCAGGCCTGCACCCTATATATAAAACCAATTAATACATTATTGGAACTCGGAATGTTATCGCTGTCACTTTGAGAAATTGTTAAATTGTTGTGCTCATCGTGAACCGTGAATACCGGAATTTGCCGAGACAAATGTTTGACAGTTTTGACAAAGTGTGCCAATCAGAGTCCACATACAATCTCGGTTTGTGCACTTCTAACATAATCTATAGGCGAGGTGAAAAGGTGTCCTCTCTATATCTAAAGACATATCTAAAGAAAAATATATTTAAGACAATGTCTTCAAAGCTCGAATTGTAGTAATAACCAAAAACACATGAAAGTGGCCAACTTACATGTTCTGGTGCTTGCGCGGCAATGTGCAGATGGAGTGCATGAAGTGCCCCAGCAAATGCCAGTTTAGGAAGTCTAAACGTATATGCGCACTGGGCAGAGAAGTACCTAAACATACACCTATCTAGCAGATGTTTAGACAAATAATAATAATATTTCTATATAATAGGATGGTATATTTACTTTTAGAACCATTTCTAAATGACCGCGGATTCCAAGACAATTGATTAAAAAAATGTACGCATTTACACGTTTTTGGGAGGTGAAGCCACTTTGCAAAGGGCCGAAAGAAGACCCAAACGGTCACCCTCAGCTGAGAGGAAATTGGTTTGGATGGTCAGGAACACACCAAAAGCCACCAAGGGACAGGCCTGTCATAAACTGACAGCTGCTGGAACACCAGTGTCACCGTCTACATGTAAACAAGTTTGACTTCGCCATGGACTAAAAGAATGCCATCCAAGACAGAAGCCTCTGCTTGGCCACAATGACCAGAAGTAAATACAAGGTGTGGTGTATGTATATATTTGACTCTGCATGTATAATTATGGCATTATTATAACTTGTGCACCAAATTCTTGTTTTAACTTCTGTGAAAGACAGCTGTCGTACAATCATTCTGCCCCAGAAAATGAAACCCCAATACTGCCATGACACTCATGTCCACAACTGTCATCTCATCTTCAACCGCTTATCCGGGGTCGGGTCGCGGGGGTAGCAGCTCTAGCAGGGGACCCCAAACTTCCCTTTCCCGGGCAACATTAGCCAGCTCTGACTGGGGAATCCCGAGGCATTCCCAGGCCTGTGTGGAGATATAATCTCTCCACCTAGTCCTGGGTCTTCCCCGAGGTCTCCTCCCAGCTGGACGTGCCTGGAACACCTCTCTAGGGAGGCGCCCAGGTGGCATTCGTACAAGATGCCCGAACCACCTCAACTGGCTCCTTTCTATGCAAAGGAGCAGCGGCTCTACTCCGAGTTCCTCTCGGATGACTGAGCTTCTCACCCTATCCCTAAGGGAGAGGCCAGCCACCTTTCTGAGAAAACCCATTTCGGCCGCTTGTATCCACAACTGTATATACTGCATATTGCATTATTTTGAATTCATATAACAAGCTGTAGGGATCATTGGAAAGCGTAGAGCCCGGTGACAGCTAGACTTTGTGTCTGTGGAGTGGGACTATCAACACAGACTGGGAACGCAGTTCTGCTTTGGGAAGTGTCTATCATTAGTGGGCCGCATTGATTTGACATTGATTTTGTCAAAGTTCATCATTTTCAGCACTTTATAAAGCCATACGTTAGCAGACACTGGAGGCCTCCTAAAGTTCCCGTTACGGATGGCGGAACTGCGACGGAGGTGGAAAATGACCCTATCAAAGCTGGCATAATGAATGAAAGTCTGTTCCACACCTGCTATCCAATCACATATCGGCGTTTGATAACAATAGCTAGTAGCTTATCCCTGTAGCGCCCACTAGTGGCTCAAAGCCTTTTTGCCTTTCTATCCTACCTAGTTTACTGAAACCTCTATGGCCATATGCCCAGCTGGTGTCTAGCCTTTTTGTTTTCCTTATACATGTGTTCTACTGTAAACGTGTAAACGTTTCATTCCGTTCACCCATACAACATACTGAAATACCCAATGCTCTCTGGGACGCCACTATTAAACGCAGCCCTGTGAATAACAGTGACCACAAATGTGCATGGGTGTATTCTAGGTCAAGCTACTGGGCGGCTGCGGAGACGGATGCAAATCTGTCGGATTACCGTGTCCTCGTGATTAGGATGAGCAACGTGGCCGGCATAGTCTGACAAAACACTCAACCCTCGTTTGTCGCTGTGCTTCTAAGCTGTATCATCTCCATATCCGGGAAATACATAGAACACTTGCTAATAAAAATCCATACAATATGTGCCTTTATATCATATGGTTGAATAATCTAATCTCATGCTAGCAGGAACAGAGCGGAAGTGCACCCGCGTTCCTCTGTCACAGCTGCACTGTCAGGACCGATGATGTGTGCTTACTAATGTGGTCTCAGCAGACATTGAATTGATTGAGACTGTAAAATCGAGACCAAATTGAGTGAGGTCAAATGTTGGGGGCCAGTAGATTAGGAAAGAGGATACAGGCCAAGTCTTGCAATTAATATAATTAAATTCACCATTACAAGAAGAGAGTCACTATATTAGGGAGATTACTGTCAAGAGTGGTCGGGTCACTATATGATACAAAGAAAGATCGCAAAACGATGCAAATATCAAACGTGTGTGTGTTTGTGATATGCCATCATCAGTGAACAAACACAATCAACTAATAATACACTCAGTTTCACAGCTCAGGAAATAAGAGACATAGATTGTCTTAATTACAAACAGAAAATTAATGTTAATCATTCGCTTTTGGCGTATCCACTACAGAGTGTGGAGGTTCAGGCTGTAGCAGGAGTCGGAGGTGGTGTCAGTTGACCTACTGACAGTACCTAGTCTCCTGTCGATGACAATGCGGATGTGTGTGAGAGAAAGCGAATGTGTTGCTTGGGTGTGTGTAAACCAAGGTCCATTCATCCCCATGCCTGTTAGATGAACAGGCCATTAGTGTGTCGCAAATTACCCATTTAATAAATCATGACTCATTTGCCACAATTAAAAGCCCCTTCCTACACCCAAACACATTCAATTGTGGGCGAGAGATGCCTTGAACTGCAAAATAAAGTCAGGAGTTAAGCTAACAAGGAAGAAACAACGGTGCTGGTCTATCTACGATTGCGGTAATAATAACCCATAAATATATAAAAAGCCAGACAGTGATAAAGCTCTGTTCCCATGTCAACGGATATAAACATGTCTTACACAGTGTGAGAAGTCCCATGGTGTGATGTGTGCTTTCTAACCCAGAGACGCCGACTGGCTGAAACCAGTCACATGACGCGGGATTGAGATAATGTGAGGTCATGAATGCTGTAACATATACGGGCACGAGCGGACAGATGACAAGGGCCCACTGTCACGACAATCATCTCTTTGCCTGCTGCTCCGCGCTCGTCTGGCCGGGGGAAGGGTCGGCGTGGAGGACGCTGCCGTCACCCTGTCCGTTGGGCTGCACCGACTGCACTGTCTCTACCAGGCTGCCGCTTGGGAGCACCACGTACCTGGCCGCCATGTCCTTGGGTTGCAGCTCCCTCAGCCTCTCTTTACTGTGCCAGATCCCGTAGCCGAAATATACCAGGAGACCTGGCGAGGAGAATGGCACACCGGTAGAATCACGGTTGTTTACCGGCACTTCCGCCATAACATCCCAGGATTTTACTGCCCTACTTAATGCACGTGAACATAATTTGAATCACACGAACAACACAGGTCCTAGTGACAAGACTATAGATACGTATTCATTCAGCTCATCTGTGTGGATGTGTGAGAGAACTTTCACCAGGGAACTAATTAGTTAAGGCATGGCTTCGCCTGAGCCCCTGTCATGTTCAATATTCCTTGAGCCAGAACCCAGTTAATTCTGTAGGCAGACAGGTGTGTTTAAAGGGTTTACATGGTCCAGAAGACCGTTGAGCCAACACATCTAACGTTTCCCCAGACGGTCCTCTTGGCCGACAGGAATCTTAATAGCCAATTAACAACATATTAGTGCAGCAGACAATCGCTGGGAAAGTATTTTTACTGACTCATTGTCCTTTCGGGACATTGGTAAGTTCACAATATAACTTGTAGCCTGTGACAGAATCAACACAAACATACGCTGTGTACTAAGGCTTTCAGCAAGACACAAATAGTTAGAATGACCCTTTTGATGAGGACCAGAATTAGCCGTGCAGTATGTCAACAGGGTGTGTCTGTGCGACGTGGCGCATGGTCGGTCTCTTACCTACGGCCACCCATACGATAAAGCGGACCCAGGTCATCACGCTCAGCTTCAGCATCAGGAACACGTTCATTAAGATGCTGGCACCAGGAATGAATGGGACTAGAGGTACCTAGAGAAATGACGACCGCAAATGAACATGATTCTGAGATTCGTTCAAATGTGATTACGAATAGTTGCCGTTTATTTAATACGCGTTCATTATTGACAATTCTGGAACTCATATGGACCAGTTGTCTTTGTTAAAGGACTGAAAGCGGCTTAGCCAAAGAGCGTGTGATCACTGAATATAGTTCAACAAAGTCCTAAAGCTATATTCTGCAATGTGTTGGAGCTGGACAAAGCTAACAGCAAGGTGAGTCACTTTCAGCAAACTGCTAAGAGTGTTCATACAATATGTTAAACAACTCTGTGTTATGAAGAACAGATCAAGTGCATATCAGAGAGTAAGTGTCAGCTGCTGTGGGGACTGAGTTCCTGTCAACTGGGCTTTAGTCAGACAGAGCGGAATTTCTCATATCTAAGGTCGAGAAATATATCAAAAAGTTTGTAGAAAAACGTTCAATTGATTCAATTAAACTTTAATTCTCAGTTGTTATCCACATAAGGACAAACGGCTGTTGGCTCCCTAAGGCGTACAAACATTAAAATGCAAGACAAATGTGTGGACTCCTTTGCATTTTACGACAGTCTATACAAGCAGGCATAGAACGAGTACCTGTTTGACTCACCTGGAAGGTTTTGGTGTTGACATGAGGTTCGTGGGCATATATGATGACCAGGCAGAGCAGGTAGGTGGAGCCGAACACCACGATCAGCAGGGCGAAGCTCCATGTAGGCAGCTGCAGCGGTTTAGTCCCAAAAACAAACACTGCACAGAGGGACACGGAGCTCACCATCACCCCTAGCACAGAGAAGGCCACCACCTTGCCTGGTTCAAAGTCCCCCAGCACCCTGCCAAGGTAGGGCTCCCAACGGGCCTTCAGCACCCCCGGGGCACTGCGTTCCTTCGTCTTCTGCATCTCCACCAGCTGTAGCTTGTCCGAGAAAGACTCGTACTCCTTCAGCTCCCCGCTGTCCTGAGCTATGGTCTGGGACTCTGAGGCTTCAGGAGACAACTCAGGGTTGGGAGATGTGGCGGAGTTTGCCTTTGAACTGCTCTTCTCCCTCTCAGGCTGGAAGCGCAGCACGATGACACTGGCTGCCACAAAGGTGTAGGCCAGAAGGGTGCCAATGGAAAGGAACTGAACCAGTGCCTCCAGGTCGAAGACGAGGGCCATGACTGCCATGAGGAGGCCGAACACCAAAATGGCATTTACAGGGACCTTGGTGACAGGGTTGACTTCGGCAAAGAAGGAAAAGAATAGTCCGTCCTCTGCCATGGCGTAAACAATCCTGGGGAGGGAGAAAAGGTTGCTGAGGAGCACCGTGTTCATGGCTGAAAGAAGGGATGGAAAACAGAACATCGTTCATTCAGAATTCATCATGAATTCAGACATAGTATGCTGTATCTAAGATAAAAAATAAAAGCAAATCTATAGAATCGGAATCAGAAAAGTGTTTAATCGCCATAAATGTGTTAACATACAAGGAATTTACTATGGCAGGAAGGTGCTTACATAAAACATATGAATATAACAATATAAATTATACTAAGGGCCTGAGGGGGTAGAGGGATAGTAATGTACAAGATGCTAAACAAAATACAGATAACAGATTAAGATACAGATAGGTCATGTGAAAAAGTGCACAACCCGGAAGTTGTCTTTTTTACTCTGAATTTCAACCACATTCATTGACAAAGGAACCCAATAAAACAAAAAATAGAAAACATATAAACATACAGAAGGATACAGCCCTGATATATATTACTAAGAAATGTAATCTGGTGCACTAAAACTAGTCAAAATGGTTAGAACATTCAAGAGTTACTTGGGATTGTCCATCATTTTATAAAAGTAGAACCTTGGTCTACTCTGGAATTAATCATATGGTTCTATGCTAAAGACCTATCTTAGGAACTCCAAGTTATCTTGAAAGAATCTTTGTAGAATGTATTGTAGAATCAATATCGATGTGCATGACTTAACTATCCGAAAGAAACTGCACAAACTTGGCCTGCATAGAAGGTCGATAAAAAATGTACCCGTAGTAAAAGTATGAGAGAATTCTTGAGGACCATGTGAGGCTTAGGAAGCCATCATGCATGACACATCTAAAAAACGCCTATAACAACAAGTGGCCAAAAATTGCTCCCAGCCTATTTTAGAGATTGACAGTAAATGGCTACCCCAGCTATTAAATCTTGGGATTTCTGTTGATTGTTAAAGAATACAGGATTGCAAAACATAATCTTTCTGTATCATTTGTTAAATTGGGTTTCTTAGTTCTGCTATTTGTGTGATTACAGCGAAGATTACATACGTATATGACCAAACTAAATAAACAAAACACACCGACTCTATCTACACACAACTCATCTCATCTCATCTCATCTTCAACCGCTTATCCGGGGTCGGGTCGCGGGGGTAGCAGCTCTAGCAGGGGACCCCAAACTTCCCTTTCCCGGGCAACATTAGCCAGCTCTGACTGGGGAATCCCGAGGCGTTCTCAGGCCAGTGTGGAGATATAATCTCTCCACCTAGTCCTGGGTCTTCCCCGAGGTCTCCTCCCAGCTGGACGTGCCTGGAACACCTCTCTAGGGAGGCGCCCAGGTGGCATTCGTACAAGATGCCCGAACCACCTCAACTGGCTCCTTTCTATGCAAAGGAGCAGCGGCTCTACTCCGAGTTCCTCTCGGATGACTGAGCTTCTCACCCTATCCCTAAGGGAGAGGCCAGCCACCTTTCTGAGAAAACCCATTTCGGCCGCTTGTACCCACAACTGTACTATAATGTCGACATTAAAGGGGTCACAGTGTCTAAGTGATTTCAGAGGACACTCACCGCATATAGACCCTACAGCCACAATGTAGCCAGCCCAGCTGTATCCTCTGCGGAAGAAGGCGTCCGATAGAGCCGAGTTGGGGTCGAGCGAGTGCCAGGGCACCATGAGAGTCAGCACAGTGGAGACCAGGATGTAGGCTGTGGCTGCCAAGCCCAAGGAGATTGCTGTGGCCATGGGAATGGCACGCTGGGGGTTCCTCGCCTCCTCGCTGGAGGCGGCGATCACATCGAAGCCAACAAACGCGTAAAAGCAGGTGGCTGTGCCGGCCATCACCCCGGACACGCCGAACGGCGCGAAGCCTCCTTCATTCTCGCTCCAGTTGACCGGGTCGGCCAGTATGAAGCCAAATACCAAGATGAAGAGGATGACGGCCAGACTGATGGCGGAGAATATGTGGTTGAGCCAAGAGGACACTCGCACTCCGAAGGTGATGAAGAAAGTCGCGACCACTAGGATCCCGGCAGCCAGCAGGTCAGGGTAGTGAGCAATATAGGAGACGTTCCACTGCATTATGTGCGTCTGAGTGTAGTTCTGAATGGTGTGGTTAAACATGGAGTCCAGGTAACCACTCCACGCCCGGGCCACCGCGGCCCCGCCAATCATGTACTCCAACACCACGTTCCAGCCAATGAGAAAAGCCCAGATTTCGCCACAGGAAACATAGGTGAACATGTAGGCCGAGCCAGTTCTCGGAACGCGAGCTCCGAACTCTGCATAGCACAGGGCGGCCATTAGGGAGGCAATGCCAGCTATGAGGAAGGACAGGACCACAGCAGGTCCCGCTGTGTCCTTGGCAACAGTGCCAGTCAGGACATAAAGGCCAGATCCCACCATGCCCCCAACCCCCAGCAGGGCCAGATCCACCGTGGACAGGCAGCGCTTCATTGACGTCACCATCAAGTCGTCATCGAGGGTCTTTAGACGATTCAGCTGATGGCAGAAACGCCCGCAGGTCGCCATGGTTCAAGGTTCACACTCGGCAACTGAACTGGGTCAAGATGCTCAAACCGGATCCATTATCCTCCCGATCAATTTATCTGAGACACAAAAACACACGTTCATATTGTCATACACAGTACGGCCAAGGTTGTTGCCATGATTGACAGATCTATATTTGTGTATTTCCTTATTGAAAAACATATTTAAAAGTTATTCTTTTGGATCCCTCTGTACTTTCTAGGTTCTGTGCACATCTACTCCTTCTGGTTACATTTGGTCCTTTCTGGCCTAAGGAGTAGCGCAAACTCCCTATCCTACCCATTTGACACAAATTTAATCAGGTGTCAAATCGATTCCACGAAGGGCCTAGTGTATTCAGGTTTTAGTCTTTTTGTATAAAATGTTTCCCAGTTTAGAACTAAACAACCAGATGAGGGTAGAACCTAACTAATTGGTGACCAAATAAATCACTCAAGTAGAAGGTGAGAGCAGAAACCTGGACCCTCACTTGGCCCTCCATGGAACTGGTTTGACCCTTCTGGGAGAAATGCTCTAAAATTGACATTTGAGAATTCCAAATTCAAATAACCAAATAGGTTCACAAGCATCTCTAGGGATTATCAGAGTTCACAAACTCCCACAAAATATTTTATATACGACTAATAAATAACTGCAAATGATTAAAAGATATGTATGCGGTATGTTTTCGACACATTTCCTGTTCACTTGCAGCCTCTGCTAAATTCAGCCTTCCCAAAGCAGACAAAACTTGGATTAGGTTAAATACTGAGAAGCCAAACGCAATCATGTGCCACAGTGAATTAGATTAAAGATGCACCGTCTCAGATGACTGCGCGTAGCCGCCATATGGCGAGTAACGTCTTTATTCCCACCTAGAAATAAACAGCGCATATTGTAGTGGAGGTGTAGCGACCAATCACATTCGTCCTCCATAATAACCGTGTATATTTGTGGAGTCATTGCGCCAAATTTGCCAATATATTGATGCGCGTCGTTTTACAAAAGCCATATTAATAATTCATTAAGAAAAGAAAATGGAAACGGATGCCAATGCGATGAAACCCCAACTATAAGCCATGGCAAAAAGCGATGATTAATACATTCGCAAATTTGTTTCGTATATTATGGTACATAGATGTTCTATTAAGGCAAAAATGTGGGTACACTGGCAAAAACCAGGTGAGAAACTCAATCACCATATCAATTATAGACACGGTCACACATTATATTTAGAAAAACATTGCCCTAATATGGATAAAAAGGACTTATTTTAGTTTTACCTGTATAGGTCAATGTCGCTTATCTCTGGCGGGGTGGATATTCTTTAACCTCAACCGCAGACGTGGAGTACTGAAAAGGACTATAGTGAAATGGGCTGTCGTTTTCTTAAAGGCACAGTACCGTGTACCGGTTTACTGCTCATCAGACGACGATGTGTGAGCATCATTCACGCCTACGGATGGCCAGCGTCATACAGAATAAATATGAAGCTTGCAAAATAAAGTGTACTCGCCATCTATCGTAGAAGCAAAAACAACATCATGGGAATTATATTGGAGTACCCGGGTAGAACTAGTTTGTATATTGTAGAAGCACTATCGAGAAAGGCTGTGGCATTGATTACATTGGGCAAATATACACATACAATTCTCGGAGCACATTTTTGCTGGACAGAATGCATTTCTTTCTTTTTACAAATGAGGCATATTGACACGGTTATCGTCCAACTAAAATAAAAATTAAACAGTTGTCAGACAATAATCAAAATAAATATTTTATGAACATATTTTACATTGTCAACATTACATTTACACTGATTCTTGCCAAACATTAACAGGGATATTTACTTTGTGACCTTATTTTCACACTGTGCATGCTGTGGTTGATGTTGCATATGTTAATCAGCATTTGCATATTTCTATTGTAAATTTGGGGATCGGCAAAAATAAAAATATGTGACTTCCTCTTTTCATCAATATCAGCAAAATAATTTGGGTCAATACATTTTGCATGACAGGTTGTAAACCCACCCTCAGTCTATCTTCAAATTCTTAAAGTATCTTTAGGAACCCATTTTCTACCCGAGCTAGCGACTACTATATACAATGAAAGTAATATAATATGGTATCCATTGTATTTGAAGGGAACACAGATTTTAAAGACAATCTAATGCATTTTGAAAGTGAGTGTGTCCAGTGCTTTTGTACACAGTATAGCCTTTTGTATGTTTCAGTATAGCCTTAATGTAGGTCAGTCAAGACAGGCCTCCTGATTGGGACTCTTTCTGTTGAAGTTTAAGCATCAGCTCCAGCAAGTTAATCTGCATTGTCAGCTCCTGCAAGAAAAAAAAAAAGGAAACATGAAACCTCTGATCCACCATCACTAATCTACTACACAGGAAGCTAGAAGCTAGTAATTACTTTTTTTTCCCCACTGGCTGATTGTTTGGTCATTAGGCCAAAGATGATATGACATGAGATAATATGTTATGCACACTTCTTATATACATGTACAGAAGCAGCGCGCGTGACGTGTGCAGAAGCAGCGCGCGTGACGTGTGCAAGAAAATGCATGTCCAAAACATGTTGGGCATTATGAAAACAAATGAAATTTCTATGACCGCAACCACAGTTGTGAGCAGCAATTGTGTGAATGTGTTCATGTGTTACAGCAACTTCAGGAGCGTGAGTGACTGAAGGCGGAAGTCTCTGGGGCTTGTTATCTTTACCTATAGTTAAAAAAAAAGTATATATATATATATATATTTATCTATAACATTCCACCATTGGGGTCTATTAAACAGGCTACAATGTCCTGGTAAAATACATGGATTATTCCCAAAACACTTGTGCTCTGCTTGCAACACCAACAAGAAGAAATAATATATTACATGCATTTTATATTCATAGCAACATGTTTACTGGCATCATGTACATTTAAAACATTTGCATCTCAGTAGTAACTGTGTGCATTTCACATCTAGGTTCAAAATGTCTTTAGAAACTTTTCAGGTCTTTAGACCTTGTCTTAGTCTAAAAGCTGAAAGTAAAGAAGCTAAAAACTAACGGTAGATCTGACTACGACTGAAGTAGCCGCAAGTGTAAAAACTGTGTAGTCATTACCACCATCTATTGGCCATTTTCCTGCACTTCAAACAGTCTCTTACCCTAGCAATTTACCTGACCACCATCACAAAATCCACCCAGATTCATATCTAAATAGAAAACCAGCCTTTTCTTTTAGTTCATACTTTAATAAATGTATAATCCATCAAGGCCATCTGCTAAAGTGCATAAACTGAATCAATGTTGTGATTAGATTGCTATCAATCTGTATTTACGATGTTTTGTTGCTGATCAATTCACAAGGGGCATAGTTTGCATTTTTCCTCTCCGCCAGTCATCTAAAACAAGTTTAGGGCATAACGCTAGGACAATCTTTTAATGGGATCGTCTCATTACATCCACTTTCTGTCATTAATTACTGATCTTGAATTTTAAGCCATGAGTGACATGAAAAAAATCGTCAACAAAATGTAAATGGAAGTATGTAACTGCACGCTGCAACACTGCTTGTTTTGCAACGCTTCAATGGATTTTGAGCCAATGCTCTCGCCGACCAAACGGCGATATACATGGTTGAATGTCCAATCGGAGAGTGGATCAGATTTTGAACGTATTCATTGGAAGTTTATTTGTGTTTTAGTAATAACACGCTTCGGGAGGTATCTTCAGAACCAAATGTACACGCAACAGTGTTGTAACTAGCATTTGACCGCAGAGATCCAGGCAAGTTTCACAAAAATAAAAATCTGTCCATTAGACTGAAAATGTCCCACCGGATTTGATTTGGATTATACAGATTACAGATTGCCTCCACTGTGTATCTGGCATATACCTCCCTGCATTGCCTGTGTGCCTAAGCAGGGTGAGTCCTGATGCTACCAGAATGGGAGGCCAGATGATGCTGGAAGTGGAATGTAGGATGTCCTTTAACCTCAGATCTAATGAGATAAAAAAACTCCAAAGCATTGAAAGGGGACATTGCCCCTCAGTGGTATCATGGTAGACATTTGAAGTGAGTGCCATTCACCTGGGCATTGGTGGTTATGTAGAATCCGGGAACTCCAGCCATCTCCAAGGTGTTCTGCTGGTCGGTCACTTTCTGGTCCAACTCCACCACGATTTTCTCATCCATCATCCTCTGCTCCTCTCGCACCCGAATCTCCAGAGACTGATGACGACAAGTCAAAAAGGCCCTCAGACATGGTCTACAGAAGACCCCAGTACAGACAGCCCTCAGACATGGTCAATTAAAATCTGTCTGGTAGAAGGAGCATTTATACTCAGGGAGGGACATTTTGAAAACATGGTTAACAAAAGTAAATGTACATTAAGATGTTGCTTTGTCAAATCCGTACCTCTGTTTCTGCTTGTTGATTGGTTTTCATAACTGCAATGTTGTGGGACTTACAAACTTGCAGGGCGTCTTTGTGCTTACGAACTAATTCCTGCTTTAATGCTGGGCAAGAGGAAGAGATAATAAAGACAATGAAGGGGTCACAGAACCTTTCATATCATGGAACACACACACACACACACACACACACACACACACACACACACACACACACACACACACACACACACACACACACACACACACACACACACACACACACACACACACACACACACACACACACACACACACACACACACACACACACACACACACACACACACACACACACACACACACACCTCGATGTTCACAGTGCAGCTTTTGTCTCTGGTTGTACAGATTCCTCTCGGTCAGGTGTTGTATATCCAAGAGTCCCTGTACAATTTCATACACGGTTCCATCAATGAGTGCCAAAGCCAGGTCACTCAGTGTGGTGTAAGACAGGCGCTGCTGGAAAGAGCTGGAAAATAAGGTCATGTCATTTTCAAATAGAAAGGCAACAGCATCTGGTTTGGCCAGACTGCAGCGCTGACACCAGTAATGGTATTAATTGACCCATTTGCATCAGTGTTGGAACAGTGTTTAGCACCACTTCACACAACTGAGTCATTGGGTTTAGTGTAGCAGACTAGAATTGTTACCTGGGCAAATCCTTTACGAGGGTTTGCAGTTCAGACAACAAAAAGTAATGTCTCTCTTGCTGTTTCGTAGAATCGGTCTGCTCATCGTAGACAGCAGGGTAAGCTTCCATTTCCTGGACGAAAGTCAAAAAATAGAATACAGATACACCTGCAACTGACTGATGATTGTACATTTCGCAAAAACCCAACATGACAAAGAGCTTTATTCTGAACTATAGCATTAGCAAAGATATTGTGAAACTATATTGTATACTTACCAAGTTGCCTAGCTAAAGACGTCTTCCCTTCGAAGTTAATCCAACTGAAGCTAGCATGAATAAAGAAGTGTGCAAACTGTGCATTCCTGCTGAAGCTGGAGGTTAGCATTGGCAAAGCCTAGCTGGCTTGATGCTTTCTAGTGGAAGGACCCTAACAAAAGAGGTGTTGTCTATTATATGCCTGTTTCTTATTTATATTGTTAATATTTATTGTATTGAATACATGTTATTATTAATGTTATCTATTTGTTTTATTCGCGTCATTATTTTAGTAGCAATTTACTATCATTTTACCGACATAAACTTGGAAGACGCGAGAATCTTGCATCTTGCAGGAGCGACGTTCGTCCAGCAGGTAGCGTGCGTTGCCCTTGCTTTCTAGGTCTGTATCGCTGACGCTTATGATTGTGACTTAAAGATGCTTGGGTTTCCAACTGCAATTTACCGTGTCAACTGTCATTTCGGCACGTCGTGCAGATCGATGAGAGTCAATATAATCTAGTAAAGGGATGTCTCCGTTTAACGGAGTATCTATCTAGGTCTAATCTGAGCTTCCATTTTCAGTATAGTATGCTACAAATTGTAATTATTGTTATAGAAGCAAATTACAGTAAATGTCAATGTTAGCTATATTTTGCATTTGTCACGTCGCTATCTTAAACTGTTCTGATTTTCATTGGGTTTCCACCCGAGCATTTTGCCATTTCGGGAGGTGGGTGACTTTATTCGGTATTCCCAAAAAATACGTGTGCTACTTCGATAAAGCGATATAGGCTGCATCCCATTAATTATAATATAGACTCAGTTCAGTGACGCGCAATATGTGGTGCCTGATAGTGATATGAGGAGAAACCAGTTGCGGAGGAGAGAAACCAGTTGAGGAGGAGAGAAACCAGTGGCAGAGGAGAGCACCGCACCATTGGGATCGCAGGGAGGACCGTTGTGAGGAGAATCGCGGATAAGCAGATGAACAGAAGTGGCAAAATCACTCTCTGCTGTCAGAAATGGCAAAAAACACATCTCTATATTTTCGTATTGTGGAGGGCAGGAGCCTACCAGCCAAAGACGTGTAAGTATGTCTTGATTGTGAAAATGCAACTGCATGGCAGCAGGTATTGCATGTGTTTTTTTTCTTGTAAACTACACTCATGTTCACTTGTCAAAAAGTGTTTTGAGTTTTATTGCACTTATTGAGAAATGATTTGTACTTGTAGGAATGACCAATGTTGTGCACGTATTTGACAATGCATTTAGCAAATCGATAGGAAACTAACTGTCTGTAGGTTCATTCCATTTGAACCTGTTTTCTCCTCCGTTTTTCCAGCTCTGGGAATAGTGACCCTTACTGCATTGTAAAAGTTGACAATGAAGTTGTAGCCAGGTGAGTTCAGCATACATTATGTGCTATTTTCTACTATGATTAGAAATGTAATTGAAATGGACTGATCTGTATGTTTCCTGTATAATTTCATTTGACAGAGAACGAGCCTGCCAAAAACTTGAAAATGTATTAATGTCAGCGGACCACAGTAAATCAGGATTGGGTCAATTGCCTTCCAGTAAATTCATAATGTGAACCCATAGTCTGGTTGAAATGATCTTAAATCACTTTCATTTGGCACATTTTGACTGGATTATAAGTGCACTTCCAAGTCAAAATCTGGCTTTTAAAAGAAATTATACATTATTTTTTTACATGTTTGTGACCAAAAATATTTGACAACTTAAATACACAGACGTTGAAGAAATACCATGCACTAATAATTCTGGGCAAGAGGAAGAGATAATAAAGACAATGAAGGGGTCAATCAGAGGTCTAGAGAGGAATACGCCGGCCAATCAGAGGTCTACTCACAACTGGTATACACAGTCACCAGTTGTTAGGGTACGCCCACACCATTTCTAAACAAAAACGCTGCTTTTTAACATCATTTACCATTTTTTGGAAGAAAAACTGTTTTACTCACATTGCAAGTATCATAGGTTTTTAACGAATTCTGAAGTCACTGAGCCAATAATTTAACATAAACATAATATACTATTATTTGTCTGTCAATTGCAAAGACCAATGTAGCAATATATTTTGGACTAGTCCAACCCACAGTGGTGCGGTAGGACAATCTAAATGTGTGATCACGGATCAGGGCTTTGGTGTTCTCAGCTTGTTACCGCCAAGCAAATGAGAACCTGATCCAGGGTTGGCCTTTAAAACACCAGCAGGTAACTATGGAGAGGTGGCATAAATTATTGCAGCAAGCTCTCATTCCCATTCCCAGCTCCATGTAGGAACCAACAGGGCTGATGAGAGGTGGGACATGGGTTCAAGCTGTGCGTTGCCCCTGGGTTTAACAGTGTTCAAACAACTGTATCCTGTATGTAAATGTACTGTACGTTTTATTTGTTTCTCCTAGGGATTGTGTGCTTTTCTCTTCATGAAAGACAGGCTCAATACCTGAATCTTTGCAAGTTTTGTATTATTATTTTGACAGCTCACTGTCTAATTAAACTCAAACGTTTTTTTCTATAATTTCCACAGATACATTACAGTACAGTAAGTGGTGTACAATACAGTGGAGTAGATTACATCACAGTACAATACAGTAAGTAGTGTACAATACAGTAGAGTACATCACAGTACAGTACAGTTAGTAGTGTAGCATACAGTAGAGTACATCACAGTACAGTAAGTAGTGTAGAATACAGTAGAGTACATCACAGTACAGTACAGTAAGTAGTATAGAATACAGTACATCTCAATAAAGAACAGTAGGATAAATTTAGTCCAGCAAAATAATTTTCAGTACAACTCTATAGTAAAGCACAACTGAGTTTAAAATATTTTATTGAACTGTTTATTATACTGTATTGTATATAGTTTGTCTGTGCTTACCCCACTGGAATGTACTCTATACTGTTGTAGATTATTCTGTTGTTTTTCAATAATGTGCTGTACTAAAGTTCATTCTACTGGGCTCCTCTCTGCTGTCCTGCACAGTGTTATTTTGCTTCAGTCTTTAGACAGCTTCTTCAATAAATAGTTCTCGCATAGTTTGGATCAAACTGTTCTCCAATCAAGCACCACCCCCAGGTTAGAGCATGGCATTGCAAATTGCTGGATAGCCATCCATCTCCAAGATCCTGTTTATCCTGTACAAATATCAATACCACCACTAAAGCACCCCCACACCATGACATTGCCTTCACCATGTATGACAGATGGGGTCATGCTCTCCTCGAGCGTCTTTTAATTTGGTCTGTGTCTTACGAATGTTGTGACCCAAACACCTAAATCTTAGATTTGTCCATCTATAGCACTTTTTTCCAGTCTTCCTCTATTCAGTATTTGTGTTCCTTTGTCCAGCTTAATCCTTTCTTTTAATTGGCCAGTCTGAGATATGTTTTTTCTTTCCCACACTGCCTAGCAGGCCAGCATCCCAAAGTCGCCTCCTCATCGATGACGTTGACACTGGTGTTTGGCTTGTACCGTTCAATGAAGCTGCCAGTTAAGGATCTGTGAGGCGCAGTTGTGCACTGGGCTCTCTCACCTTTCCTACTATTCTGGTCAGAGACAGTATTTCGCTGTTCTGTGATGGCAGTAGTACAGAGCTTGTATCCTAAAGAAAAAACTAGTCTGTCGTTGTTTGTAGCCAGTGTTGTTGCTGCCAGAGCCTCAATCGTCACAGACCATTGTACTTCCTGACAAACGGATGTGTTTCAGTGGTTCATTACATGCATTTGTTTTGCCTTGTGTGGTTTCCTCTCCTATAATGAGAGGAGCTGGAGGGGAGACAGAAGGCAGAGATCTGCAGCACTAGTCTATGGCTGGCTCATTATCAGCTCACAGACTCATTGACTGTGCGTTGGGGCCCAGTGCATTCTGGACCCCTTGTTGCGTTGGTCCTGCTGTGAACTAATGGTGTCTCGAAAAAGCAGAGTTTAATTTCAGTAAAGGGACCTTCCGTGTAGCCGTACGCACAGAGGATATCATGCAGATGTCATTACTCGACTTCATGTCGGCGCGGATATCTTTCAATTTCTGATCATAATGAAATGGTTGATTGAGGATGTTTGCCTAACAGTAGGCCTGCAGCCTACTTTGTTTGCTACAGCTTTTTTATTTGTAGATAATTTGTCGTCTACTGCATTGCGTGAATACGTGGTAATGGTTTAACGACGGTGCATTCGCGAAACCATAAACAACGATGCCTTTTTTGAAAACCGACACGCAAAGTAAACTGTTTTAAAACCGGCATATTAAGCTAAAAGACATTCATCTTCGTAGCCACTGTTAAGTAAGCAACCTGTGTCACTTCCCTTGAGTGCAGTGCAACCAGTCACAGTTTGCATCATTCAATTGGATACTTGCTCTTCTCTGCGCTTCATCACCGGGTCGCATGGTTTGCTGACAACCGTGTGAAGACCATTTCATTCTCACAAATTGCCAAACCGTAATTAATTTGCCAGGCTGTCGGCTAACCTGGTTATTTAATATTGAAGGCTGGGCAATGTTCCATCATTCTAGGCTGCCGCTCGTTCCGTCAAAATGCAGTGTGGGACAATAAGAATTGAGGTGTGTTGTTTTTTACGTTCAGGGGTCAGTGTTTGTGTGTCGAGGAGGGTCAGATAGTGGAATGGAGTTAAGTGGATAGGTTGTCGAGCAATGGACATCCCCACTTGAAAGATTTGATCTTGAGAGCGTCAGTTGAAAGTGGTCGATGTGTATGGGACCAGTGGAACCAATAGACCAAGTGAACGAACTGTGGGTGTCATCAACCTTCTTTTAAAAGTGTTAGGATTGGCAAGGATACATTTATCCAGTAAATACAATTAGTGAGGAGAAGATGGCAAAGATTTTCCTTTCAACATTCTTCTCAACTCTTCGTTGTAGGACAGCGACTGTGTGGAAGAATCTCAACCCGTTTTGGGGAGAAGAATATACACTTCACCTCCCATTGGGATTCCACACCATCTCCTTCTATGTCATGGATGAGGACACCATTGGGTAAGTTGGTCTGTGTCAGTTATCAGCTATAATTCGGAACATATTTGACGTGTCGACACAATAATTGATAATGGTGTTGACACGGGTGATAAAAAGGCCTCGTTCGGGTACAGTTCACGAGGCCTTCACGACTGAGGGTTAGTTCAGCAGAGGCTGTGATTTAGACGTTGTAAAAGATGGACTGGGTGACGAGGAACCACATATGTGTGTTTTAGAAAACCTGCATGCCTTCGCTGAACTAACAAAGATCAATAAACAGAGATCAACACTCAGTTTGAGAAACAACACGCAATCTCAATATTTTCTTCCTTTAGCCACCTCCTTTAGAATATGTCTACATATATTCTGTTCTACATATATTTCTACATATATTCTGGCTGTTGTGTAAGTAAGGGAACTCAATAGGATGTTCTTTTGAGAAATGCCTCTCGTGAGGACCTCTTCTTTTTTAGTAGCGGCATTGTTTCATTGGATATGCATCTGTGGATGCTTAGGTCAATCTTTGGACTATATGTTATTACGATAAACATGCCAATTGATTATTAATGAAGATGAATATTACAGTTTAGCTAGTTCAACCGCTGCTGTCCAAAATATATATGCCTGCAATAAACAAACACTGTACAATATTACGGATGTTCAGCCTGTATGTTTCTGGAGCCCCCCTCCCGTTACAGAACATAATGATTTGTTATAGTTTTACGTGTATTTGCTCATAATATGTTTTATCATTCTTCTCATTTCCAGCCATGATGACGTTATTGGAAAGATAACTCTCAGCAAGGAGGCCATTGGTTCCCAGGCTAGAGGTATCCTTGATCCTCTGTGTATCCCATTACTGTTAATCGGAGGCACCAACATGATGGGAAAAACTGGCACCAGAACACTCTTAAACGCTGACTGATTTCAAGATCAGAATCGTAGACGCGTACCCGTAGATGCCAGGGTAGAGGTCAAGCTGAGAGGGCGAGCGGTCACCAGTAAGCGGATATTCCCATGACCCTGAGTTAGGTTCTGCCATGGAAACCACGGCGACGGAGGAGCAGGGAACGTTTCTGGGTCAAGTTGCATGGGAAAAGTAGCCTGCGTATTCTCACGTATCGATTGGCTAATTTACAGATCTGTTCTCTGACTGTCGCGCTTGATAATTTGCTCACAAGATTGTCCACCTATCGCCCCTCACCGAGTCAGACAGCTTCCTTCTCATTGGACGGCGTACACACAGGGAGAGGGAGGGGCTTGTCGATGGTTACATAAACGTGATTGCTGCTTGGGTTTTAAATCAAGTCCATGAGCGTTCATTGTACAACGCAGCTGTCCTTTTGTCTCCAGAACCTCACTATATTCTGTGAGACCCAAGCCGAAAGCCTTTCAACCAGCCAGGCTCTTACACAGCACACCTGGCTCTGCTAATGTTGTCTTGAACGTGGAAAGTAGTTGTAGTATTGCGTCCCTGCAGTGCTTAGCCACTAACAAAGCAAACTAGGTACGTGAAACCGGAATTCTAATGTGTTTAGAGTATACGTAAAATGTAAATGTGCTAGGTTGTCTGTTTGCGTCTGATAACAGCGTAGGTCCCTAAGCGACATTCTGTGTTTAGTCCAGTGATTCACTGCAGCATGTTGACACTGAGTCAACTCCTTCACAGGATCTTAGAAATTCTCTCCTCTTTTGTCACTGCCCTCCCTCCGATGTCAATTCGAAATGTCAGCACCAGTCTCTATATTATTACGCCCACATTCGTCTTCCCGTCTGTTCAATTTGAACACTGAACATTTATCCAGGGTGGCAATGTGTTTTAGGAGGTACCAAATGTTTACAGAAACAGTGCACCTGACATGTGAGATGCATATTGATGTGTTGTTCCCTGTTGTTCAACTGTGCATTATGAATGATGACATGGGTTGTAATATCCCCGTTGTCCAGGATTGGATAACTGGCTGAATCTGACCCGGGTGGACCCAGATGAGGAGATTCAGGGAGAGATCCACCTGGGTTTGGAACTTCTCAGAGATTCCCAGAAGGCCGGACTCCGCTGTAATTTCATAGAGGCCAGGTAAACTAGATATCTTATTATCTCATTAGAGCTCTTATGGTCGTTAATTTGAACAGATTAGCGACATGTTCATCCTTTATCTAACATATCGTCAGTAGCAATCAACGATTTGTGCTTGAATTCACAATATCTCCACTGTCCGCTAAACAATATGTTGTTGCCGTCTTTTTCATTATAAGAACAAACAAGTCCTAGAGTAGGATGTATTTTCGAGTGCCCTGTTGAAGTATCGGCTGACACCGAAACCGGGGCTTCACAGAAAGTGGGTGTTAAGGACGATGAGCTCATTTAAGGAGGAGTGTGCCTCGGAGAAAGACATTAAAAAGTGAGAGGCAGTCGGGCAGAGAGGTCTCTGAGAGGGCTCCAGTAACAGGATGGAGGTGGCTGAGCATGTCAGTCGTTCAGTGTGGCTGTTTCTGCAGTGTTTAAGCAATCAGTGCAAGCATGCTAACTAGATCTGGTCGGCTCTCACAATCAGTGCTGCCATATATTTTAAATGGGACTTTCCAATATATTTTTTGGTCCAGAAATGATAAGAATATTTGCACACTGAAGTCTGCCAGTTCACATCCAGGAACAATGAGTGTAGAAGTCGAGCAAACTGAGAATTAACTGAAACAATTTTCTCTCTTCGAAGCTGGACGCCACATGCAAAATGACTGAGTTGGGAATGTCTTCTCTAACTTTGCCTTTGTCTGCTCCTTTGTTAACGAGATGGAATTGACATTGGGGTTTGTGCTCTCTGAGAGCTGAGTGGGCATGTACCTCATCAGCGTTTCCTCCAGGGAGCCTTTTGTCTTGCTTCATATTGTGTTGTGCAGTCTGAGCACTGGGACAAGGAAGAGACAAGATTGAACATGAAAACGTGGTCCATAAACAGAACTTCTTTCTGTAAGGTCACTAGCCGGGTCTGTGACAGAATCTCAGTATAGAGGACCTCTGTGGTGACGTCAAACCATTTGCTCCATCACTGTCAATAAGTAGTTCAGTAATTCCTACACTAAATCTACATAACCTACTAACATACTGAACCTTTACTACCATCTCACTACATTTACTATCTCACTACACCTACTATCTCACTACATTTACTATCTCACTATATTTACTATCTCACTACACCTACTATCTCACTACACCTACTATCTCACTACATTTACTATCTCACTACACCTACTATCTCACTACATTTACTATCTCACTACACCTACTATCTCACTACACCTACTATCGCACTACACCTACTATCTCACTACACCTACTATCTCACTACACCTACTATCTCACTACACCTACTATCTCACTACACCTACTATCTCACTACACCTACTATCTCACTACACCTACTATCTCACTACACTAAACCTACAAACTACACCTACTGTCCAATTACAAGGTATGCTACACTACAAGCCCTAAATGTTCTTTCATCTGTAAATTTTTCGGAAGTATAGAGGATTTTACTCTCTCCGCACATAATCCAACTAATTGAATTTCAATTTCCGTTTCTTAACTTTCCAGAGACCTGGCCCCAAGAGACATCTCCGGAACCTCTGACCCGTTTGCCAGAATCCTCTTCAATAACCACAGTGCTGAGACTTCTGTGAGAAGGGATATTTACCGTACACCAGCGGTGTAAAACCGGTTCTATGCAGGGCCAAGGGTCTACAGAATTGTGCCCTCACCTTATACTTGATTGATTCATTTGGTCTTAGGTTCTACCCTCACCTGGTTGTTTAGGTCGGAACTGGGAACCAATTTAAAGAAAAAAAACTAAAACCTGCGTGCACTAGGCCCTTGTGGAATCGGTTTGACACCTCTGCCGTATACCAAGAACAGATTGTTTGAGTTTGTGGCGTATTACATGAATAATTTGTCTTGTATGTTTGTGTGTGTCAGATCATCAAGAAGACCCGTTTCCCACACTGGGGTGAGACTGTGGAACTGGAGCTGGAGACAAATGAGCTAAATGTGGGGGGCCCGGTGACGGTGGAGGTTTGGGACTGGGACATGGTCGGCAAGAATGACTTTCTGGGAAAGGTGAAGACGTTACGTTCCAAACTGCACTTAATTACACCATATAGTTATTCATTTATGAACACTGTACAAATGTCTGGCGCTGAAGTGCACTTTCGTTTTGGTCGATGTTACGATACAATGATTATTTTTGTGTCTGTTCGTGCTCAGGTGGAAATCCCTTTTTCCCGCTTGCAAAAGACACCTCTGTTACAGAGTTGGTTTCGCCTAATGCCTCTGGGAAACAGCGAGGAGGATTCTGGGTAAGGAGGGTGTAGGCGTTAGTGTGGGCGTGCGGAAGTGTTCGAATGGTGTTACATGGTCACTCACCAACCTAACATTTCATACCCAATGTGGGGAACTTCCTGGGAGTGCTGCCTAGCAGTCTGTTGATGTATCTGAGGCCTCACGTCACTCTCTTCTCCCTCTCTCTCTGGTCCCGCCCTCTGTTACCAGAGGTAAGCTGGGAGCACTGCGTTTAAAGGTGCGTCTGGTGGAGGACCGTATCCTGCCCTCTGTGTATTATCAACCTCTCATGGACCTCCTGGTTGAGTCGGTCATATCTCCTTCTGAGGTCAGCATCGCGCGTTTCTCACTTTCTAACTTATGTACTCTATTTTCGTATGAAGACGAGGCGTTATACAAATTGTCTATGCAGAACCATGTTCCTATTTTGATTTGTCACCTACCTCACTCTTCCTCTCCAGTTTGTATTCTATATATAGAGGCTACTGTCACAAGTGGCTGACAGACACTGAGTACAGGATACAGCCCTGTAGTATGCCACATATAACATATTAATGTCACCTCATCCTGTCCGTCCACAGAGGATGCAGCATTCAAAGAAATGGCCTGTTCTTTTGCTAAGGGCTCAAGGTTCTATGGAAGACTATGTGTTGTCTTATCTTTCATTGTCTATCATTATTATCGCAGGGTTCAAACCCCGCGCCCTAAAGCCACATTGTTTGCGACAAATGCGTTTGCGCGGTATGCAGGCTAGTAACAGATTAACAGATTAAAGGAAAACATTCTACTGGAGATGTGGCACGCCATTCTTCAAATCTGATATGGTGTTATAATCATTGCGATGGAGAGCGTTGTCTAACACTTAGGTCCATTCCTCCTGCCCTTCATGACCCCAAATAAAGGTCAAGTGGGCCTGTTCCTCATTTTTAGACATATCTTTTTTTCATTTTTAGAGCGAGATAGGATTATTAATTCTGTATTAATTATTATGTTCTTCCACTTATCTACTCAGGTTTTAGTTTTTAACCTGTATTTCACATCTGTATGTAAATGTATTCGTACAGACCAAATAGCATTGGTGACAACTTTGGAATGATGTAAAGGCACATGAGCGGTTTGTGGCGTATTGCTAATGTCTCAACACTATACGGAGACACGCCCTCTTGTGCTTTGCTGCTAGAACATTCCATAATTATCTCCAACCTCTGGTCGACCCCAGGTGGAGGACAGCAGCCCGCTGACCATGTTGGAGGAGGTGACCGCGGGGGACAGCCGACAGGATGTGGCCATGACCCTGGTTAAAATCTACCTCGGCCAGGGCCTGGTGGTGCCATTCCTTGACTACTTCAACACCCGAGAGGTCAACCACACAAGTAAGAAACACCTGCTGGCAGGGAAATAAAAAACACAACTGGAAAGTCTGACATGTAGTTCTGTATAACACTTTTCAATCATTGTGGTCGTATCATCACGGAATCTGTTAAAAGTAGCGTAACAAATGTGTGTGCCGTGGGCCGGCAGTGTATTCGTTAAGGTTGTGTACATGGGACGCAGGTGATGTGTATGTGTGTGTGTGTGTGCGTGTGTGCGTGTGCGTGTGTGTGCGTGCGAGGCAGATGAAACAGGAGCCCAGCTGCTCACCTGCTCTTGTTGCTGTGTATCCCACAGAGGCTTTAAGGCTTTACCGGTATTTACCTCTGATTTTACGCTCTCTAATCGCGACAGGAGCTTCTCCGGCCGGTCTGTGTAGGAGGGCAGTTCACACCAGCCAGCGCTATATTTACCAGACCTCCGATCATTATTCACCCGTACCGTTGTTTCACGAGTTCTGGCTTTACATTAATTATGTTCATTAATATGTCTCCTAACCCCGTCTCCAGTTGGGTCCCTCAGTCTCAAAGAGTCGCGTTGACGTCCTCCGCGTTTTATTCCCAGTCAGTGTGGCTCGGGATAACAAGCACGTTTCCATAGCAACTCCACACAATCTAAAACGGAGCTGGTTGGTCATAAGATGAAAATAGATGCTGGGGGGCAGAAAGCAGTGAACAAGGAAAAACACAAGACTTACATGCAATACCGGTTGTGTTCTATTTGTGTGATCCAAACGTCTAAACAGTTTATTTGCGTAATAAAAGAGCAGGCAGACTCTTTTCCATCTCTTCTCACAAAAGGACATTTAGTCCTCTACGTTAAAACACTTTTCCAGCAACAGGTCATGTCTCCATGACTACATCAATGTTTCTCTCTCCAAGGACTAAGGCGATCGGTTGGCCGGCAGGGTCGGTGAAGTTCCTCTGTATACTGAACATAACGCTAGTAGACAAACATCAATGCGTGTCGTTGTTGATTTTTGCCTCTTCATATCAATATAATTTAGCAATACTATGTACCTGAAACACTAAAGATATGTTACGACTTCATGATTACATCTCGTCTCTTAATAATGTATTTCCCCAACAGCGGATCCAAACACCCTGTTCCGGTCCAACTCACTAGCTTCAAAAGCCATGGAGCAGTTTATGAAGGTTAGTGAACCACACAGAGATTGTTATCTTTGTGTCGATCAGGGCACACTCTCTGCCAGTCCAACATGTTTACACGGAATCTATCTGAGATTGTTATCTTTGTGTGGGTCAGGGCACACTCTCTCTGTCAGTCCAACATGTATACACGGAATCTATCAGAGATTGTTATCTCTGTGTGGGTCAGGGCACACTCTCTCTGTTTAGTCCAACATGTTTACACGGAATCTATCGGAGATTGTTATCTCTGTGTGGGTCAGGGCACACTCTCTCTGTTTAGTCCAACATGTTTACACGGAATCTATCGGAGATTGTTATCTCTGTGTGGGTCAGGGCACACTCTCTGTTTAGTCCAACATGTTTACACGGAATCTATCGGAGATTGTTATCTCTGTGTGGGTCAGGGCACACTCTCTGTTTAGTCCAACATGTATACACGGAATCTATCGGAGATTGTTATCTTTGTGTGGGTCAGGGCACATTCTCTTTGTCAGTCCAACATGTTTACACGGAATCTATCAGAGATTGTTATCTTTGTGTGGGTCAGGGCACACTCTCTCTGTTTAGTCCAACATGTTTACACGGAATCTATCGGAGATTGTTATCTCTGTGTGGGTCAGGGCACACTCTCTCTGTTTAGTCCAACATGTATACACGGAATCTATCGGAGATTGTTATCTTTGTGTGGGTTATGGCACACTCTCTCTGTCAGTCCAACATGTTTACAGGAATCCGTCTTGACAGTCGCAGTATGCTCACACCTGTACCACAAAATATCATTAACACCTAGTCCCATAAGCAAGAGATCGACATCAATTTAACAATTGCTATTTTCCTGAACGTCTGCTTTATATATATATGATTGCTTTGAAGTAATGTTTGGTAAATGTTTGGTATTGTACAGGCTGTGGGTATGCTTTACCTTCACGAGGTCCTGAAACCAATCATTAACCGGATATTTTTGGAGAAGAAGTACATTGAGCTGGACCCATGCAAAATTGACCTGAACAGAACCAGGTAAATATGAAATATGTGTGTCTATAGGCTAAAAGTCATAATTTAAGTCATAATCCCGTTTACGCCCTGGAAGGAACGGAACACGTTCCAGTATAACGACACATAATATAAACTGCACGGTGTCACAGACAAATCCAACTTTACACTGACAACATCTAGACATAAAAGAAGGGAATTTTAAAATGGGGAAAGGTTGTTGCCAGGCAACCAGAAAGAGCCCCCTGGGATCCCTACCCCTGACACCCACCAGTCTCCAGCATCCATCGAAACTATATCTGCACAGACCAGATATATATACCGACTGATCCTGCATAGCTTCGGATCCGTCCACATTTGTGGACGACCGAAATACACCGCAGCATCTGTTAAGATGTACGGATGTCGATGTATCGATTAGGCGACAGTCCAAACAAACCTCTGTCCCCGGCCATCGTCAATGATTACTGACAATGCTGTTTCCACAGAGCAAAGGTCTGTATTGGTCCCGCGGGCCGTCTGTTTCCGAGATCCATCGATTTGGTGCTATCCATTTCATTCGGTTGTAACCCCGACCCCTCCGTTCCGTTTTCCCCCCTCCCCGGAGGCGTATCCCATTTAAAGGCGCAGTCACCGAGGCTGAGGTGAGGGAGAGCAGCTTGGAGACGCTGCAGGGCTATTTGTCCAGCATCGTGGAGTCCATCGTGGGATCAGTTGACCAGTGCCCTCCTGTCATGAGGGTGGCCTTCAAGCAGTTGCACAAGAGGGTAGAGGAACAGTTCCCTGAGCCAGAGAACCAGGTCAGTCGAGTCCACAGGTCAGGGGTCAGATTTTCAGGACAAACTTCGTCTGAATGAAGTCGTGTACGCTGTTTTTGGAGCGCTTTGGGATCTATACAAATCAACTGTAAAAACACAAACAAACACATATCATCCTTTGCTTGTAGGTTTTAGAGCCAGACACCGAACCCAGCACAGGCCATGTTGGTTTTTCAAAACGTTTTTTTTTCGGATAAAGTTTGGAACACAGTTTGGTGTGTGTGTGTGTGTGTGTGTGTGTGTGCGTCCCATGTCCCTTCAGGAAACCTGGGTTATATCAAGTACATAAAAACCGGTGGCGAGCGACCGTGTCATTGTATTTCTCATCGTTGTTCTCCTCTTAGGATGTGAAGTATCTGTCCATCAGTGGATTCTTCTTCCTGCGTTTCCTCGCCCCGGCCATTCTCACGCCTAAGCTCTTCCAGCTGAGAGACCAGCATGCGGACACGCGGACCAGCAGAACACTCCTACTACTGGCTAAGGTACCCTGCCCCGTTTACGTGCACAAACGAACGAACACGCACGCGCATTCATAAGAACAAACGTTTTTCTGAAACATCGTCTTCATATCAGGCGGTTGTCGTCTCAGTGCCAGCCGGTTATCGTGTCAATTTCAGACGGCTATCGCCAAATTTCCAGCTGGCTGTCATTTTACTGTATTATCGGTCGCTTATTGCCTCAGTATCAGATGGTTGTCATGTCATTGTAAGCGGGTTCTAATTTCATCGCAAGCCGTTAATAGTTTGTATTTATTAGAAGATAGTTGTCATCTCTTTTCGGTCATCCTCGTCAGTCCCTTCCTGTGTTCTACTTCGGCAAAAACTCTAAATGACTTTAAACGAGCTGATGGACTCACACACCAAAGCCTAACTTGGTACTGTATGTGCTGTATTAGTATTCTGACAGATTCAGTGCCGCAACGATTTCACTCTGAAGAACTGAGCTGCTGTCCGTGATGCTGAGCCCTCGTTGCTAGGGGCCCTCTTGAGAGAAGGGTCTATTTTTACCTGTACGTGTGCGTGTGTGTGTGTGTGTGTGGACGGGCTTGGGTTCAAAGCAGAGCTTCAGAGGAGGGTTTGGAGATGGGTTTCCTCTGCGCCCAAAGCCAGTTGTGGGCAGGATAAATGGGGCCCCAACAGCATGCTGGGTTCCTGGGATGTTGTTTGATGTTACACCGAGAAACTGAGGGCCACTTTCAGAAACACAGATTAAGTCATTAACTCATCTGGGATTCTTCGTTGAGTTCGATTTTTGAATCCAGAACCAGATAAGAGAAACAGACAAATAGGTGTTCTGGTCTGGTATAGCAGAGTTCAGGGTGTAGTAGATTAAAGGACTCACTAATTGCTGCTCTATTTCATTTTATTGAGAAAACATCCAAATATATTTCCCATACTGTTTAAGGTGTAAAGTTACACCAACCTCAATCCTAAATATTATTTTGTCTCTCTGAACACCAGATTTGATCCATTTCGTAGATTACTGGAGTGTGTTATTGTGTCAGATACAGGCAGTACAGAGTGTTTGTTTGTCTGTGATGCAGGCAGTACAGAGTGTTTGTTTGTCTATGATACAGGCAGTACAGAGTGTTTGTTTGTCTATGATACAGGCAGTACAGAGTGTTTGTTTGTCTGTGATACAGGCAGTACAGAGTGTTTGTTTGTCTATGATACAGGCAGTACAGAGTGTTTGTTTGTCTATGATGCAGGCAGTACAGAGTGTTTGTTTGTCTATGATGCAGGCAGTACAGAGGGTTTGTTTGTCTGTGATACAGGCAGTACAGAGTGTTTGTTTGTCTATGATGCAGGCAGTACAGAGTGTTTGTTTGTCTGTGATACATGCAGTACAGAGTGTTTGTTTGTCTATGATGCAGGCAGTACAGAGTGTTTGTTTGTCTGTGATACAGGCAGTACAGAGTGTTTGTTTTGTCTATGATGCAGGCAGTACAGAGGGTTTGTTTGTCTGTGATACAGGCAGTACAGAGTGTTTGTTTGTCTATGATGCAGGCAGTACAGAGTGTTTGTTTGTCTATGATGCAGGCAGTACAGAGTGTTTGTTTGTCTGTGATACAGGCAGTACAGAGTGTGTGTTTGTCTCTGATACAGGCAGTACAGAGTGTGGGGAACCTGGGCTTGCAGCTGGGCCACGGCAAGGAGCTCTGGATGGAACCCCTCCATCCCATCATCCTTTGCAGTGTGACCTCTGTGAAAGACTTCCTGGACAAGCTGATCGACATCGACCAGGATAGCGGTACGGCTCATCGGCAGAACCGTTTATTCACGAACGAAATGAGGCCAGGTGTTTTTTCTCACCATGACACCCGACCAGAGGAAACTCTGGGCTCATAGTAGAGCATGATTATCTGGCTGAAGAAGCAGCAGGTAACCGTGCAGGTCAGAGATGAGGTAAAGCCACTGAGGGGGAACAGCAGCGCTGGGCTGGGCTCCAGTCCTACCAGGCCAAACCCACCACTAGGGGAGGGGATTGACAGCAAAGGTCGTCTCCTATTCTGGCAGGCTAACCCACCAGGTGTCACTTTGGCAGGGCCAGTTATTACTGCCATCAATGGAGACAATAGACCCACTGGTGAAATATTAATAGGCGACTGCGAGCCGATACCGGCACTGGAAGGGAGTTGGTTGGGCATGGCACTGAATTGTGGTGCCCTCGCCACCCCCACTCGCCTCACTGATTAGATGGCACCCCCCCGCTCCTAGTCCTCATGGCCACGTGTCAGTGCCCCCCCACCCCCGCTCCTCGTTGTCATGGTCACGTGTCAGTGCCCCCCCACCCCCGCTCCTCGTTGTCATGGTAACGTGTCAGTAACTTCGAGCTAAGTATGATCGGTCTTATCCCTGCGACGTTCTAATCTCCGCGTGTCATCTCCGCCGCCGGGCTCTCCCTGAATGTCAGGCCGGACATAATTCCACGATAAATGCACTACGTAGGAGTTGATACGAGCGCTTCCATCTGTCTGAGTGTGTGCTGAACATGAGGTGCGATGGGGACGGAGGCCCGGAGAACAGAAACGATATTTCCCAATTTGTTAATGCGTGTGCTGTATTGTGCTGTGATGCGATTCAACAATACGTCCATGGTGACCCCGGCAATACTGCTACAGCTCCACCTAGTGGCCAATAATAACTGGCAGACCCTCCGTGGGTCTTCCTTATTCATCATTTTTTGTCCGCAGTGTCTGGGGTGCCCCACAGGGCTGTGTTTTTGCCCTCCGTCATTGTGAAGGAGGGTTATCTCCAGAAGCACAAGAGCGAAGGCCCCCTTCTCCTGTCTCGCTTTGCCTTCAAGAGGCGATACTTCTGGCTGAGCAGCGAGGCCCTGTCCTACGCCAAGACACCGGACCCCTGGCAGGTATGACTCCGCATCCTGCTCTGATGGTCACCTTCACGGTCAGCTCTGATGGTCGCCTTCACGGTCAGCTCTGATGGTCACCTTCACGATCAGCTCTGATGGTCACCTTCACGGTCAGCTCTGATGGTCACCTTCACGGTCAGCTCTGATGGTCACCTTCACGGTCAGCTCTGATGGTCACCTTCACGATCAGCTCTGATGGTCACCTTCACGATCAGCTCTGATGGTCACCTTCATGGTCAGCTCTGATGGTCACCTTCACGGTCAACTCTGATGGTCACCATCACGGTCAGCTCTGATGGTCACCTTCACGGTCAACTCTGATGGTCACCTTCACGCTCAGCTCTGATGGTCACCTTCACGGTCAACTCTGATGGTCACCTTCACGCTCAGCTCTGATGGTCACCTTCACGGTCAACTCTGATGGTCACCTTCACGGTCAACTCTGATGGTCACCTTCACGCTCAGCTCTGATGGTCACCTTCACGGTCAACTCTGATGGTCACCTTCACGGTCAACTCTGATGGTCACCTTCACGCTCAGCTCTGATGGTCACCTTTACGGTCAACTCTGATGGTCACCTTCACGCTCAGCTCTGATGGTCACCTTCACGGTCAACTCTGATGGTCACCTTCACGGTCAGCTCTGATGGTCACCTTCACGCTCAGCTCTGATGGTCACCTTCACGCTCAGCTCTGATGGTCACCTTCACGCTCAGCTCTGATGGTCACCTTCACGCTCAGCTCTGATGGTCACCTTCACGGTCAGCTCTGATGGTCACCTTCACGGTCAGCTCTGATGGTCACCTTCACGCTCAGCTCTGATGGTCACCATCACGGTCAGCTCTGATGGTCACCTTCACGCTCAGCTCTGATGATTTGAGTCTTTACTGCGCTGCTTGCTGCTGTATGGCTGGGGGCCCCATGGGGCAATGCATGCTGGGAAGAATGCCTTCATAAGGGACAACTTAAAAAAATATAACAAGACTGGCTATGCATGACGTTTCTCGGAGGAAGCGTGTTGCTGCGGTGAGAAAATCTATTTAGCACAAATACTTCTGCTATTGGGGAGAAAAGGGGGACAAATCGGGAACGGGAAAATATTAAGGATCAACGTCTTTCATACATGACTCATTCATTATGACGAGGAGAGATTGCTGCTGAGTTGTAGCCTTCAAAGGATGTTTGATCGTATCCCGTCCCATGAAATAGGAAACATCTTAATCATCCCTCTGCTTTAATTTATTGCCGTTTCTCTGTTCGAGAAGCTCATTATCATGCGATGCCCAGCCTTTTGATAATGATGAGCTTCTCTCATTTGCGTCGCCAGTTCAGGAGGGGTGAAAGGACGGACGAGATGGGAGAGGGGAAGAGAGTAAGAGAAAATGACGGCTTGTAGGATTTGTAAACGAGAGAGGACGGTGAGGTCCAGACAGAGGGAGACAGAGATAGCGAGATATGGGAATATGTGGGGAAGAGGCTTCCTTCTTTTGTGGGACTTCTTTCCTTTGTGTGCTTGAAATAAAGCCCGGGCTAATTGAAGTATGTGGATAATTATACTAACGTTGTGAATATAACAGGGGACAATGTCCTTTCTCCCCCTGGCCCCACTCACTGTGTTCCAGCGTGGTAACGGCAGATTACCACATAAAAGCAGCCTTACTGCCGCTTCTCCCTCCCGGCTCTCATCCGCCTCCCCACTACCCGTCTATGTCTTCTGTGCAAATCACATCTTCAATCGCGTTGACCTCAACAACAAGTGGGATAAAAGCGGACTTATTGCGTAAGAGTGACGTGTGTGTGTTCGTTCTCACGGTACACTGCGTGTGTGTGTGCATGTGTGTGTCCTTCAGGCGCGCTCGTCCGTCCTCATCCAGTGTGTGTGTGCCGTGGAGAGAGTGGACGACAACGCCTTCCAGCAGCAGCATGTGATGCAGGTGGTCTCCCAGGACAACGATAGACAGATGAAGACCATGTATATCCAGTGCAAGGTACTGACGCACCTCTAGTCTTTGGCCTTTGACCTCTAGTCTATGACCGGCTCGTCTTTGGTCGCTCGTGCCTGTTGTTTGCTCTTTTCTCTCATCACGACATGATAGCGAGCGGTCACGAAGCGAGACGCTTCTTGTGTTTCGTGCGCGCGCGTGCAGAGACTGACCGTTGTGTGTGTGTGTGGGTCTGGGGTTAACAGAATGTCAACGAGTTGAACCAGTGGCTGTCTGCCATCAGGAAGGCCAGTATTTACAACGAGCGCATGTTGCCCTCCTTCCACCCGGGGGCGTACCGCGGTAACAAGTGGACCTGTTGCCTGCAGGTCGACCGCAACGGTAACGATAACCGCCGCAGAATACGTTGTACGCTTTAAGTGTCGCGCACCCCGCGGAAGTACCTCTGTATGGCCGCTCTATTGTTTAGCTCTAGGCTGCAGTCGTACACATTCGGCAGTGACTCTGGGCGACTGGAGTGACCCTCTGGATCCGGACGCCGAGTCGCAGACCATCTACAAACAGCTTCTTCAGGGACGGGATAGATTAAGGTCAGTGGGCCGTTTGACCTGCGGCGATTAGAGGCTACGGCTAAATGTTCTTCGATGAGGGTGTAGTTCGTGTACTTGTCACAAGGGGTCTACATTGCAACGCAGGAATATTCCCTGCTCATCAGTATTCATTGATAAACTGTACCGTAATTGTAATTGCCAGTAACTCGGGAACAAATGAATGTGGATTGATATGTAATGCCTCTACACCGAGGTACACGCTGGCAAACATAGTGATCAGTGTGTTCAAGGACAATTTCACTGTGTAGGAACCTGAATTTTATACACTTGTCTTTTGTAAAATTATTTTTTTGGAGCCTTTTGTCCACAGATCTCCAGAATGACACTCAAAACCAACTGAAAGGGATATGTTTTCTTTTCATATAACACACCATTCCCAACACAGATTAGGCTCTTAGCATTTTTCTTTATTGTGAGTTCACTGAACTGCGTGGTCTGTGCTAACAGGAAGCAGTATCTGGAGGTGGATTTTGAGACGACTGAAGAAGAGAGGAGACTGAACTCTGGGATGCTCCCAGGTGAGGAACAGTCAAAGTATTCCCTTGGCCAGCTATAATGCACATTGTGGTATAGTGATGACTTTAAGTTGTTGTTCCTGTGACATCTGACCATGGTTTAACAGCAAATCAGCACTCAGGGTCCAGATCATTTGGTTAATAATATGCTAAATATATTTGTTGTTATATATAGTCGCTGTTTTTTGAACTAATTTAGTAAAACAAATTGCCCAACAATTGTAATGTCTGTGTTATCTGAAGTCTGTAGGCAAAAATTAACCATGGGCACATGCCAATAGACGACATCCGGTGTGAGAACACATCTAATATCAAAATGTAAAACAGGGATTTAGAATTTTCCTGTCAAATGAAGTACAAGTAAAGTGCAGCTTTGACAGTTCCGTGTTAACTCTAAATCTCGGCGTTCACTTCCAGCAAAGTTTGTTCAGTGAACAAGAATTCTCCAGATGTTTCATCTACCTCTTATAATTGGTTAAGAGATTGGTTACGTTGGATTTTTTTACAGTGTGAAGACTGTGAAAACGTCATTACACAAGTAATGACGTTTTAATCAACCACCTCAGTAGAGATGCACAATAGGATCTCATCATATCTTCATATAATAATAAAGTAATTTACATTTACAAATATTAAAATAAACTTTGTTTTGCTTTTAAACAACAGCAATATAACAGTTATGTTTATTATTTAAGGGCTAACTTCTAAAATTATATTATATTATTATGATTACTATTTGTATAGTAAATATATTAGTATGAATATTGAATTGAAATATCAAAGGGACACACATGAGGCACTCTTTTGACAAGTTGATAGTACATCTTCAGTAAGTACATCTTAAGCGGTTCCCTGGACCCGTGTTTTTTCATTTTAAGGGTTTATCTTAATTTCAATTCCCCCCAGAAGGAGCACAAAGCAAAACGGAAGTCCTGAAGCGCAGACAGACTGCGGCGGCTCGGCTACTGGGGGTGGTTTCGGATCTGGAGAAGGCACACGCCACCTTCCAGCAGAGGGAAATAGAGGAGGCCAGCCTTATACTGAGCCCCTAGACTGGGCCTTCCCTGGGGTGTAGCCAGGCCTGGGTGGGGGGGTGCATGAGACACAATGGGGGTAAGACACGCCCACCAACCTGTGTAGGAAAGCTAAGTGATCATAACAGGAAGGAAGACACTGTGTAATGTCTGTTACATGTATGTGCTGTCTAGGAGGAGTCTGCTTACATCCAGATCGCTACTTTATTGAAATGCAGAGGAGGCAACATTCCTCTGCAATATCAATACCCCACACACACACAGACGCAGACACACACACACACACAGACGCAGACACACACACACACACACACACAGACGCAGACACACACACAGATGCAGACACACACACACACACAGACGCAGACACACACACACACACACACACACACACACACACACACACACACACACACAGACGCAGACACACAGACGCAGACACACACACACACACAGACGCAGACACACAGACGCAGACACACACAGACGCAGACACACACACACACAGATGCAGACACACACACACACAGACGCAGACACACAGACGCAGACACACACACACACACACACACACAGACGCAGACACACACAGACGCAGACACACACACACACACACGCGCGCTACAAGTGTTCCTTGCAGGTGGACTGACAACCTAAAACTTTTGCTACACTCACAAAGCTTTGGTCCTGTGCAGTACACACTGTTATGTGACACTGAGTAGAAGCAGGGGACGTGTTCCTGAATTAAATGGGACGTGTTCCTGAATTAAATGAGCCGGATCAGGGGAACACACAGGCCTGAACACATAGGCCTGAACAAACAGGCCTGAACAAACAGGCCTGAACACATAGGCCTGAACACATAGGCCTGAACAAACAGGCCTGAACACACAGGCCTGAACACACAGGCCTGAACACATATGTCTGAACACACAGGCCTGAACACACAGGCCTGAACACACAGGCCTGAACACACAGGCCTGAACACATAGGCCTGAACACATAGGCCTGAACACATAGGCCTGAACACATATATCTGAACACACAGGCATGAACACACAGGCCTGAACACACAGGCCTGAACACATAGGCCTGAACACATAGGCCTGAACACACAGGCCTGAACACACAGGCCTGAACACATATGTCTGAACACACAGGCCTGAACACACAGGCCTGAACACATAGGCCTGAACACATAGGCCTGAACACATAGGCCTGAACAAACAGGCCTGAACACACAGGCCTGAACACACAGGCCTGAACACATATGTCTGAACACACAGGCCTGAACACACAGGCCTGAACACACAGGCCTGAACACACAGGCCTGAACACATAGGCCTGAACACATAGGCCTGAACACATAGGCCTGAACACACAGGCCTGAACACACAGGCCTGAACACATAGGCCTGAACACATATATCTGAACACACAGGCATGAACACACAGGCCTGAACACACAGGCCTGAACACACAGGCCTGAACACATAGGCCTGAACACACAGGCCTGAACACACAGGCCTGAACACATATGTCTGAACACACAGGCCTGAACACATAGGCCGGAAATGTATTCCTGAATTTAATGATCTGAAACACTGGGTCATTTATTCCTGAATTTATTGATCTGAAACACGGAGACATTTATTCCTCATTAAATGAGCTGAAGCAGGGAGCATATATTCCTAAATTACACCACTGATCTGAAATGTCCTTGTTAGACCTTGTTAATGTAATATATGACTATAAAAACTATTGTATTTGGAAACGGTTTTGAATGTAATATCTACATTGGCGTACAGAGGCCTATTATCAGCGATCATCACTCCAATGGCAGTGTTCCAATGGCACGTTGGGTTTGCTAATCCAAGTTTATAATTTTATAGGTCTAATTAATCATTAGAAACCCCTTTTGCGATTATTGAAAACTGTTGTGCTGATTAAAGAAGCAATAAAACTGGCCTTCTTTAGATTCGTTCAGAATCTGGAGCATCAAAGTTTGTGGGTTTCGATTGCAGGCTCAAAATGGCCAGAAACAACAAAAAATATTTATAAACTCATCTGTCTTATCTTGTTCCAAAAATTGTGGCTAATTCCATGTGAGAAATTGCCAAGGAACTGAAGATCTCACAAAACAATGTGTACTACTCCAATCACAGAACTGGCTCAAACCTGATTAAAAATAGGACTGGGAGGCCCCGGTGCGGAACTGAGCAAGTGGACAAATACATTTGTTTGTCATGTCAAAAAAATAAGACACATTACAGGTCCTCAACTGGCAGCTTTATTATCAAGTACCAGCAAAATGCTAGTGTCAACGTCATCAGTGAAGAATTGACTGTAGAGGATGCTGGGCATGGGGACATGTATTCCTGGAAATTAGTTATTGTCATAGCAACGTTTAGATACTGGTCATTGAGATCATCATTCATTCTAAATGGGGCAGACCGCACTTCACAGTTTTAAAGCATCAACCCGTTCAACCAACGTCCACTGCTTCAGACAGGCAGTCGAGAAATTCAATGGAACTGTGTTAGTCTGTGGCTATCAAGGAATGTGCAAAACCTACATCCAATGCTTGTAAAATGTTACGAAAAAACGTGTTTCTATTTAATGCCACTATACATTGGAGGACGATTATGCAATCTACTCTAGGTTTCGCTTAATCTACCTGAATGTAGGCTATTTTGATATTGCTTTTATTGATGTTTTGCACACTCAAATTGTATATATCTTACGTGAGAACAGCCACAAAGTAGCAGTGAGATGATGTTAGTGCACATTTCACTGAGGGTAATGTCTGTGTTGATGTATCAGTTTTATCAGTTATTATAATGCCTACGAGATCCCGACTGAACAGAGCCCTGAATGTACCACAACTTAATTTGTTATTTGTATATTGTATTTTCACCGTTGCCATGAGCACCTGAAGATTTTGTGAAACTTGCGTTTAGTGCTGATGGTCCGTGGTTTAATGTGGTGTATCTCAAAATCAAGGTGATAGCTTTGATATAAAATGTATTCGTGCATAAGTATTTTACATACAGTTCAGGTTGTTTCTCTGGTACTTCACGTGGACTCTAATGACTCTCTGTATGGAGCTTTTGATGTCCACGAACAACAGTTGGAGGATTTAAAGTTTTATTTAAACTTGTATTTAAACTTTTTCCCTTCTCGTCATTAATGTAGACTGGTATGCAGTACAGTGCCTAGTGTGTAGTATAGTGCAATATAGTACACATCACTGATGAGAACGCTTCATTTACCTCTGCTTTTTCCACAGTTTTGACCAAATTCAGATGGTTGTTTTTAAGCTAACCTCAAAGATATGTCATTTTGTACGTTGATACCAGGTAAAACAAAAATGTATGTGTGAGTGTTGTGAAATGATGCTCGTCATTGATAATGCTGTCTGTGGGGATGTTGCTGTTTCTGATGCCAAACTAACTTTTTGGCCATGTTAAACTATAGCTGGGTGATATGGACATAATGTATTCAGCTATAGTGGTGTGTCGATTTACACACCAAGGCCTGGGTGTGGTATATGGCCAACATGCCACAACTAAAGCCCGTTCTAGGCCACATTACAACGCAGAGTGCCTGGACTCCAGGACCTTAACCATGGTATATTGGCCATATACCTTAACTGTCCTTATTGCTGTTATTTTTTTACATATATTTTAAATTTTTATAAACTGATTACCAATGTAATTGATACTCTAAGTTCTTTTTACTCACGTTCACGACATCCAGACAAATGTACCACATATTTTAGAAAAACAGCCTCCAGAAACCGAAACTATAGATTGCATAGATTGCAAATTGTGACATTGAAATTCTTTTTTTTTTTAATTGTTCCTTCTCAATGTACAGCTCTCTGTCACATCAGCCCCAAAAAACTATTTATGAACTAGAGGTTTATTTCAGACCACGATTGAATTACAATAAAATTCACCTAGCAAGCTAAAATCTGGACAAATGTAGAGCACTGGTTGTTGATTTATTTGTTACAAGAGTTTATCCTTTTGTATTAGCTTTGGTTGTATATTGCTTTAATGTTTAAAGTGAATTTCGACAGATGGGCGGTAACTTAATCTGCATTACTGTGAACTGTCTTGTAAATGTTCAGTAAAATGTTACAGAACCACTACAACAATTTAGTTTTAATCACTGTACATGCACACAATTAAAAACTTTTAACGTAAAGTCATGTGATTGTGTAAGAAGTGTTAAAGGTTTTGGGCGCACTTCCTTTGATTCATGTACACTCCCAATTCCGAAAAGGTTGGGACAGTATGTCAAATGCAAAAACAACAACAAAAATAGTCATTTGAAAATTCAATTCACCCTGTACTATTTTAAAAACACATTATTAAACCATGATTTCATGTTTTACTTGTGAATGAAATGTATTTAAAAAAAATATACACTCCTTTCAAATCTGATGACTGCAATACACATCAGAAAAGTTCGGACAGACGACGATGTTTACCAGTGTGTAACATCACCTTTTCTCATAATAACAGTTATTAAGCATTTGGCCACTGAAGACACAGGTTGGTTAACTTGAGCAAGCAGAATTCTCCCCCATTCATCCATTATGCATTTCTTCAGCTGCTCAACTGTACAGGGCCTTTGTTTCCTTATTTTGCACTTCATAATATTCTCAAAGGGAGACGGGGCAGGACTGCAGGCAGCCCATGCTGGCATTCACACTTTCTGCTTACACATCCATGTGCTTGTAATCTAAGCAGAATGTGGTCTGGCGTTGTCCTGTTTGAAAATTCAGGGACGTCCCTGGAAAAGACGACGTCTGGATTGCAGCATACGTTGCTCCAAAATGTGTACGTATCTTTCTGCAATAGTGGTTCTCTCATGCCTTGGGCACGAGACACACACCCATACCATCACAGATGCTGGCTTTTGAACGTGATGCTGAAAACAGCTTGGATGGTCTTCTGTGGCCTGGAGAACATGATGGCTGATATGTCCTGAAACTATTTTAAATGTCGACTCGTCGGATATGTCCTGAAACTATTTTAAATGTTGACTCGTCGGACCACAGAACACAATCACACTGTTCTACTCCATCTTAGATGAGGCCGAGCCCAGATAAGTCGGTGGCGCTTCTGGACAGTTTTGATGTACGGCATCTGCTTTGCATATTAAGTATTGATGACCCCATGTCAGGATCTCCATTACAGACTCATGACGTTTTTTAAGACAGTGACGCCTGAGGGATTGAAGATCGAGACGCACTGAGATTTGACCGGAATTATTTTATTATTTTGTGGACTGTAGAAAGTGAAATACCCCAAAATCCTATAGATTTGTTCTTGGGAAATGTTGTCCTCAAATGTTGGATTTTTCACTGACGCATCTGTTGGCAGATTGGTGAGCTTCGACCCACCATGGCTCTCGAAGGAACAAGCCTTTTCTGAAGGTTCCTTAGATACTCTGACTACGCGATCGCCTTACCAGTATCACATCACTTTCTTATTTCAACTTATCACATCGCTATTAGTCCTGAATTGTTTTGTCCCGACTTTTTTGCAACTTGTCGCATGCATCAATAACAAACTATCAAAGTTTGGCGGGTTGTAATTGGGGTTGTGGTCTCCAATTCCCACAGCCCTGCAGGAAGAGGTCTTTCTTGAAAGGGTTAAGTGCAGCCGCTGAATGTGAGTTGACAAACAGCCCATTTAGATTAATGTCCGGAATATAAAAGATAGGGTTACCTCAGGTAATTTATCCACATCCAAATTCATCCCTACCTGCCACAGTGCCACACACCCCAATTGAATACTCTGAGCTCCATGAACACGCCCCCAGGATTCAGGCCAGGTAAATCATATTAAATACGAGTCATTGAAAGTGTCCCGAGGATTTCAGCGCTGGTTCCATTTTTTATTGGATGAATAGTTAAGAATGTGAGTTAAATGCGTTCGCAGCATTTCCCCTTCCTAACTGTATCAATATGCTAATGAGGCACCTGCCCGCGGGGCTGCCGAGAATCTCTGGTTATCATCCTCATTAGTGACGGAGGTGCGGGGGGCGGATGGAGGTTTGGGGTGTTAGCCCCGTCCGTGACAAACCCTCTGAGTCATGGTTAGGACTGGCGGAGGAGGATCAGCTCTGTGACTGATACTACACGTCCGTACCACCAGGGAGACCTTCCATGACAGCCCCACAGGCTGTTCCTCCAGGGGGGACGGGCTGGGTGAGTGTCTGGGTGAGTATGTATGGAGTATCTGCTCTAGTATTCACCAGAGTGGATGCCTGCTCACTCACACAGAGACGGTCCACACAGCACTGGCAGTCGGCCGCCAACGACGGTCAATAACCATAAAGCAAAATTGACTGCCGTGGAAAACAATTACAAATCTGGTTAATACGGGCACGACGAGGCTCATGGCGTAGAGGACGGGAACAAAAGAGGCTTACGGAGAAAAGGAGGTGAATGGGTTAAGAACGAGCTGAGAGCGGAGGTCAAACAAACTACCCTGTCGAGGGCACATTTATTTTCGTTTACATGAAACACACACAGACATGCAACAAAGTCATCACAATCCAATAAAGACGGATAGATCAAGAAGCCCTTTAATGTTTCGTCGACGTCTCTAATCTGGCCTTTATTTTATATCATTGACTATATCGTACACTTAAAATCTCCATTTCTCTTTGTGTGTGTTCTCTCTTTTTTGTTGTGACACGTGTTGCTTATGATGATTGAAAAATGACATCTGAATGCCAAACCATGACAACGTGACTTTCTGACGTTTAGTCAGGAAAAAAATTGGCACGTAAGATGCAGGAGATGGCCTCGTATATATGACTGACTACCTTCAATGTGAAACAGGAAAAGGCGAGAGGAGCAGCAAAGCGCTATCCCGGTCTCGACGTTTCTCCGTCAAAACCCCCCAACCCCTGTGGTCAATAAAGATTTTCACGTAAAAAAAATATTCGTCAGCATCCTTATTTATGCCCTGAGTAACATGCACTTCTCTGAAATGTCGTTGTATTAACCTCTGTTTTGACTGTTTCAGTTCTTTAGGAGCATTATTAAAGCATTTTCACGCAGATCCACCTACGCGTGACGTTTTCAAGACGCCATCATACCATTGTTTATTCATTCCTGAAATCTATTTTCCAAAACCGTTAACCCTAAATCTTACTCTAAATGTAACCTTTACCATTTGGGCATAAACATAACCCTGACCTTATATCTTAACGTCCACCCAAGCCTTAATCCAAACTCGAACCATAAACCCAACCTATAAGACTAGACAACTTTTATAAGTAAAGACTTTTCGGCATGTTTCATATCTTCATGTAATGTCAGGGCATTTTGGTGAATTCTGTTTTTAAGAAGGTAGGGGAACAAGTAAACACACACACAATCTCACATTTACACCGATTCACACCAATTTGTTACAGGCATCTGTGTACACAGAAAATCACATTTGCATTCATCTCTATACGACAGTGAGGCAAACTCCAGATGAGAAAAGGTCCCTGTTAAAGTATTCACACAAGTCACTGTTACCCAAATTCTGACACTTAATAATAGTGTGCTATTAAAAAATGTTACTTAATGAATCTTAATGAATGTAGTATACTGAAAGTAGCAAAGCTACAAACTATCACAGATCAATTGAAGTAAAACAGTACTTAAAAAATACGTCTAAAAGATATGTTGTCCAATATGGAGCCTTGGAGCAATAAACCGAATAACTGTCTCCCTTGGTCACAAATAAACATGCCTGAAGGAAAGATGAACAGCTATTCCTATGACCTCAAACTCTTCTTATTTCTCCAGCTACACATAATGGTACAAATTGCTCGCAAGATAGTTGCATAACCTATAGTCATTTGCCCAGAATCAGACAAAACATATATGCTCACAATTAAGCTCCCCGTGTACAGACTCTATTAACAATATGGTGACCGCATGTACGACTCAAAAGCTGAGTTGTTGAACATGAAACATTAGATCACTGTCACGGGTTCATATGTAACCATTTGGAGACTAAAAATGTGAGCGTGATCGGTTATTGAAATACTAACTGAATTTGTGTTCGAACTGTGCAACCCAATGAAGTCACTTGAAATGGAAAATTCCCTGAAAAGTGGAAGCATTTCATTCCTGTTTTCCCCCTTTGAAAAAAGTGACAAAAATCTTAAGATCCTTTTGCGAACTGGCAAACGGATAAAGAGGGAAAAAAATGGACGTAATGCCTTTCACCATGTTTTGTGTGGACGGTACCCTCATCACACAAGGGGACATGATTCAAATTCTGTGCTCAATGACCCATATAGGGGACCGGACTCATGCTGCCAACTGCCCTTCAGCCAATAACAAACGAGGACTCATTGTACATCAGGAATCCGTTTAGGGCTCCAACGCACAGAAATGCACATTGACGACAGCAGCACACGCTAATACTACCGCTAATATAAGATGCTAATATCATGGCATACATACTTCAACAATCCCTGACATTCTGGCAACTCATACATGCCAGATTCGATTTATTCATGTTAATATGTGCCTGTTTGTGGATATTTGGGGCGGTCAGATGTGTGTGTATATGTTCTCATATAGAAGAGTATAAAAATAAATTAAACTTACGCCGTGTGACTCAAATAGAGCATACTGTACATGTACACTGAAAGGTAGATCGCCTACGCAAATGTGTAGATATATATTTAAAGCGGTACAACACAGGTTTATAAACATGAACGTAAAACTGCAGATATTGTAGACCGAAACATCTACAGACGTCTTTTTGAAAAAAAAACCTCTGCCTCAAAGTGCTACGGAAGACTTTGATTCAATCCAGAATATCCGAAAGCATTTAAAGGATCGAACCCCGTGAGGTGGATGGCTTACCGTAAAAAAACGCCACTCCCCTCTGGATTACACAGACATCTCGGCTCGTAAAAATTGACCAGATCCCACCGAAGGGGTCGATTATAGAGCCTAAAAAGTAAGCGTCGTTCGAGCAACAGAAACGTCGCGAGGTGGCATTGCGAGACCACGGGCTTGATTCAGTTGCATGGCAGAAGTCGATAAGGTTAATGTCGGAATGAGGCCACGTACCGTACGGAGACAAGATTAAACCTAATGTGGAACACAAGCTATTTCTAATTGTACGCCAGAAAAGAAGAGCGGGTTAGGGCGTAGCACAGCCGATTGGTTTCCTATTGGCTCTTTCTAGTATGTATTTTCTGGGAGTGAACGCCTCTTCTGTTTTTACACATGGGCACATACTCTAACACTTTCTAAACAATGCAACTTTTTTAAATTTTTGACTACGGGGCGAAATAAACACCCGGGCCCTCTGGCTCTGTCTCTTATTAAAATGCTGTTTCCGCTAACGCCGGACAACTTTACACCTTAAATTGAATCAAGCCCTATAACCTTCGTGATATATTTCGCTCGTGGGCACAGAATCCGTGCGGGTTGGAGTGGAGCCAAGCCAGTATAAAGTCCCAGTTGAATAACAGCACGCTGGACTTTATTTACCAACACTCTGAGTGATCATCCGGAAGAATGAGCTCATCAGACGAAAGAGGCCCATACATCAGTATGAGACCCAGGTTCTGACCGTATGTAGGGGTGGGGTGATGGGGGGCATGCAACCAGCCCAGCACTGCAGAGCACACAAGAACACCTAGAACACCAGAGACTAGTGCATCACAATGGGTGTGTGTGTGTGTGTGCGCGTGTGTGTGTGTGTGCGTGTGCGTGTGTGTGTGTGTGTGTGTGCGCGTGTGTGTGTGTGAGGGCAGCTCTGTATGATGGATCTCTGAGGACAGGAGGGAGTCTTTCCTGGAGGGGGACATTGCTCTCGGAGCAGCATATGTTCCACTCCGTTCAAGGACTAGAGAGCTAGAGAGCTTATTAACGCCACAGTGCGGAGACAAACGCACACACACGCGAACACACATGCGCCCCAAGGTGCCGTGAGTGTGATAGATCAAGCCAGTGCCTGGGCCTTCTGCGTTGGGGGAATAATAAGGCGAGCTTATTCACAGTGGTCAGCGTCATCAATGTGTCAACAAAACAAATTAGGTTTACCTTGGAGCGGATCGAGCTTACAAGCATCTAGCTGGTCGGAAAGATGCCTGTGTGTGAAACCACGTTCAAGTTTCACTTAAAGGACTTCCTCTCTGGGCGAACCTTCAGATTCGCTGGCCCAGTGGCAACAAAGGCCGTGAAAAACCAATGACCCAATCTGTCATTTCCTTCCTGGTAGTCGCGTCGACGTGGGTATTCGCTTAACGGCCGTTCCGGCGCAGGAGATCACAAAGCAAAATGCTTTTGTTTCAAAGGACGCTCACTATTTTCCACATCAGCATTTGCCCCAGATGTGTAACTGTATAGATTCTCTGTCAATTGGCCTAATAGGAGTTGGCTTCGGAAAAACAACCCTGCTTTTAAAACGATACAGGTAACTTCTGAACATTACAATTCTCCTGAAGATTTCAACACAAACGCCGACCTGACAAATCACTTCCCTTCCAAAATAAAAATCCACAAACGCTAAAACTTGAAACGACGGCGACAGACAGCAAGAGATCCGTTTCGAAATCCGACCAACTGTTTTGCGAAAGTCGCAGTTAAGCGGTACACATTCGAATGCAATATGAAACTCTGGGACGTTTGGTCAGGGGGTAAAGCATTCACAGACATCAGTGCCAAGGTGTCACAAAACTCAACCTCAGTTCAGAAAAAGAAGGTTCAATATTGTGTCTCGGAGGAATCAACGAACGTTTGATGTGTGTATTCACGATTCAGTGAACACTGGAATCAACATTTGAAATCCTGTCTTTCCATTCAGTCGGTCACCCTATCAGGTTGACATTTTGGCAGAAATGCACATGCTCAAAGCAGACTCAATAAGACTGCAGTCAGAAATGTTTCAGGGTTAGCGTAAAAGTCAATGCAAATAGGACACAATCATGACCTGACCGGTTTTATGCAATTTACGTTATTTCCCTTCACCCCCCCTGTCCCCCCATACAGAATCCGAGGGGCTATTTTGCCTGTGGGGACTGATAGTCGTTTGTTTGTAGCCTCATTATTCAGAGACTCGTCCAGGCACAGACATGGGCGCCCATCCTCGGGGCCTCTCGGGGCCTCACGGCGCCCTCCATCACTCCCTCAGGTTGTCCTCTCCAACCCCCTGGGCCGACAGCTCCGTTAGAACGTTGTCCAGGTAGTTGGGGTCTGGGTAGCCGTGTCCAGTCAGATTGGAGCCAAACTCTGTCTTGTGGTGGATCTCGTTCCAAACCACCGTGTCGGCCTCGCCCGTGGTGCTGGACGTGCCGATTGTGAAGATGAGCCGGCGGTCCCATGCCATGATGAGAAGCTTTAGGATCTGTGGACAAGCGAAGCCCATGTAGATAAAAAATACAGTGTGGTTATTTCACGTTCCGTCCACAAAAGGGTTTATGACATAATGTTCTGGTAAAAACTGTTCTTCTCATTTGAGCGGTACTGGCAACCTTACCCTCCTGCCCTTATTGTTGTCTGGGAGGTAGCAGTGCCTGGGGAAGCCCCTAGCGCTGAACTTCTTCCCTGGATTGGGATGCTCTGTGATCTGGTGAGAAGGACCAAAAACAGAAACAGTGGGAAAACAACTCCCGGCGGTTCAGTAGAGCAGCACGTTTCCTCCCGGGCACGTGTCAGGGTCACGCCCACTCAACTGACCACCTGAGTTGGCCTGCAGGTGTCTGACCCGCCTGAGGGAGTCGCTGGGCAGAACGGCAATGTCTCGCCCATCCCAGGCGATGCTTGCTAGGCACCGCCGCATGGGAGCTCTGGCCGAACGGCGGCACGTAACACAGTCAAAGCTCCCATCTAACCGCGCGGGCGCAGCTCCTTAGACAGCTGCGCTGCAGAGGCCCCACCTCTTTCTATTTCAATTAAGATTCAGACAGAGGAAATTGTGTTGGGGGTAATTCGTGTATTCGCGCTCTATTGTGGGGAAATGTATGACACTGCAAAATTTAACCTTATCACATAAATGTGCTTAAACGGGATGTGAAGACTACAGCTGTCAGTGGAAAAGTGTGTTTAAAGGGGATGTGAAGACTACAGTTGTCAGTGGAAAAGTGTGTTTAAAGGGGATGTGAAGACTACAGTTGTCAGTGGAAAAGTGTGTTTAAAGGGGATGTGAAGACTACAGCTGTCAGTGTAGGTGTGTTTAAAGGGGATGTGAAGACTACAGTTGTCAGTGGAAAAGTGTGTTTAAAGGGGATGTGAAGACTACAGCTGTCAGTGTAGGTGTGTTTAAAGGGGATGTGATGACTACAGCTGTCAGTGTAGGTGTGTTTAAAGGGGATGTGATGACTACAGCTGTCAGTGTAGGTGTGTTTAAAGGGGATGTGATGACTACAGCTGTCAGTGTAGGTGTGTTTAAAGGGGATGTGATGACTACAGCTGTCAGTGTAGGTGTGTTTAAAGGGGATGTGATGACTACAGCTGTCAGTGTAGGTGTGTTTAAAGGGGATGTGATGACTACAGCTGTCAGTGTAGGTGTGTTTAAAGGGGATGTGATGACTACAGCTGTCAGTGTAGGTGTGTTTAAAGGGGATGTGATGACTACAGCTGTCAGTGTAGGTGTGTTTAAAGGGGATGTGAATACTACAGCTGTCAGTGTAGGTGTGTTTAAAGGGGATGTGAAGACTACAGCTGTCAGTGTAGGGACTCTTTTTGGACCTGCAGTATGGACGACAGAGGACAGACAGCGACAGACTCCATTTCCATCCCGCCCTCTCTGATAAAAACATTATCGACTCTATTCGAGCTCAGCATTGCAACCAGGACGAATTACGAAAGACGTTTCCCCTCTAGACCGCCCCTGCGGAACCTGCGAACACTGTAGGTGAGTCGTTCTCTCGCTCTTTTACAAAAACAGTCACACAGCTGCAGGACAGGTCAAACGAAACTGCGTACGTAAACGAATACCCCGTGTAGCTGTGAAAAGCTGAAGACCGTGGAGGAAGAGCGGGCAAATGTGGAGGACACAGGCGAGTCACGCTGACCTGTATGCCAGCAGGAATGTCATAGACGATGCGGATGGTCTTGGCCTCCGGGTACCCGGGCAGGCAGTGAGGGATGACGTGGTACTCCATTTTCCCAGGGGGCTGCGTGCCGGTTTTCTCCCCGTATATCGCCTTGCAGGTCGGGCACTGCAGGCTGCCATCCTAGACGGAGACACAGCCACGGATCAGAACAGACCATTCTCGGTTGGTGATTGCGGACCTCCACAGCAGGTGTGGGAGTCGAAACGTTTCCCCCAGAGCTCAGCCCTCTATGATGTGGTGCTTCTAATGACGCCACTCTACCGGGAGGTTTGGCTAGCGCACACACACACTAGAGGTGAATGGTCTCCTCTATGGCAGACCTCCAGGCAGGGCTGATAAGCCTCAACCAGGATCCTAACACCTGTCTGTAATGATGAAGCTGTACCACGAGACAGCGACATAAATCAGTGTGCCACCTGGGGCTCTAAAGAGTCCTATTCTTGTACCAATAACAAAATGTTTTATTTTAGTTGCTTTTAGGTTATACGTGTATATTTTAAGCTATGCCTAAATATGGTAATGAACTGAGCTTGGCGGAGAAATACTCTTCCTGAATTTGTCGCATCTCAAATCAAAGATAACGATATCTCCACATAACAGTTGACATGAAACGGGATGTGTAATTTCACCCACCGCCATAACAAGTGATGAGTTAACAAGTGCCAGCGCGCTCTTTCTCACCTTGTTGCCATTGTTGTACATGGCCACCAGGCACAGCAGATGGTACATGTGTCCGCACTTGCCAAGCTTGCCCACCAGCTCTGGCTTCATGCCCTTGTGCTGCAGGACACCCTCGTAGCCCGATGACATCACCAGCCTCTCCATGCAGATGGTGCAGTCCTGGGACGGGGAAGTGAACGGGCAATTATGGCAACTACGGTACGGGGCTGTGGGATCGACGCCCACGGCAACGATACAACAAACATTGATCTCATATATATCTCATATACTGTATATCTATAGTAAGTGTGCGTCATCTGAGACTCGTCTCACCTCATCAGGGGCATGTTTGACTTTCTCTGTGTACCGCCGGACCACATCCTCTGGGTTTTTCCCTGACAACAAAACACAACGTAGAAGGCATGGAACAAAACACAACCCTGACAACAAAACACAACCACGGAACTCCGTCATTGGGACGAGACCAATCCAGGGAGAGATGTGGAAGAGGAGGTCACCTTCAACCCGACAGAGACCAATGAGGCATCAGCAAAACACAAAGCTAATCCCAGTGTGAAACCCGGCTAGCATGGCTAACAGAGCGTCCCCCACAGCTTACAGCTCATAATACGCTTACCCACAAGCCCTCTCTCCTCGACGCTGTTTTTTTGTTCATTGGGGAGCAGAGAGAGAAAGAGTGTTAAGAGAGAGAGAGAGAGAGAGAGAGAGAGAGAGAGAGAGAGGATGGGTGGATGGAAGAGAAACAACACGAGGAATAGATTAGGGGAAAAAACAGGGAGAGAGATGGGAAAGGATTGATTTATGCATTTTGCGGCATTGCTTTTCTGATAGCTTCATTTGCTGGATCAAAGGGTCCCTCTGGCCTCCTTCAGAGCAGAAGCTGGAACCACATAAGCCCAAATCCCGTCCCCTCATGCCTCGCTCTGCACTGTGGTCACTGGGCTGCATCAATGCAGGCAGAATTGGCTGCAACCCATTTATCAATCTGTGGTATCATCCCGTCCCCTCGGCCCGGGCCGGAGGATGGCGGGAGGCGAGCGTGAACAGGCCTTCCTTAGGGAACCCCGCCGATTTTCACAGCATCAAAACGCCTTCGTGTTTGACCCGCCGGATTCTCGTCGGCCAATCTCAATGAAATGGTTCCCTTTCATAGCTACAATCGGGGAAACACCTCGGTTAATTTCTCATCGGAGCGACTCCGACGCGGCGCCCGCAGGCCCTCTGCGGCCCCAGGTTCCCCCCTCTCGTCATCCGTATAGAACACATACCTCTTCTGAGGTGCTTCTTCTTGGTCTTGCGGCAGATGCCGTTGACTCCAGGCACGGGCTTCATGTCACTCTTGTTGATGGGTGGCGGGTGCAGTATGGGTTTTGGGGCCCGGGTCAGACAGACAGGCAAGCCAGCCGCACACATCAGGATACCAGTCATCCCTGTGACACACAGACAAGCTGTCATGTCAAATATTCTGATTTTAGAATTTAAATATTTTTTTTGTGATGGGACACAATGCTATCCTGGTTTTAGAATGGGAGACAGATATATTCTGGTTTTAGAATGGGAGACAGATATATTCTGGTTTTAGAATGGGAGACAGATATATTCTGGTTTTAGAATGGGAGACAGATATATTCTGGTTTTAGAATGGGAGACAGATATATTCTGGTTTTAGAATGGGAGACAGATATATTCTGGTTTTAGAATGGGAGACAATGCTATTCTGTAATCAGTCATTAAGAATTGTCAAAACAAAGGCAAATAGAACTATTACCTGCAAGCGCTGGGTGAACTGGTCCAGAACCAGTTAAGTTCTTAACAGGGAGGGCAGGGACTCTATGGAGAGATGATATAATCAGGTTGTCAAAAGACTCAACGTATGAAGTACTGCACATTTTCAGTCAGAATGACTACTCTTCTTTTACTCTAAAAGTGCAAATCCAGATTGACTTCCTAATGAATACATCTGATTTATGTATTATAGTTGGCCTGGGTACTTAGCATTTGGGTTCTACGGTGAGTCAGCCCGAGCTTGACCTATCCACAGAATGTGAGAGGAAAGCCATGATTCAGAATAAGCATGTGCACACACACAAAACACACACACACAAAACACACACACACAAAACACACACACACAAAACACACACACACACACACAAAACACACACACACACACAAGACACACACACACACACAAAACACACACACACACACAAAACACACACACAAAACACACACACACACACACACACAAAACACACACACACACACAAAACACACACACACACAAAACACACACACACACACAAAACACACACACACACAAAACACACACACAAAACACACACACACAAAACACACACACACAAAACACACACACACAAAACACAGAAGACAAAAGGCAGAGACTCTTGCACTCTCGAACACATTCAAACGGGGAAATCGCTAGAGAGCTGTGCACACACAATGCGGTGCCTGTTTGTTCGGTAAGTCCCTTCAAAGAAACCCTTCGCCTTGGTCGCAGTCGGGTGATAAAAGGGGCACCCCGCACAGGCCAGCCCCCGCTGCAGAGAAAGGTCACCTGTCAGAGGGCCGAGGTAAGTAGACGCAGGCTTCTGCTGGTGCCTCTACAACTCAACTGTATAGTAGGTGCATTTAGAGCAGAACTACCACAAAGGGGACCACATGAAAGAACAGGCAGCCATTTTGATGACAACAAAGTTGAGTGCCTACGGAAAGGCCACAACAGAACTAGCATGTTCGCCGAATTATTACACCCGTTCTGTTGGCTTTGTGAACGCTTGTTAACCTCCAATATGTAAATGATTTGCATTATCTAAGTCCCAGCATAAACATTTGCTGATACTGATGGCAGTATTGACTTACCGGAAGATGTGAAATAATGTCAAATTAGCCAATAACAAGCCTCTAAAGTCGCAACATCAATATCGGGAATTTTCCAAGATGATTAACAGCAAAGTCAATTTAGTGTTTGTAAACTTCAGGCCCACTGGAATTGTGATATTGAGAATTCTGTGTGAAATAATCTTTATGTAGACAATTGTTGGAGAAAAATACTTGTGTCATGCACAAAGTAGAGGTCCTATTGCAACTTGCTAACACGAGAATCTGTTAATATGAAATAAATAATTATTAATACCATATCATATCATAGCATCAAAAGATTTTTGCAGGGCTTCATAACGTACCTAACGTACCATTTGGCTGTCACAGATTAACACGTATATCTGTCACAGATTAACACACATATATCTGTTACAGATTAACACACATATATCTGTCACAGATTAACACATATATCTGTCACAGATTAACAGATATATCTGCCACAGATTAACACGTATATCTGTCACAGATTAACACATATATCTGTCACAGATTAACACATATATCTGTCACAGATTAACACATATATCTGTCACAGATTAACACGTATATCTGTCACATATGAACACATATATCTGTCACAGATTAACACGTATATCTGTCAGAGATTAACACGTATATCTGTCACAGATTAACACGTATATCTGTCACAGATTAACACATATATCTGTCACAGATTAACACGTATATCTGTCACAGATTAACACATATATCTGTCACAGATTAACACGTATATCTGTCACATATTAACACATATATCTGTCACAGATTAACACGTATATCTGTCAGAGATTAACACATATCTGTCACAGATTAACACACATATCTGTCACAGATTTACATGCACTAAGCAACATATTCCCTCAGGATGAAGAGGTTCCTTCTCCACTTCCCCTCTGAATGACGGACTTGAGCAGGACTTCATTAGGCTGAGAGCAACGTGATCTCCAACCGATACAGAGACCCGATTAGGCCCTGTTAGAGGACTGCTGACGAAGCCATTACATCTTCTCATCTGTTCATCATGCACGAAAGAGGCAAGGGGGGGGTAGAACGGAGGAAACGAAAAGAGTGCATAATGGCACGTTGGTGGAGGGGGGAGGAGAGGAGGGAGGGAGGGGAGGAGGGAGGGGGAGGGCGGCCCTGCCACAGGCTGTGCCCAGAGGTAGATGACAACAAGAGTACGCCACTTCACAAACCGCTCACAACAACGTATTCAGTTATTTCTCCTTTGATTCCGATGGAGAACAGAATAAAGGCCCTAGTCCCTGCCTCGTCCACTGGTCTGCTCGCATCAGATAACGCAGCTTGCTTTCCGGTCTGAGCCGAGTCAGGCGGCGTTAATCGTCGCGTAACGCAAGGAGACATGAGCACCAAAACAAACCAGGATCGCTCGGCCGTGGATCAGAGAGCACCGCCGGGCAGCACGCTATCACACAGAGCTTAAAAATAAATGAGCTAGCGACACACGTGCTGTACAGAAGATCTCTCTTACCGGGCCTTGTCATCTGACATCTCCATCTGTGGAAATTAGAACATATCGTTTGTGTTTTCTAGACAGCACACGGCGTTATCTGCGTGTGTCTGCGTGTGTCTGCGTGTGTGTGTGTGTGTTTCGTTGTGTTGAGAAAGCGAATGGAGGAAGTAAACATATGAGGAAGTGGCTCTCTGACTGAAATCACATGCTAACCGTCGCAATGCCAAATTCATGTCCCAGAGGATTCGAGCGAACACTGTCAGAGTGTCTTACACACAGCGTTACCTACACACAGAAGATTGGAAAAGAAGCATGTTGTGGCTTGTTAGAAGTCTCCTTATAGGCAATGTGCCCTTCATTGAAGGCTCGTGTCCTCCTATTTGTGCTATTTCGTTCCTAGCAGTGTGGCTTTAGTTTTTTATTACTTGTAATTGTTTCTGATATGTTTGGTCTTCTGGCCAAGGGCCCGAGGAAACCTGGAAAGTGAATGGCATGTGTCTGCAGCCGGAGAACCGAAAAGAAAAACAAACGTGCCGTGTTAGGACCGACCAGCAGGTGGTGCACTTTACTCCATTCCGCATGTAAATTCCCAAATTGCTCCGTATTTAACTTCTGTGATTCCAGATCAGAGGGATATTGCGGCAGTGCGTTGCCATGTTCAATAGTTTCAGCGGTGAGGTCAATTGCTAAAGTTCAATGCTTCAACCGTACTCCAAATCGATACATGGAACCAAAATGCCGGATTGTGTTTCTGTGGGAATGATGGAGCGTCTAAAGGGGCAATCTGGAGGAGCCTGAATCATTTGTAAACACACGCAAGAAACATCGCAGAGTGTCGAAGCGTGAATCGACGTAAGGGCAAAGGGGACTTTGCCATTGTTAACTGCTGACTCCACCTTTATACCGAGTGATATTTGGGTGTGGGTGTGTGAAAGTCTTACTTCAAATGTTTTTATTCTGTGTGGGTTTCACTGTTATCTGTGTACATGCACTCATGGGAGGTGTGAGAATGTGTCTGTGCGTCTGTGTTTGGCCGCGTGTTCTGTAAACCACACATCCTGTGCGTGCACTACACAGGCACTCGCCAGGGAAATGTCGTACTCTACCTCATCTCGGTCTGTCTATCTTCCTCTCAGTCTTCTCTCACAGAGCCCCCACCCACCCCACCACCACATGCAAGCACACACACACACACACACACACACACACACACCTACACCGAGGTGAGAAATGAGCACTACGACAACACCAGTGCTCTGATTTGATGGCACCCATAACTACGAATTACCACAGGGCCAAACCATCACGCATGCACACACAAACGCACGCACACACAAACGCACGCACACGCACTTGCACTTTTCCCTGGGTTAAGGTGACGCCAGGGCACCATACGGCTGCCGTCGTCTGTCCACTCAATCATGCGCTTCCTCGAGCTACGAACATCACACATTCCCTTCCACAGCACCCGGCCCTGCAGGACAGAGTGCTGTCTGACGGTGTCTCTTACTCTGAGCTGAGGTGTTCGTTACAGGGCCTCGCAGACACAACCTTCCTCCGGGTCCCTTCACTGAATCACTCTCTGGTCAGATCGCTCAGCTCAAGCTCCCGTTTTTTTTGCTCAATCCATAATTCATGTCTCCCCAGTGTATCTCGGCCTCCATGGCAAATGGGTTTCCTCGGCTGCACAGGAGCACAGCTTGGGGCTAGCAGGCACACTGGCTTAAACTACCACAGGAACGCAACTGAGAACAACCACCCAAACGACACGCGGTGCTCAGCATTGAACAACAGGACACATGCCACTTTGTGGTATAGAAATGTGGCAGAAATGAACTGGAAAAATGAGGCACAGTGCAGACACAGATACTATTGCAGAGTCTATTGAGACAACGTTGTGTATCCAGGACAACGACACTGAGATTCAAATGTGGAGCAGATAGGAAAGTGCTTCCTCGCTCCCGAGTGTAGAGGTATAGAAGCCAGTGTGGAGAGAAAGGACAGCATATACAGATACGAGTGTAGAGGTATAGAAGACAGTGTGGAGAGAAAGGACAGCATATACAGATACGAGTGTAGAGGTATAGAAGCCAGTGTGGAGAGAAAGGACAGCATATACAGATACGAGTGTAGAGATATAGAAGACAGTGTGGAGAGAAAGAACAGCATATACAGATACGAGTGTAGAGATATAGAAGACAGTGTGGAGAGTGAAAGGACAGCATATACAGATACGAGTGTAGAGGTATAGAAGCCAGTGTGGAGAGAAAGAACAGCATATACAGATACGAGTGTAGAGATATAGAAGACAGTGTAGAGAGTGAAAGGAAAGCATATACAGATACGAGTGTAGAGATATAGAAGACAGTGTAGAGAGAAAGAACAGCATAGACAGATACGAGCGTGGCAAAGCGAGAGTGAAGATACTGGACAAAGAACAAGAGATGGGAAACGAGAGCTTCCTCTGCAAAGCCATT
>CM055750.1:10754605-11212073 GCA_029465975.1 Dallia pectoralis
CCTCTTGCCATCCATCTCCAGCATGCTGGGCTGCATCACCAATACCCTAACCACATTTAATTTAACGCCCAAACGCACCCTCAATGTGGGAGAGCGTCAGGTGATAATGGAATGAAAGGCTTGAGTACCAAACCTACAGATCACACTACAGGCTCTAGAGAACAGACCACACTACAGGCTCTAGAGAGCAGACAAAAACTACAGGCTCTGGAGAACAGATCACACTACAGGCTCTAGAGACCAGACAACACTACAGGCTCTAGAGACCAGACAACACTACAGGCTCTAGAGACCAGAGCACACTACAGGCTCTAGAGACCAGAGCACACTACAGGCTCTAGAGACCAGATCACACTACAGGCTCTAGAGACCAGATCACACTACAGGCTCTATAGACCAGACAACACTACAGGCTCTAGAGACCAGATCACACTACAGGCTCTTTAGACCAGACAACACTACAGGCTCTAGAGACCAGAGCACACTACAGGCTCTAGAGACCGATCACACTACAGGCTCTAGAGACCAGACAACACTACAGGCTCTAGAGACCAGATCACACTACAGGCTCTAGAGACCAGAGAACACTACAGGCTCTAGAGACCAGACCACACCACAGGCTCTAGAGACCAGATCACACTACAGGCTCTAGAGACCAAATCACACCACAGGCTTTAGAGACCGGATCATATAACAGGCTCTAGAGACCAGACCACACTACAGGCTCTAGAGATCAGAACACACTACAGGCTCTAGAGAATGAAAAAGCAGTGCTGACCTCAATACCAGCCGCCACAGACTGTGGTTAAACACTTGGCTCGATGGCTGATTTCATCTAAGGCTGTTCTACAAACACACACACACACACACCTAATAGATTGACATTTCGATATCATTCTCACCCTTTCGTCACTCTTTTCATCTTGGGATGAAACACACACACACACTCATAGCCTCTGGCTCTACCAGCCTCACACAGCATCACCTGTTTCACCGTCTCCCTACTAGCCACCGATCCCTCATCCAGCATGTTGATTTAGTACCTGGAGCCAAAGTGATGAACTGCGGTGGGCGAGCGGCTCCTCTACAGAAAAAGGCTTTTATTACTGAGTGTTCAGTCCGGGGGGAAACATTAACATGCAACAGAGTAACACACTCTCTGTGTGTGTGTGTGTGTGTGTGTGTGTGGTGTGTGTGTGTGTGTGTGTGTGGTTGTGTGTGTGTGTGTGTGTGTGTGTTGTGTGTGTGTGTGTGTGTGGTTGTGTGTGTGTGTGTGTGTGGTGGTGTGTGTGTGTGTGTGTGTGTGTGGTTGTGTGTGTGTGTGTGTGAATGTGGTTGTGTGTGTGTGTGTGTGTGTGTGTGTGTGTGTGTAATGGACCTGCGGCAGCCCTAAACACTTGTTATATGCTGGCCAGTAATTTAGCTTCACCAACACACGATTATTTTTAGCAATGGTTGCCTCAATGGCGAGCAGTGTGCCAATCACGTTTCCTTGATTATCACAGCTAATTACCATAATCAGGACATGATGACTAGCCATGACATTGCCATGAGAAAAAAACCCTCTTGTAATAGGGTCAACTTCACGATATATTAGTGTTCCTTTGACAGACCATAAATCACGTACATATAAACCGTCAAAAGAAGAATGCGAATGTCAAAACAGTCAGCGCAATAAAAGGACCGGATAAGATCTATGGCCTGTATTTCTATGCTGGCGGTATTGACTGGGGGTAATTTAGGGCATTAAAGAGTGTGAATGTTGGGCTAGTGCAAGAATCCCACAGAGCCAACACAGGAAGCTCCGCCCGCACACAGCACAAACCACCTCATATGGTCGTCCATCAGCCCGTCTCACGGACACATTTACGGCGGTATGTTTAATGGCTACAGCCCAAAGGGTGACACTGAGTTGTTGACGCTCACTGTATGACCCCCCTGCCCCTCCGTGTCTTTCCCGTCAGGAAACAGAGAAAGAGCGGTCACTTCCTGTATGATCCAATGTGCCTTTGGCAGCAGTCTACGGCTCCCTTCACACTCCTCCTCCTCATTGTGTCGTCTCCTTTCTGGTCCATCCCGCCCTCCTGCCACCTCCTCTTCCTCATTGTGTCGTCTCCTTTCTGGTCCATCCCGCCCTCCTGCCACCTACTCCTCGTTTTGTCGTCTCCTTTCTGGCCCATCCCGCCCCCCTACCTCCTCCTCCTCGTTTTGTCGTCTCCTTTCTGGCCCATCCCGCCCTCCTGCCACCTCCTCATTACATCCTCGTGCGTCCCATTGGGTGAGGAACTATGACCTGCGTGGGACTAAATGTTGTTCACTCACAGAGAGGCTGAATTACACTAAAAAGATTGATTCCACCGGTTGTGGGAAACTATGTGTCCTCCTGCCTATGTGTTCCCTCTCTGACAGTCCATCGTTCTGTCTAATTCACACCCTCTGCCTTTAGGGTTTGTTCCATCTCAAATGATTTGGACGCTACTACCAAAACTAAACCTTAACTCCAACCCAACCCCTGTCCTAAACATAACCATATCCCTCACCATGCCCTAACCGTAACCATATACCTCACCATGCCCTAACCGTAACCATATACCTCACCATGCCCTAACCGTAACCATATACCTCACCATGCCCTAACCTTAACCATATCCCTCACCATGCCCTAAACTTAACCATATCCTATAGGCAGGTGAACATAAAACACGTAGAACACACTTCTTAACCAGCATAACCCAAAATTACCAGCATGACCAGTATAGACCAGCATGTACCGGAATTACCAGAATATACCAGAATTACCAGCATAGACCAGAATTAACAGCATTACCAGCATAGACCAGAATTAACAGCATTACCAGCATAGACCAGAATTAACAGCATTACCAGCATAGACCAGAATTAACAGCATTACCAGCATAGACCAGAATTAACAGCATTACCAGCATAGACCAGAATTAACAGCATTACCAGCATAGACCAGAATTAACAGCATTACCAGCATAGACCAGAATTAACAGCATTACCAGCATAGACCAGAATTAACAGCATTACCAGCATAGACCAGAATTAACAGCATTACCAGCATAGACCAGAATTACCAGCATAGACCAGAATAGACCAGAATTAACAGCATTACCAGCATAGACCAGAATTAACAGCATTACCAGCGTAGACCAGAATTAACAGCATTACCAGCGTAGACCAGCATTAACAGCATTACCAGCATAGACCAGAATTAACAGCATTACCAGCGTAGACCAGAATTAACAGCATTACCAGCGTAGACCAGCATATGCCAAAATTACCAGCATGACCAGTATAGACCAGAATTTCACATGTAGACCAGCATGACCAGCAAAGACCAGCTCAGGTCAATCCGACAGCACTGAAAACGACTGAAACATTCATGACATTTTGGTTTTCCTGTCAGAGAACGGCAAAGGTAGGATTTGTTGACATGGATCCTCCCATGGGGGTTTGTCCACAGCTGTGTGTTCCCGGTAACTGTTCTCCCTTCAAAGAGTGAGATCGAGGTGGGTGCCCCCTTGTCCCCACATCCACACTCCCACATCCCGCTGACGCCAGCCTTCCCTTTCCCTCATGTCACAGCTAGTCAAGCAACGCCCTCAGACCAACCCTTCACTGTTTCCAACCTGTCACTCATCGGCCACCATTCTGGCCCTAGAAAACACCTCAATGAAATGGATGGAGGTTGAGATTTGGCCGCTGTCAATTAAGGTCAATATTATACAGCACTCGTGTTTCCTCAAGCGCTGTGGAGGGCATGCTGATGACTTAGCTAAAGGCCAACTATGTATCCTAATAATTCACTATATTTTCCAATTCCCTATGGAACACGTGAGCATATTTAAATAGCAACCACATATCCTGTGACCGAAGAGGTAGCAGAGCCAGTAACATGTATCTGATTCAGAAGACATCTGTATACTAGCTGTACATTTCCAATATCATGGTTTTGCCATGTAGAAGCTTTTCCTTAGACGGCTGTATGATATATAGCCACTTAGTACAGTTGATCAAACTCATTTCTAACAAAAGCTTTATTGGGCTGTATATCAGTGCAGACTTCATTCTGTGTTAATTCTCTTAAACGCGTTCTCTGTGTTAATGTTGGATGTCAGTGAATGTGGAGAAAAAACAATAAATGTACCATTAAATGCAATAAAGTAATTGATGTATGTTTGATGTTTTACATAAACCCCTAGAGCACCTTCAAAATACATTTTGCTTTCATCTCCTGAAAAAGGCCTTCAAAAACAATTAACGCAATACAGATGAGAGAACACACAGAACAAGCATTAGATAACATAATGAACCAACTCTTTGAGAATACACAGAATAAGGTCTTAGAGAACACACAGATCCAAGTCTTAGAGAACACACAGAACCAGGTCTTAGAGAACACACAGATCCAGGTCTTAGAGAACACACAGAACCAGGTCTTAGAGAACGCACAGAACCAAATCTTTGAGAACACACAGATCCAAGTCTTAGAGAACACACAGAACCAAATCTTTGAGAACACACAGAGCCAGGTCTTAGAGGAAACAGATTTTTTTACAGAACATACAGAACCAGCTATTAGAGAACACGTTGCAAGAGGACACGCAGAACACAATCCTTCTTCTGAAACAAAACACGCCTGACATGAGAATTAGTGATGATGAACATGTGACATTGTGGAGCACAGTTAGTAGGGCATGGCACTTACTCCTTGCTTATGTATGCGCTCACTACTTTAAGTCCCTCTGGATGACAGGTTGTGCTAAATGACCTCAATGAAAATGGTAGCAGTAACTGACTTGCAAGTATGTTACCGGCCACAACATTGTAAATATTACATATTTCGACTATTTAACATTTAAGCAAATCATACAAAAATATTGACATTGAAACCATTTATGCTTTTAAAGAAATACAATTTCTGTATGTAGAATAAGTTAATACACCCCTAGCTTTATCTGTATCACTTAAAATAGCAAAAACCTCCTACCAACCATAAAGCAGGAGGCAGTGGCATTATGGTTTGGGGCTGCTTTGCGGCCTCTGGGCCAGGCTAAATTGAGTCTACTATGAATGATATATTGTTCCAGAACATGCTTAAAGAAAATGTGTGGCTATCCGTCAAAATGCTGAAGCTAAACCAACCATGGATATTGAAACAGGAAAATGTGTCAAAGCACAAAGGCAGAGGCAAAGCTGAAACAAAATGCCTCAAAATAAAGAAATGGGGAGTTATGGATTGGCTGATTCAAAAGCCGTCACAATCCTAGCAATATGCTGTGGGGGGACTTGATGCATGCCAGAAAGGTCTAGAATACGAAGCAGTTGAAGCAGTACTGTCAAGAAAATGGGGTAAAAGATATTTACAGCTGATGTAACAGACCAAAAAGAAAACAGGAACAAATGCTACAATAAGTTATTTCAGGCCAAGCACCAAACACTTGAAGCTTTTCCCACAGAATATAAATGCATTTTGGATTATCATAAATGCATACATGGTTTTAAAGTAAAAGAAAGTGTGTGATTTCTCAAAATTTGGTTACATTTATCGATGCACGTGATCGGAATACAGCTGCGGTATTTACGCGTTGAAATATGTAACCAAAAAGACAACTTTCCAGGTGGTCTACTCACTTTTTCCCATGACCTAACTCCTAACTATCTCGTCCCATGTTGGCCTCCAAACTACAATACACAGTTCCCTTTGACCAAACAAATTGTTATACTGCTGAGCGCATCGTACGTTTATCCAGAGTCCGTAGGCAGGGAGCGAACCTAGAATCTCGACAGCAGGAGAAGAATTCTCCTCTTTGTAGCCGACGTGGCTCCCGAACAAAAGGAGAACAGGTACAGGTGGTTGGTAGGGAGGCTGGCGGGGGGGGGATGGAGAAGGTTGCTGATGTGCAGAGAGCTACTCAGCCAGAGAGGATGTCTCACTCTCTTACACCTAAGCTTGAAAATACTGCAGCAGATCTGCCCCCACTGACAAGTCCTCAGTCCGCCTGCCAAACAATTTGTGGAGGTGGTAGCAAGAACCACTGCCCTTAAGAGCTGGCCAGCCTTCGTCTGTGTGCTGACCTGTGAGTACGTGTTTGGACGTCTGTGTGCTGACCTGTGAGTACGTGTTTGGATGTGTGTGTGCTGACCTGTGAGTACGTGTTTGGACGTGTGTGTGCTGACCTGTGAGTACGTGTTTGGACGTGTGTGTGCTGACCTGTGAGTGTGTGTTTGGATGTGTGTGTGCTGACCTGTGAGTACGTGTTTGGACGTGTGTGTGCTGACCTGTGAGTAGGTGTTTGGACGTGTGTGTGCTGACCTGTGAGTACGTGTTTGGACGTGTGTGTGCTGACCTGTGAGTACGTGTTTGGACGTGTGTGTGCTGACCTGTGAGTACGTGTTTGGACGTGTGTGTGCTGACCTGTGAGTGTGTGTTTGGACGTGTGTGTGCTGACCTGTGAGTGCGCGTTTGGACGTGTGTGTGCTGATCTGTGAGTGCGTGTTTGGACGTGTGTGTGCTGACCTGTGAGTACGCGTTTGGACGTGTGTGTGCTGACCTGTGAGTACGCGTTTGGACGTGTGTGTGCTGACCTGTGAGTACGTGTTTGGGCGTGTGTGTGCTGACCTGTGAGTATGTGTTTGGACGTGTGTGCTGACTTGTGAGTACGTGTTTGGACGTGTGTGTGCTGACCTGTGAGTACGCGTTTGGACGTGTGTGTGCTGACCTGTGAGTACGTGTTTGGGCGTGTGTGTGCTGACCTGTGAGTATGTGTTTGGACGTGTGTGCTGACTTGTGAGTACGCGTTTGGACGTGTGTGTGCTGACCTGTGAGTACGCGTTTGGACGTGTGTGTGCTGACCTGTGAGTACGTGTTTGGGCGTGTGTGTGCTGACCTGTGAGTATGTGTTTGGACGTGTGTGTGCTGACCTGTGAGTACGCGTTTGGACGTGTGTGTGCTGACCTGTGAGTATGTGTTTGGACGTGTGTGCTGACTTGTGAGTACGTGTTTGGACCCAACAGGGTCCCCTAACGTCCCCTCCCACATCACATGGTCACGTGGGCCCCGCGTCAGACATCAGGTTTAGCTGTGGCCCTAGCTTCCTTAGCATTAGCGCATCACCGGGTTTTAACTGGGACACAGAGATCCACTCAGCTCTGGGCTTTGGCTGTCTAAACCGGCTGCAGAGGGTCCAGTAGGCAGCTGGTTGTGCTACTGGACCGCATCGACGTGCCGAGGATAAGGCGAGTGGGAGGTGAACGGTGGCAGACCTGAGGTGTGAGTGCAGGTGTCTGTCAGACTGAGCCATCTGGAGGCCCGGAGCTCAGGGAACTATTTCTCTGACAGGTGACCTTGCAGGCGGGCAGATCTCTCTCTCTCACTCCACTCACGAAGAGAACGACAAGCGACCGTCAAACAACCCCCTTCCCCCATCAAAAGCCCTGTCTGCCTCAACCGGTATTTATCCACGTGACGTGAGGACATTTAACGTCAGCCGACAGTCGGTAGAAATGTGTGTAACGTAGTAAAAGAAAAAGGTTTAGCTGGCGCAGCGGTTGTGCAATCAGTACTATTTCAGCCCGACAAGGAGCGACACCTGGCCCTGTAAATGGAATAACAGAAACGAAATACTGTCATGTTCACAAAATAAGCATGACAACGTAATCTGAGGGCAGTACAAACCTCTGGTCCCAGGACAGTCATAAGTGGATGTACTCAAGCCTGTGCCAGTAGGCCCAAATAATACGTAGGGGATGTTTCTCACGTTCTAATGTACAGAGAAAGACATTTCTTGGATGTATATTGTGGCCTACAGCCTCCTTTCAAATATCCAAATAATAATTAAACGTAGTTTAAATTAAAACTATTACATCGAGTAATGAGGAATACCTTACATTTTAGTCACTGGCGCCGGGTGCTGAATTAAATCTTTCTCCCGAACGTCCCGTGGAGTGTTTAGAAAAAACAGGACAAGCTCAGCCAGGTCTGACAATAAGGGAATGAGCTCGTTAAGAAAGGTCCGCTGTGCTCGTTAAGACGGGTTTTCTATATGAGGAGTTGATGTGGTAATTCTATGTCCAAAAGTGTTAATCAAAGGGTGAAGCAGTACCACAGTGTTAGCCGGGTCAGGGCCTTTAGGGAAAGTCATTCTGCAAATCCATAACTGCTAATAAGCCGCTCTGGGACTTTACAAGACAACCTCCTCGTCTGGGATTTTTCCTGTTCCTACATTGTCCGTCAGAAAAAATTAAACATTCATCACCGCTTTGGGAGATTCCAGAGTACGGGATAATTGTCTTCTATTTGAGTAGTAGCCTTTAGCTACACAGTAAGTATCGTATTTTTAGTACACTAAAATAAATTGCTCATTACATATTGCTAGTTTACACTTGATATCTGGAGGTGCTCACAATTCTCTTATTTAATTAATCAGATGGAAATGAATGTGGTCATATTCTATGAAACAGATTGGGCATCGATGTGTGATCGAAGTTCTGCTTCAGATCAATCGTCTGTTCAGACGTCCAGATCAACTGGGAAACCATCTGTGGTAAAATCCCACAGATATTTTTTTAAAGAAAAAACATCTCTCGGGTGGTACTACAGCTCCCATTCACATTGACAAGCGTCTGAAAGACTGAAGGCCAATCACGTGAGAGAAAGACTGAAGGCCAATCACGTGGGAGAAAGACTGAAGGCCAATCACGTGAGAGAAAGACTGAAGGCCAATCACGTGAGAGAGAGAAATGTATTGAATGACCGGACTTTTTGCCTGTGGAACATTCACCTTAAGACAGTAGTAACAAAACCTTTGAGATTGTGTTTATGTCATCATTAAGGACGCGCCTGAAAAAAGAAGCCGTTCAGATTTAAGGGACCTTCGCCAAGGAAACAGGCCACCATTATTCACCTCACACGCTGCGGCAAGACGGTTCTCCTGCTGACCAGTCACAAGACTTGGAGTGAGACCAAAACAGTGATTTAGAAGCACTTACAGGTGAAAGTGAGAAACATAGAAAGACCCACGGAATGAAGGATGGAGAAAGAGAAAGGAGGGGAGAGAATGAGAGTGGGAGAGAAAAGGAGAGGGAGAGAGAGAGGGAGGGTGAGGGCAAATGAGAGGTATTTTAGCATTCTGCAGAGGGGAAACCGTGCTGTAAACAATCAAAATAAGTGAATGTAGAGGGTGGGAGGGAAAATGGGTCTGTGATTGTGGAGGGTGGGAGGGAAAAGGGGTCTGTGATTGTGGAGGGTGGGAGGGAAAAGGGGTCTGTGATTGTAGAGGGTGGGAGGGAAAAGGGGTCTGTGATTGTAGAGGGTGGGAGGGAAAATGGGTCTGTGATTGTGGAGGGTGGGAGGGAAAAGGGGTCTGTGATTGTGGAGGGTGGGAGGGAAAAGGGGTCTGTGATTGTAGAGGGTGGGAGGGAAAAGGGGTCTGTGATTGTAGAGGGTGGGAGGGAAAAGGGGTCTGTAATTGTAGAGGGTGGGAGGGAAAAGGGGTCTGTGATTGTGGAGGGTGGGAGGGAAAAAGGGTCTGTAATTGTAGAGGGTGGGAGGGAAAAGGGGTCTGTGATTGTGGAGGGTGGGAGGGAAAAGGGGTCTGTAATTGTAGAGGGTGGGAGGGAAAAGGGGTCTGTAATTGTAGAGGGTGGGAGGGAAAAGGGGTCTGTGATTGTAGTCCTGTATTTTGAATAGGAAAACAGAGTTTGTAAATCTGGTCCGGCGGAAGTGAGGGTGAAAGCAGTTAGTTTGGTGTGTGTGCATGTGTGTGTGTGTTTGTGTGTGTGTGCGTGTGTGTGTGTGTTTGTGTGTGTGTGCGTGTGTGTGTTTGTGTGTGTGTGCGTGTGTGTGTGTGTTTGTGTGTGTGTGCGTGTGTGTTTGCGTGTGTGTGTTTGGCTGCATCCTGTCCCCTCTCCTCCCTGCACACAAACAACTGCACCTCCAGTCACCACTCTGTCAAACTCCTGCTGAAGATCGCAGATGACTCCACCCTCATTGGTCTAATATCTGACGGGGACGAGACCGCCTATAGAGGGAAAATCGACAGGCTGGTGACCTGGTGCAGTCTCAAGAACTTGGAGCTCAATGTTCTAAAGACAGTGGAAATAAGAGTGGGCTGTAGAAGAAGCCCGGCTGACGAGTCAACACAGTAGAGTCCTTTCACTTCCTGGGCAACACCATCTCCCAGGACCTGAACATCACCTATCTCACTAAAAAAGCACAACAAAGACTTTACTGCCTGCAGCAGCTCAAAAAGTACAAACTGCCAACGCCCACAATGATAAACGCCTACACAGCCATCATCGAGTCCATCCTGAACTCCTCCATCATCGTCTGGTACGCTGCAGCCACTGTCACAAATAAAGACAGACTGCAACGCATCATCCGCTCTGCAGAGTGGAGAATAGGATGTAAGCTGCCGTCTCTTAAGGACCTGTTTAAAGCCAGGTCACTGAGGCGGGCCCCTCCCATCTGGGGAACAGACTATTCAGAACTCTCCCATCTGGCAGACGGCTACAGTCTGTCAAGACCAAAACATCCCGTCACAAGAACAGCTTCTTCTAAGGAACCTGCCTCTTACACTAGTCTACCCTTATACCCTAATTGTGATTGTGTGTGTGCGCAGTCTGCCAGGGGTGTGTGTCGTCCTCCCCCTTTCTTTTTTCTCTAGTAACTGGAACATCGTTTGAGGGTGACACTAACCGCTTCGTAGTTCACACAGCAGAGACACGGGGAAGGAAAAAAAACGACATTTGCATGTTCACATGCAGGTCCTTCGGCAAGCCTCTCTTCTCAGAGGAACTGGCAGCGGTAAGCTCTGTAGCAGCGTGGGAAACCAACCCGCGAGCACGACGATGTCATACTCTGGCAAACGAGTGTCAGGGGGACGAAATGTGTTACTGTTTTGGAGCTGGGACAGAAAGCACCTAGAGAACATTACCCCGTGATGTCCGACTGATGGACAATACATATATACTCATCTTGTGCTGAGAGCTGATGAACTCCCGGCGGAATCGACCGCTTATATCCAGAATTCAAGAATAAAACTAAACTTTCTCGGTGTTGTGGTGAAGAATGCAGGCTGGCTCAATACATGTTCATACTAGACAATACATCAGATCACACAAACCTGACTCATACAACTCGGTCTATATGCTCACAGTAAAAACTGGGCCTTTTGAGTTATTGCATTACTGGTCAAATAATCAACAAGACAAGCGCTGTAGTCTAAAACTATGTAAAGCTCGATTGAGAGGTTAAACAAAAACTGGGTTAAATCGTGGGTACTGACAACCAGAATGGTAGATGACTAGGCTGGTATTGGATTATATTGGTGCTCTAGTTAATCTGCTCGCCCCCTAGAAAGATACCACTTTAGCCACCCACGGATAGCAGGCTATTGGGCAAGCCTGACCTTGCATGTAATGTGTAGATGACCTGTGTCAGCCACGCAGGCTGTAACTTCTGGTGCCACACAGGGGCTCTCACCCCTCTATAGACCATACCACTGGGCTCTTACCCCTCTATAGACCATACCACTGGGCTCTTACCCCTCTATAGACCATACCACTGGGCTCTCACCCCTCTATAGACCATACCACTGGGCTCTCACCCCTCTATAGACCATATCATTGGGCTCTCACCCCTCTATAGACCATACCACTGGGCTCTTACCCCTCTATAGACCATATCATTGGGCTCTCACCCCTCTATAGACCATACCACTGGGCTCTCACCCCTCTATAGACCATATTACTGGGCTCTTACCCCTCTATAGACCATATCACTGGGCTCTTACCCCTCTATAGACCATATCACTGGGCTCTCACCCCTCTATAGACCATACCACTAGGCTCTCACCCCTCTATAGACCATACCACTAGGCTCTCACCCCTCTATAGACCATATCATTGGGCTCTTACCCCTCTATAGACCATATCACTGGGCTCTCACCCCTCTATAGACCATATCACTGGGCTCTCACCCCTCTATAGACCATACCACTAGGCTCTCACCCCTCTATAGACCATACCACTAGGCTCTCACCCCTCTATAGACCATATCACTGGGCTCTCACCCCTCTATAGACCATATCACTGGGCTCTCACCCCTCTATAGACCATATCACTGGGCTCTCACCCCTCTATAGACCATACCACTAGGCTCTCACCCCTCTATAGACCATATCACTGGGCTCTCACCCCTCTATAGACCATATCACTGGGCTCTCACCCCTCTATAGACCATATCACTGGGCTCTTACCCCTCTATAGACCATATCACTGGGCTCTTACCCCTCTATAGACCATATCACTGGGCTCTCACCCCTCTATAGACCATATCACTGGGCTCTTACCCCTCTATAGACCATATTACTGGGCTCTCACCCCTCTATAGACCATATCACTGGGCTCTCACCCCTCTATAGACCATACCACTGGGCTCTTACCCCTCTATAGACCATACCACTGGGCTCTCACCCCTCTATAGACCATATCACTGGGCTCTTACCCCTCTATAGACCATATTACTGGGCTCTCACCCCTCTATAGACCATACCACTAGGCTCTCACCCCTCTATAGACCATACCACTGGGCTCTCACCCCTCTATAGACCATACCACTAGGCTCTCACCCCTCTATAGACCATATCACTGGGCTCTCACCCCTCTATAGACCATATCACTGGGCTCTTACCCCTCTATAGACCATATTACTGGGCTCTCACCCCTCTATAGACCATACCACTAGGCTCTCACCCCTCTATAGACCATACCACTAGGCTCTCACCCCTCTATAGACCATATCATTGGGCTCTTACCCCTCTATAGACCATATCACTGGGCTCTCACCCCTCTATAGACCATATCACTGGGCTCTCACCCCTCTATAGACCATACCACTAGGCTCTCACCCCTCTATAGACCATACCACTAGGCTCTCACCCCTCTATAGACCATATCACTGGGCTCTCACCCCTCTATAGACCATATTACTGGGCTCTCACCCCTCTATAGACCATATCACTGGGCTCTCACCCCTCTATAGACCATACCACTAGGCTCTCACCCCTCTATAGACCATATCACTGGGCTCTCACCCCTCTATAGACCATATCACTGGGCTCTCACCCCTCTATAGACCATATCACTGGGCTCTTACCCCTCTATAGACCATATCACTGGGCTCTTACCCCTCTATAGACCATATCACTGGGCTCTCACCCCTCTATAGACCACATCACTGGGCTCTTACCCCTCTATAGACCATATTACTGGGCTCTCACCCCTCTATAGACCATATCACTGGGCTCTCACCCCTCTATAGACCATACCACTGGGCTCTTACCCCTCTATAGACCATACCACTGGGCTCTCACCCCTCTATAGACCATATCACTGGGCTCTTACCCCTCTATAGACCATATTACTGGGCTCTCACCCCTCTATAGACCATACCACTAGGCTCTCACCCTCTATAGACCATACCACTGGGCTCTCACCCCTCTATAGACCATACCACTAGGCTCTCACCCCTCTATAGACCATATCACTGGGCTCTCACCCCTCTATAGACCATATCACTGGGCTCTTACCCCTCTATAGACCATATTACTGGGCTCTCACCCCTCTATAGACCATACCACTAGGCTCTCACCCCTCTATAGACCATACCACTGGGCTCTCACCCCTCTATAGACCATACCACTAGGCTCTCACCCCTCTATAGACCATATCACTGGGCTCTTACCCCTCTATAGACCATATCACTGGGCTCTTACCCCTCTATAGACCATATCACTGGGCTCTCACCCCTCTATAGACCATATCACTGGGCTCTTACCCCTCTATAGACCATATTACTGGGCTCTCACCCCTCTATAGACCATATCACTGGGCTCTTACCCCTCTATAGACCATATCACTGGGCTCTTACCCCTCTATAGACCATATCACTGGGCTCTCACCCCTCTATAGACCATATCACTGGGCTCTTACCCCTCTATAGACCATATTACTGGGCTCTCACCCCTCTATAGACCATATCACTGGGCTCTCACCCCTCTATAGACCATACCACTGGGCTCTTACCCCTCTATAGACCATACCACTGGGCTCTCACCCCTCTATAGACCATATCACTGGGCTCTTACCCCTCTATAGACCATATTACTGGGCTCTCACCCCTCTATAGACCATATCACTGGGCTCTTACCCCTCTATAGACCATATTACTGGGCTCTCACCCCTCTATAGACCATACCACTAGGCTCTCACCCCTCTATAGACCATACCACTAGGCTCTCACCCCTCTATAGACCATATCACTGGGCTCTCACCCCTCTATAGACCATACCACTAGGCTCTCACCACTCTATAGACCATATCACTGGGCTCTTGAGTTCAATGAATATTCATAAACGTAACAGACGTTTAGGTCTTCTGCTGTAAGGTCATGCTCATATCAGAATTGCCATGATGACCTCGATCCACCCGTCTGCACTTAAGGTCGACTATAAGACACATTCTTTGCATGCTATAATCGTCCCTCTCTTGATTGGCTCATTCCAACCCATTGGAATAACGAGACACAGGCAAGGAAAGTCTAATAGAAAGCCTTGATTGAGCTTGATTGTTTAGTTGAGGACAAGACTCAATCTGTGCCTGGCCCTTCACGTTAACGCCAATGTGTTACCTGCTCTCCCGTGTAATGTGCAGTTCCTAGGGATGAATCGTACAACACGCATTAGAATGCAAGCATGTAAATGAATGAGTATTATTGTGCATTAGATAATGATGAGATACATCAGATATCCCACTGCCCGATCAATGGCAGGAACCGTTTGCAGAAACCTGCTCGCCAACAAGTGTTCGGACGTAGAAACACTCTCCCGCGTGCCGCGCGCGAAATTGATCGGAAAAATAGAAAAATGTCAATAACTCAGACCACAAACCTCCTTGATGTAGCCCCTGATGAAGTGCCAGCTGGGAAACAGCCAATGGGGATCCTAGTAAATATTCTACATATCAAACTGTCCCTGAGGACAGTGGTTCCCAACCTTTTTCACTTACTGAACCACCAACTGAATTGTTTCGCCTCAGAACATCCATTGAGTACCCGATCCCCCCTGTGTTTATTTGACCAGATAAGTCTATGGTGGTATTAACTATGACTGAATATTAGAGACGCACGGACGGACCGGCAGAACATCGGTATCGGACGATGTTTGTTGTCTTGTTTGACTGACATCAGCCCATCGGCCAATAGGAAGACATTGGCCGATGGCAGTGGACAATTTTTAACAGTTGTGTCTCGTAAATTTCGTTTGACCGAATTCAATGAGTGATGAAAGAATAATGAAGGGCTGAAAAACTTTTTTAAAAGGTTCAGTTATCTTTTGGAATAAAGATTTTGTTTCCCTGACACAAAATGGGGAATAAAGAACAACAAAAGCAAGAAAATAATAATTAAAAAAACATCGGCATCGGCCAAAATCGGTATGGCCGCAGAATTTCACAGTCTGAGCATCCCTACTAAATATAGTACATTCTAGAACACAACCCCCCCCCGCCAAAAAAAAGGACTGAAACCAAAACCAAAAGCCTAAACTGAGATCAGTACTGTGAGTGATGAAGCCCGGGTGCAAACCCCAGGCTAGCTGCGCAGACGGCTTGCAGGCAAAGCTCCCCTAATCCAGCTCTGAGTCAAACAATGCCTCGTCTGCACGTAAGACCACACAAACCCTCCGGATCAAAGACGGCGCCGCCGATAAGAATTAGAACGCTGTCCTTTTCAACATGACAAGTCGCTATCGATCACGTTGCTCTTCCCAGCATCAACGGGCTGTGAGGCTGAAATGGAGAACATCTGTTATCGTGAAGTGTTTCTCCGTCATTGTTCATTTTCTGTGACTTCACAGATCAAACAGAGAGAGAGAGAGAGTGAGAGATGATAGTTTGAATGTCTAATATATTTATGTTATCTTTGGTACCTGACCCATTTGTCATGCTGCCGGTAATAGACATGAACATATAGAAATGTTCCCATCAGAACACCGACAGAACACTTTAGCATATGGGTCCAGCTCAATTGTAAAAAGATCAGTCCAGTCTACAACTTTTACAACACCCTAAGTTCACCCTGGCATCTAGTTCATAGAGAGTAAATAAGACAGACATGCACTTATCTTTCGTTAGATGTTAGTTTACATAGACATGCAGTTACACCAACTCTTTGTTAGCAGATGTTTGCAATGAACAGTTCAAGCTGGGAAAAAAATGCCTTCTGGAAGCTTCTTGAATGTTTGTGGGTGGTCTATGGCCAGAGTTGTCCTCGCAAATGTCCATGGTGAAGATAACTCCGAAGAACATCGTTAACTAACCCCAGCTCTGTCTATGGCCACAACAGGCTACTATGCACAATGTTCCTACCTTATCATCTGTCAAACCGATGACTTTAAAAAACATGACAAATTTAAAAGAGGACCGTAAGTGTTTTCCCCAGAGACCTTTTTTTCTAGTTGTCATTAAGTAGACGATAGAGGAAAATTCACACTGCAAATCTCGGAAGGAAGTGGTTTCTTCAAACGAGGTGGGTGCATTATTACATAGTTGCAAAATGAGATTAGAGGAGTCCGCCTATTTGTACTTATGTATGGCTTAATTTATCGACATGAGAATGTCAGATACATTTCAAGGAGGTATATACACAAATGAGCCAAAATATTATGACCACCTGCCTAATAAGCTGTTGGTTGTCCGAGTCGCTCAGGTCTTAACCCCTTCATCCAACACGCTGACGACAACAACTGATTGTTTGCTTACCATCTAATCTACCCACACCTGGACATGTGCCCTTGTTTGAAGACGATCAACGCCATTCGCTTCACCTGTGAGGGGCCCTAATGTTTGGCTTAGTGTATGTATGCTGTGTAAAAAGGCCCTTACACCAAGACAATGCTGGAAGATTACAGGAGTTGTTCAGGCCAGGGAAAGGGATGTGTGGGCCTCATTTAAATTCACAGCAGTGTGTGCCAAGAGAAAGAGTAAAGAATGAAAAAGATGGACATATTGGTATATTGACAGCCTCTGATCTAGGGAACCTCCCGGACTTGCCTTGATAATGGAAGCACAAGTTGAGATCAGCTTCAAAAGCTGTTGGCTGGATGAAAGAGGATAATATCTGCCTCAGAAGTTAAAAGTGGTGACTCATTGCAAACGAGGGTGAAAGATGGCATCACCGTCGGACTGGGCTATTGCGTATGCCAGGCTGCCAGTCCAGTGCTCAGTACAGCTGCTCCCCTGCCCAATGCATCTCAAACACTACGGCCAAAACGCTCGGGCCTAAACGCTAGGGCCTATATATGCTACGACCTATACGCTATGCCTTATACACTACGGCCTATACGCTATGCCTTATACACTACGGCCTATACGCTATGCCTTATACGCTACGGCCTATACGCTATGCCTTATACGCTACGGCCAATACGCTATGCCTTATACGCTACGGCCTATACGCTATGCCTTATACGCTACGGCCTATACGCTATGCCTTATACGCTATGCCTTATACACTACGGCCTTATACGCTGCGGCCTATACGCTATGCCTTATACGCTACGGCCTATACGCTATGCCTTATACGCTACGGCCTATACGCTATGCCTTATACGCTACGGCCAATACGCTATGCCTTATACGCTACGGCCTATACGCTATGCCTTATACGCTACGGCCAATACGCTATGCCTTATACGCTACGGCCTATACGCTATGCCTTATATGCTACGACCTATACGCTATGCCTTATACACTACGGCCTATACGCTATGCCTTATACACTACGGCCTATACGCTATGCCTTATACGCTACGGCCTATACGCTATGCCTTATACGCTACGGCCTATACGCTATGCCTTATACGCTATGCCTTATACACTACGGCCTTATACGCTGCGGCCTATACGCTATGCCTTATACGCTACGGCCTATACGCTATGCCTTATACGCTACGGCCTATACGCTATGCCTTATACGCTACGGCCAATACGCTATGCCTTATACGCTACGGCCTATACGCTATGCCTTATACGCTACGGCCAATACGCTATGCCTTATACACTACGGCCTTATACGCTGCGGCCTATACGCTACGGCCTATACGCTATGCCTTATACGCTACGGCCAATACGCTATGCCTTATACGCTACGGCCTATACGCTATGCCTTATACACTACGGCCTTATACGCTGCGGCCTATACGCTATGCCTTATACACTACGGCCTATACGCTATGCCTTATACGCTACGGCCAATACGCTATGCCTTATACGCTACGGCCTTATACGCTACGGCCAATACGCTATGCCTTATACGCTACGGCCTATACGCTATGCCTTATACGCTACGGCCAATACGCTATGCCTTATACGCTACGGCCTATACGCTATGCCTTATACGCTACGGCCTATACGCTATGCCTTATACGCTACGGCCAATACGCTATGCCTTATACGCTACGGCCTATACGCTATGCCTTATACGCTACGGCCTATACGCTACGGCCTATACGCTATGCCTTATACGCTACGGCCTATACGCTATGTCTTATACACTACGGCCTATACGCTATGCCTTATACGCTACGGCCTATACGCTACGGCCTATACGCTATGCCTTATACGCTACGGCCTATACGCTATGCCTTATACACTACGGCCTATACGCTGCGGCCTATACGCTACGGCCTATACGCTACGGCCTATACGCTATGCCTTATACGCTACGGCCTATACGCTATGCCTTATACACTACGGCCTATACGCTATGCCTTATACGCTACGGCCTATACGCTACGGCCTATACGCTATGCCTTATACGCTACGGCCTATACGCTATGCCTTATACGCTACGGCCTATACGCTATGCCTTATACACTACGGCCTATACGCTGCGGCCTATACGCTATGCCTTATACGCTGCGGCCTATACGCTACGGCCTATACGCTATGCCTTATACACTACGGCCTATACGCTATGCCTTATACGCTACGGCCTATACGCTATGCCTTATACGCTGCGGCCTATACGCTACGGCCTATACGCTATGCCTTATACGCTACGGCCTATACGCTATGCCTTATACACTACGGCCTATACGCTGCGGCCTATACGCTATGCCTTATACACTACGGCCTTATACGCTACGGCCTATACGCTATGCCTTATACGCTACGGCCTATACGCTATGCCTTATACACTACGGCCTATACGCTATGCCTTATACACTACGGCCTATACGCTACGGCCTATACGCTATGCCTTATACACTACGGCCTATACGCTATGCCTTATACGCTACGGCCTATACGCTATGCCTTATACACTACGGCCTATACGCTACGGCCTATACGCTATGCCTTATACGCTACGGCCTATACGCTATGCCTTATACGCTACGGCCTATACGCTATGCCTTATACACTACGGCCTATACGCTACGGCCTATACGCTATGCCTTATACGCTACGGCCTATACGCTATGCCTTATACACTACGGCCTATACGCTATGCCTTATACGCTACGGCCTATACGCTATGCCTTATACGCTACGGCCTATACGCTATGCCTTATACACTACGGCCTATACGCTATGCCTTATACACTACGGCCTTATACGCTGCGGCCTATACGCTATGCCTTATACGCTGCGGCCTATACGCTACGGCCTATACGCTATGCCTTATACACTACGGCCTATACGCTATGCCTTATACGCTACGGCCTATACGCTATGCCTTATACGCTGCGGCCTATACGCTACGGCCTATACGCTATGCCTTATACGCTACGGCCTATACGCTATGCCTTATACACTACGGCCTATACGCTGCGGCCTATACGCTATGCCTTATACACTACGGCCTTATACGCTACGGCCTATACGCTATGCCTTATACGCTACGGCCTATACGCTATGCCTTATACGCTACGGCCTATACGCTATGCCTTATACACTACGGCCTATACGCTACGGCCTATACGCTATGCCTTATACACTACGGCCTATACGCTATGCCTTATACGCTACGGCCTATACGCTATGCCTTATACACTACGGCCTATACGCTACGGCCTATACGCTATGCCTTATACGCTACGGCCTATACGCTATGCCTTATACGCTACGGCCTATACGCTATGCCTTATACACTACGGCCTATACGCTACGGCCTATACGCTATGCCTTATACGCTACGGCCTATACGCTATGCCTTATACACTACGGCCTATACGCTATGCCTTATACGCTACGGCCTATACGCTATGCCTTATACGCTACGGCCTATACGCTATGCCTTATACACTACGGCCTATACGCTATGCCTTATACACTACGGCCTTATACGCTGCGGCCTATACGCTATGCCTTATACACTACGGCCTATACGCTATGCCTTATACACTACGGCCTTATACGCTGCGGCCTATACGCTACAGCCTATGACTACAGAACTAACAACCCCATTCCAGAAATATCAATTAGGATGGGAATGTAGGACAGTAGAATACAGTTAGACTGTACGTTATTCTGAGAAATATCTCTGTTGAAATGTTTTCAAAAATATGAACATAATCCACAGCCGGACTGATCTGATCCGTCGAATCCATCCGATCTGATCTACGCAAAGACGATGTTAAAACAATAAACCAATGCTCTGAAGTACCGAAGGCTGCGTCACGCTGAACGCTTTATTCGGAGTGAACAACACAGGGTGTAAATCCAAGGAGAGGGATAATGGATAAAAAGAGAAAAAGACAGTGGGCGAGAAAGGGCCGGTTTGAAAAGTCTCCACCTGGTCCGTGTACAGCTCAATGTCTTCCTGGTTTCATGCTTGTGCTCCCATCTTTCCGCACTGTCACTCTGCATCAGGGGAACACTCCACCAGCCTGCTTTTCTCCCCTTTTCTCCCAGACTCCCCCTATCAGTCCTCATCGTCTGTCATCACCTCTCTCCCGTACCTTTCTGCCATGAATGCTAAAATCAAGAGTTTCTCACGTCGGAAATCTGCAATACGAGGGGTTTCTGAGTGTGTCGGGACGATACTGTGGATTGTGATTCATTCACTTCATTTTCACCTCTCACTTTTGGATGTGTGTACTGTAAACAATGACATCAGCAGTTATTGAAAGGCATTATTGGATGTGTGTACTGTAAACAATGACATCAGCAGTTATTGAAAGGCATTATTGGATGTGTGTACTGTAAACAATCACATTAGCAGTTATTGAAAGGCATTATTGGATGTGTGTACTGTAAACAATCACATCAGCAGTTATTGAAAGGCATTATTGGATGTGTGTACTGTAAACAATCACATTAGCAGTTATTGAAAGGCATTATTGGATGTGTGTACTGTAAACAATGACATCAGCAGTTATTGAAAGGCATTATTGGATGTGTGTACTGTAAACAATGACATCAGCAGTTATTGAAAGGCATTATTGGATGTGTGTATTGTAAACAATGACATCAGCAGTTATTGAAAGGCATTATTGGATGTGTGTACTGTAAACAATCACATCAGCATAATCGTCCTTCGCCCCCCAAATCTGAATCTCCCTCCGCCCCCCAAAACCCCATAATCTCCTTTTCACACAGCGGCGGCTAACTGGTAACTCATATCTAACCTGTGACGCGTACATCGTCAGGATCTTCCTTAGAACACAGACGCTCACCCGCACGCAACCGAAACGACCTCGGCACGGTGTCGAAACCACACACTGATCTCCCCAGGCACACCTGCCCCCGACACACACGCTCGGCAAGACGCCGGCATCAGCAGTTCAAAGACCACAGCTACAGCCGGCTATCATGCACGTACGAACGTGTAAAGTGATGGCTTTTATTTTTATGTCAAGACGTTGCAGTCAGTCTACCATTCTCCCACCACCGGCAGCGTGGTGGTCAGTAGAACTACTTTCAGATAGTACAAATAGAGCACGATCAAAGTGACAAGGGGGTCAAAGGAAAGCAAGTTCTCACACTTGTAACAGAGAATGAGGCTTGTTACTGCACTTCAATATTGTGGCAGCGTAGATAAAATGTCATATCGTATCAAGGAAAAGTGCTTTATTTTTATGTTTTGGTTGTCGGACTAGTTGACCCGCACGCAATTTCTCCAAAAGACTTCCGACAGCAGATTCTCTGCCATTCACGTTGCAGTGCTGTGCTGTTGCGAGATCTGAACATTTCATATCTTTATGTTTCAAAAATGTTTACTAAACACATCAAGGGACTTTCCGATTCAGATAAGACATTCTCTGGTACTTTATTATGCACGCATGACAACACACTTCACTCCCGACAAACAGACGCAAACCAGTCTTAAATAAACATAAGAATGAACATACTGTAATGTATAAAATAATTACTTTTTCTATGTCCATATTTCAAACCCAATTCTGGTCACCTTTCTCAGACCTGGTCTTCATCCTCCCCAATGCCAAGAGGTCATCCAGGAGTACTTTTAAACTATGTGACATGAGGTCTAGAGATTTACCTCGTTAGGTGATCAGATCAAGAAAACTATCGGCCCCAGATTCTATGTTCTGTCACACCACTCTGGGCCCCACAATGTATTCCGTCACACTAACCCAAACGTCCCCAGACAGCCCCGAAGACGTCACTGAACAGAGATAACGTTTCTTTGAGAGGAACATTGTGTTGGTAAACAATTTATCTCTAGGGTCAGACACATAAAAATGCCACACGGTCTTTGTACTCGTCGCGTAAAAGGAAGTCGTCACGGCATCTGTATACTATTAGTCATAAGGCGCAGAGCTGCTTGGAAATGTGTTCATTATCATACGTCCAACAGGCGTCTCGTGAGATAAAATGATAAACAACAACAGTCTGTGTGCGTCTAATGTCGTGTGGTGCATTCGCCCCAGCCACAGCTCTTTGTGCCTGGGTGAAGTGGAGCTGCTATATGACTGGCTACCCCGCGTTGCCTTCCATCATCAGGAGACTGAGAAGCAAGCTGGGGAGACAGGCAGCCCTGAGTGACTGTTGGCCCATCCAGTCTGGGGCGTGATAGACGGTGGGGGGATGAGACGTTGTGTTCTGCTACAGGAGCGGCTGGAGTGAAAGGGGATCAGCCCACAGCAGTGTTTCGAGGTTCACCCCCCCCACCCAGACCACCACCACCACAAGGAAAAGAGTGGATCGATCCACTCTGGATACGATCCAACCTATTCCGTCCATTAGCCAAATATTCAAAGCCCGTGCGCGCATACATGAGCATGAACAGACCGACGCAGACCTGGGAACGCTGAGCCGACGCAATAAATCCACATTTCCTTTATTACTTCAACCCAGACGGGTATCTTCTCCTGTGTCGAGTGTGGCGGCAGCATACAGATGTGCCTGGCAGACTCCTGAGAGAGAGAGAAAGAGGGAGAGATAGGGAGCGAGAGAGAGGGAGAAAGGGAGAGAGGGAGAGAGAGAGAGGGAGAGAGGGGGAGAGAGGGAGGGAGAGAGAGGGAGAGAGAGGGAGAGATAGGGAGGGAGAGGGAGGGAGAGAGAGGGGGAGAGGGGGGAGAGAGGGAGAGGGAGAGAGAGAGGGAGAGAGGGAGAGAGAGGGGAGAGAGAGAGGAGCCGGTTGCACCGACGCGGTGGTGAGCCGCTGATGTCACACTCCGATGATTACAGGGGGATGGACACTTTAAATAGAGCTGCCGCCGTCTCATTTCCGCGGTGTGGGTTTGCCCTATGAAGCCCTATGGTCTGGGTACCTCCCAGGGGCGTTCCGGACCACGCGAGACTGTTCCGATCTCAGAGAGAGCGTGCGGAGAGGACAACGGACGTATCGTTCAATCCACACACACGCACACACACACGGTAACACCAACACAGTCCTGCCGTTTCTAGCCTCTGGCTGCCACGGTAACAGTGGACGGCGGCAGCAGCGGCATAAAGCCATTGTGTTTCTCCGGAGGGACATTCCCAGGCCCTGCAGAGGGCTGATTGATTGGGGCTTTGCGACGCTCCTTCACACAGGGAATATCTACCGTTAGCGGATGCATCGAAAGCCCATAACAAACAGGGCAGAGGCCACCGTTTCATATTCCGGCGTTCATGTCAACGGTGGCAGGGACAATCAATAACCCATGTTGTCGACCAGAGCTTTTCATGAAGACATATCAATAGGACGGCCCTAGCCGCAGGATCCCGCCCCCGTTAGGAGGAGGGGCACGGAGCGGGCGTCCAGAAGGCCGTCCGACTGTGCCGGTTGTGACGCTTTTATCCCAGCCGAGGGTGAAGGCAACACGCAGAACCGTACAATAAGAAGGGATAAAAGCCTGTTCCAGCGCCGGGCAGCTTGGTAATCGGTCCCGCAAACTCTCCATCAGCCAGTTGGTCTTAAACACATGAAGTCTTTGTTACGCACTACAGCTGAAATTAGCCTAGAGCTTTGGGCAAGAATCTGTTATCTGTGTCCGTTTTTCGGTTGCCTGAGTAGAAATCTGCACACAATGCACCACCGACCACAGCCCCAAGAGATCCGAATGGCCATTTTTATGTATCTTAACATGTCTTGTCAAATAAATTCTTCATATTCTGAAGTTGCACATATACAGGCGTCCAGTTCTGACACAGGCATACATACAGACGATTTATCGTATTCCTGGAATGTGCAATGTGGAATATAATTAATAGAACAGGTTGAAGTGTTTCATGGTTTTCAACTAGGGCAAATCTGATGGGTATTTTTAAGCAGGAATTAGCACACTTTGTGATTCTTGAACACGCCACAAGTTTTACCATCCCGTTCAGGAAACGTCCCGCAACAACCAAATGATCTAATGGAGAAATGGCGTCTGGAGACGTCAAGCCGTTAGGACAGAAACAGTTTAGTGAATGATTAAATCGATCATTGAACTAATCAGAATGGGATATTTATTGTGTGAGGCTACAGCAATTAAGTTCCCAGAAGATTCAGCAGAGACCGGAAATCTGTCTGCGACGCATTCATCAGGTTCCCAAACACACTAGACATGATGTACCAAAATCGCAGGAAAGCTTTGATATTCTTACAACTCATATGTAAATAAGTAAAACAGGAGGGCAGGTGGACATGGTGGAATTATTGATAACTGCTGAGATTGTAAACTTAGCTAACTGCAATGAAAATATACACATAGGATATCTTAATCCTGTCTTTCTAAGAACATCTTCGACGAGGCTAATAAAAGAAACCATAAACATACCACGTAAACTAAACACGAGCAGGAGTTGCATGTCATTTTTTGTACGACGGGAAACTATTTGCCGGCACAGGAAACAGTAAGGATTTACAGCGCTCAAATGCTCGGGTGCATCAATCAAATGGACCTATGACCTTAAAGCTGTACTGACTACGGTATGACCTTAAAGCTGTACTGACTACGGTGGTCACCACAATCGTTAATCTCCCGCTCAACATGAATGGTTCTCCGGGCGATTCGCTTTTCATCGTAAAAAAACGACACGGATCTCACCTGTGGCTCGGGTGGGTCTCAGTATAAATACATATAAACGTACCGCTTGAACGCTTCAAAGAAACATCTTTTAATATATACTCCATTTTGTGGAACAACCACGTCTACTGGCCACACCTTCCAGCCTTGCTCCTCCCCTTTTATCCTGGCTTCCTGCCTTTCTGGGGAGTTTGCCCATAACTACGTGTGTCAACATCTGCCTTGGTTGCTCTTGGGGGTGAACTCTGTTCATAGTTCATTTTCTGTTATGCCTGCCTGTGTGACACGCAGTACACGGATGTTCCGGGCTGGTTCTTACCTGTGTCCTGCCTGAACTGGTGCATCGACTGCAGGTCAATGACGTAAGGAGCCAGCTGTGCGTCCACCTGTCCGAGCACCACGGTCCCCCTTGCGTCCCCCTTCAGCACGTTTTCTATGTGGTGGCAGGTCGTCGCGCTGTAGGGCCGCCAGCGTCCATGTTCATTTAACCACTCCCACACCACCACCCGTGCTAGATTCTGAGGAAGATACCCGAGCCCGTTGACCGATACCAGCACACCAGAGCCCGGCCGTGCCATCTTCTCGGCGTGGTGACTATGGTTCAGCTGCTATCGATACAGCACAAGGAGCCCACTGCGACACTCATCGAAGATCAGCGAACGTGGTTTTCTTCGAAACAACAATTGAAAGTGTGATGTCAGCAGTCCCTCCTATTGTCCTCTGTCATACGGAGGTCTGGTGGAGTTATCTGGTTCACCAGGACAAATTCACTGTCATAACGAAGGTGTTTTTTTTCTGCTGACAACTCCACAACTTCTTTGATCGGGGTATTCCTTAAATGTCCGAAGGAGCAAGGTTATCTCCTCTTGTGGCGTGACGTGGTGTTTGAAGTGGCAGACGATGCTGATGGTGAAGTAAACAGCCGGAACAGTTTGAGAAATCCCCAAACAGATGACCAGGGGACTCACGAACACTCTACGTCAGAAGAGGAGACAGGAAAGAATGTATGACATAAAACACAGTAAAAAAAAAACATTTGTCCTCATCTGACTTAAAGGAAATCTTACCATGTCCTTTAAACAAAGCCCAGAATAACCATTCATAACATGTTATATTTCCCATTCAAATACTTCCAGAGGATACAATCAATATTTTCACGGTGTTATTGAACCATCATAAGTAAGCAGCACTAGAGATTTTTCTTGTCAGTATGGTGAGAGGTAACAATGCACGTTAAAGATATATAGCCATATATTGGCAGCAAAAGCAGAACGATTTCAGTCTTTATAGCCTTTTATGTTAAAAATCTAAACAATAGGTACAAATATTGTAATTATAGGTCGTGGTACTGGACAAGCATGATCCACACACATCCCACCAGATAAAGTTAATTACGACTAATTTGTTCATTATTTACAATAACTTGTAAGGACATTCGTCAACGCTATTGGACAACAACATCGAGGTCTCTTCACTGATACCAAATGTGCATTTCAGCTCCAAGGGGTGCATGCTTGACCATAATAACCAATTGAGATCTGAATTCTACATACCAAGACATAGGCTATAGCTGAAGCTCCATGTTTGCTCTACTCAATAAACCAAATAATGGTGGTTATTGGAAACATCCATAGGATTGTTTATTGATTGCATGCATGGTGCTGAATGTTACAGTAGACCTGTAGGCTGCGATCGTAACCAGATGAAGGTATAGTCTGTGTATAAGGACCATAGATAATAAACACAGCAGGCACATGACACATAGTTGAAGGTATAGTCTGTGCATAAGGACCATGCATAATAAACACAGCAGGTCACAGGTTGTGATCGAGTTATAGGTAATAACGCATACTCACAGTACAGATGTTGGCTGCGGTTGTTTTCTTCCAGCCCTGCGGTCTGTCAGTTCAGCCTGTAATATGTCCTCTTAAATTAACAAAATATTTTTCAGATGACGAATAGCCTCACAAGCCGGCATTTCCGCGTGTTATTTCCGATAATTTGCCATTTCATGTTCGGTGGTTCTCAGATAATGAGATGCAGATCCATCCTTTCGTTTGGACCGATCAGATGTATTCGCCCTGGTGCATGCACGCATTCATTAATTCGCTCAGAAGTATAATTTGGAAAAGTGGTCCAATATATTATGCGAAAGGGTCCACCAGCACCTGTGATGCTGGCCAAGAGAGAATCCCCACCGTCCCCCTTTGCTACGCGCGTAGTCGCGTCGCGTCGGGGGGAGAAACGAGACGTGTCGCGTTGCTCAAGTGACGAGTAAACCGCGATGGGCGGTCATTAAAACATGCACATGAATTTAGCCACTGGCCGTATAGTATTTATTCACAACATTAATTCAATAAAATAGGTCATCTTCAAATATTTAATCTGAGCGTTACAGAGAATTTTCTTTACAATTGGAAGACCCAAGCTGACTGGGAAAAAATGTCCTATACGAGAACACAACAGAAAAGGTACTGTTGCTCCACAACTCGATAGCGTCCTATGATAAACAAATGAAATGAGGGACAGTACGAAATTGACTGGGGGCGGGGCCGGTGGCGGGGTGTGTTTATCATAGGGCATAGAGATGGGTAGAACTGATTCAAAAAGCCTTTATCACCTTTCTGAAAGCACACTGGAATGGATTATCATTGTGGTTGCAACTATAGCATGGGTTATTTATATATAATTAGGAGTTTGCTTTGGTTCACAGGACAAAAGTTTCAACCGAAAATAAGGAGGGCTAATGGCGTGAAGAAATACGTTCGTAAAATAATATTTAAAAAGGGGGCCATGTGTTCCATATTTACAGGCTACAACTAGCATAAATGACCAGAATACAATTGCAATAAAAGTTTTATTCAGTTATATTTCATGTTTGAAATATTGTTTTTGTCAAATTGTTCAGATTAGGCTACTTGAGATATTCCCTGTTAGTTTTTCTCAGCGGTCTGTCAATCAGTTTGCATTGATTTGTATTGTATCTGTATTTGTACTGTTTAAATTCAGTCTTTTAAATATGAAATGTAAATGGAACACGTTTTTGTTCCTGTTTGGTGATTAGGGTGTTAGTTAATGAGCACAGCTGGGCATTAGTGGTTAGCAGGGTGATCAGCTTGGTATCTAGGTCACTGGGAAATGTCACCACTTTGTTGTTCATTGTTTTACGTTACGTGTCCACATAGGTGAGTGCTGCTGTGTTATTATTAGTTATGAAAATCACTGTTTTTGTACCTTTGTGTGAGTGCACTGTAATTTCAATTCAGTGTATGTTTTACGTTTGTGTTCTGTGTTTGTTTTCATTATAAGAAAACTACCACAAACAGGAATTCGCTCTGCGCTCCTACATTCCCTACACCCATTGATTATCGTGACAGAATGACCGACCAAAAAGAAGCATGCAGAGCCTGACTAAGATAAGACGAAACATTTTTGCAGGACAACATAATACAATAAATACACAGGAGTGCACATAGCAATGGGACACAATAAGGCAAGTTATAGGATGCGGTATATGTAGTTCCGTTAAGCAGCATTGATAAGGCAATTACAAATATATAAAAAATACAATGAGTATCTATATACAGGATGTACTAAGAATAAAGATGTATACCCAAAATACCTTTATTTTAATTTTATGGCATGTATATATATTTTTGTAATTGATTCCACAGATGGGCCGGTAAATAAAAGGTCATTGTTTGAAATCACTGATCAAGATTTTAAGTTTTATTGTCATGTGTACAGAGTGACTTGCATCAAACTGCACAATGAAATTCTCATGACATGGCAAGCAAACACTACGTAAGAATAAAAATAAAAACAGAATTACAACAATATACAGAATATACATCGCTACAAAATATGCATAATGAGTGAGATTATGGACATTATGCAAACCGTAGATGCTAAAAATACTGTAATTACAAACCGTACATACTAAAAATACTGTAATTGACAAGTGGAATTTCATTCTGTCCTTGAGCAAGGCTATGAACCCTAATTTCTCGGGATGAAAGCGCCTGCTAAATTAAAAAAGTAAAAGTGTACATTTTTGAAAGCTGTCATTAGCAGTCTTATACCTGTAAGGTGACATAGAAGAGGACCTTCAAATGGGTGGCCACTTGATGCAGAGAAGAAACTAGAGAAACTGTCCAGAAAGTAACAAACATTGCTTATGAAATTATTTATAAACTCTAATTAGGTGGGTGTTACTACAGATATGTGAGGCTTAAAATACTGCCGATAGTTGTCGTTAGGACGTGTGTTATATTTTGCATATCTCCCTGTCCCTGTGATGCCCACATATTCAGCAATAATGGACGTCAACCCTGGAGCAATTTGGGTTAACTGCCTTGGCCGAGGTGGGAACGGCAGATGTTCAGCTGATTGCCTCAGTGATCCCATCCAGAAAATGTTGCGACTTGGGGCCCAACAAAGACCAGGCCCTGGATCACAGTGTCTAGAAGGAGTGCAAATACTGGATCACAGTGTCTGGAAGGAGTGCAAATACTGGATCACAGTGTCTAGAAGGAGTGCAAATACTGGATCACAGTGTCTGGAAGGAGTGCAAATACTGGATCACAGTGTCTAGAAGGAGTGCAAATACTGGATCACAGTGTCTGGAAGGAGTGCAAATACTGGATCACAGTGTCTAGAAGGAGTGCAAATACTGGATCACAGTGTCTAGAAGGAGTGCAAATACTGGATCACAGTGTCTGGAAGGAGTGCAAATACTGGATCACAGTGTCTAGAAGGAGTGCAAATACTGGATCACAGTGTCTGGAAGGAGTGCAAATACTGGATCACAGTGTCTAGAAGGAGTGCAAATACTGGATCACAGTGTCTGGAAGGAGTGCAAATACTGGATCACAGTGTCTAGAAGGAGTGCAAATACTGGATCACAGTGTCTGGAAGGAGTGCAAATACTGGATCACAGTGTCTAGAAGGAGTGCTAATACTGGATCACAGTGTCTAGAAGGAGTGCAAATACTGGATCACAGTGTCTAGAAGGAGTGCAAATACTGGATCACAGTGTCTGGAAAGAGTGCAAATACTGGATCACAGTGTCTGGAAGGAGTGCAAATACTGGATCACAGTGTCTGGAAGGAGTGCAAATACTGGATCACAGTGTCTAGAAGGAGTGCAAATACTGGATCACAGTGTCTGGAAGGAGTGCAAATACTGGATCACAGTGTCTAGAAGGAGTGCAAATACTGGATCACAGTGTCTGGAAGGAGTGCAAATACTGGATCACAGTGTCTGGAAGGAGTGCAAATACTGGATCACAGTGTCTGGAAGGAGTGCAAATACTGGATCACAGTGTCTAGAAGGAGTGCAAATACTGGATCACAGTGTCTGGAAGGAGTGCAAATACTGGATCACAGTGTCTGGAAGGAGTGCAAATACTGGATCACAGAGACTGGAAGGAGTGCAAATATAGAAACAATTTAGTATTTTACGTCATGATGAGGTACCTGGTCCTAGATCAGTATTTGCATATGTGCCTCCAATCAATTGATCAATCTTTTTGTACTCTTTTATTTACCCTGTTTAGCACCTTAATGGCAGGAGCGGCCACAACATTATGTAAGGATCCATTCACCCATTTCAGTAGGTTGTTTACTTTAGTTGTGATGTATCACGTATATAAATGCACTTCAACCTACAGCAATCCTTGGCAGAACCAGGAGCTCTTCTAGAACCCTTTCTCGTGCGCCACCCCAATAAATAGACCATTTGGTTCTATCCTTTATACCATGTTTGTTTTTTGGTTAAACGGTTTGGCATTGCCTTTTTGTACTGATAGTATAACGACATCTTGTGTCTAGATAGGAAAATGTAGGCAATAGGTAAGGACGTCTAAAGAAATTCAATTAGGAGCAGTATTAAATGCCATAATGCCATTATTATTTGTGGTCATTCAATTATTTTATATTATATTTATACATTTTAAGTTAAATGTTCAAAACTGTTAATATTTTCCTTTGTCCATCTGTCATCCTATGACACTCCATGAAACCTTTTTCTTCCTAGAAATATCAGAAACATGAAGAGTCATGTCTATCCTGCTGTTTTTTAACCTACAAATAACCTATTCATGACCTATGAATATTTACAATTTTTGTTTAATTATTACGTGTCTGGCCTCTAGAGGGCAGTCATTATCTGCCTCATTCATTCATTGCCTCTTTGAAAAAGTCAAAGTCCCCAATAGAAAGGTGGAAATATATTTGTGTTGCATGAAATTATGTTTACTCTGGTGGAAATGGAATGATATATAGCACTACTGGCCTCACGCTAACTTGTAGCTTGACTGGTGCTGTGTGGCAAAGGTGATGTCCTTCTGAAAGTTTATCTCACCTGCACACAGGAACTCTGGAGCTCTGGCAGGGAAACCATTGGGTTATTGGTCCCCTGATGAAACATTTTGGCTGGACAAACAGCTTTAGGAAACATGTTGGTGGTTCTTCCATTTAAAAACTATGGAGGCCACTGTGCAAATGGAGACATTGAATGTAGCGTATATATTTTAGTATCCCTCCGCAGATCCCTCAACATAGTCCTGTCTCTGAGCTCTACAGATGATTCCATTGAGCTCATTGCTTTGTTTCTCCGACATGCACTGTCAACTGTGAAAGTTTTGCATAGACATGTGTGCTCCTTTTACAAATCAAAGCCAATCAATTGCATGTCAAGGATGATCAATGGAAACAGGATACAGCTAACCTAAATTAGAATGTGGGTACTTACGTAAAAGCAATTTTTACTTTTTTTCATGAACAGAGAAAGCAGTTTCCGCTTATTTATTATGGAATATACTGTGTAGATTAATAAATGTAATTAATTCATAATAAAGCAGTAACATAATACATTGTGGAAACGGTGTAATGGCCTGAGTACTTTTGGAATCCAACATCCAGATATACATTTGACCATGTGAAATAAGTATTTATTGTCAACGGTGAGATGTGGGGGGATGTCCTTCACATTTCTTAAATGCGGCGTCGGGCTTTAGGCAAAAGAAAAACACTCAAAGCGAGAGGCTACCAAACTCTGACATCCGGTCACCTCTTTGTTTTGATTGGATATTCGGCTGTTCTGAACTTTTGTAATTGTTTCTGCGGACCTCGGAACAGAAGCGGCTTGCGTGTGAGTTTTTCCTGAGTGGAAGCGGTATACTGGATGGTTGGATGTGTTTAAACAAGTTAGCAACGTAATTTCTCAGGGATGTGCATAAGCAAAGCGTACACTTTCTCGTCGATGTAGCAAGCTAAATATCTTACAGTTTTATGCAGTAGCGGAGACCAGAGACAGTTGTAACATGGAACAGTTAAAACATTTTGAATTTCTCCAAACAGAATCAAGTTAGATTGCACTCACTCTGCACATGCTCAGTTAGATTGTCTACTTGCTTACACAAAAGGGGCCACATTTGAAACTTCCAGAGACGGTTACCAACAATACCTTTTGAGGTAAAATAAATACTTTTTGTTTTTGGTACTGTAAAACCTGGGCACATGTGTATGGAAGCCCATAAGGGACTATATTCAAATTACAATGCAATTCACATTTGTTTATAGTTTCAAATAACTCTGAGATATATTGAAAATGCATTTGTGAATATGCATTGTCATATGAATATTGTCCCTTATGGGCTTCCATACACAAAGACTGCACAAATGGAAGTGTCCTTTACACTTGCCACGTCCGTGAGTCGGAATGATTCCATCAACGTGGAATACTAAGTCCCCCCAGTTCCTCATTTGCTCTCACGTTCAATTGGGTTAAAGGTGGCCTTTGTCCCAAAGCCTCTCCAACATTTTCTAGGCTGTGTGCTTTAGGTTGTTATCATACTGTAGGATAAATCTTCACCACATTCCTCTTTGGATCAATTTCCTTAGATTCCCCGGATGACCAACTCTAGGAAGACTCTCTTAGATTCCAAACCTCTTACAATCCACAATAATACTGAGCTCCTGGGAAATTTCAGTGCTATACAGATTTTTTATAAGATTTTCCAGATCTATAAAATGACACAAATCTTGGGAGTCTATGGAGAGTTCTCTGGGCTTTATGGCTTAAACCCCCTCTAAAATTAAACCAATGATTTCAAAGAAACACATAAGATATCAATTAATGAAGCCAATGCCACGGTTAGACATTGAAACAACACGCTAATCTCATCCGTATTTAACATATAGCATTGTTTTATAACATACCTACACAGAGCTTTGGGAACAGTTTGAATTGTTGTCATTTAGACAGAGAAGGAAGGAGTGCCACACGATATAACACATTAACGCCGTCTTGCCATTGACGAAACGAACAAACATCGCGAAACACCTTCTTTAGAATATAGTGTGACAATGTTGCTCTTATGGTATAACAATTGCCTAGTATAACACTGGAAACCCAACAGGTTGAATTCTTCCCAAAACACCGTAAGAATAAGTAACAAAACTGACTTCTTTATTGTACCGCACAACTGTACCGCACAAAGTCTTCCAGAATCAGTGTGAAGTCAGAAGCATGACAATAAAGTATCATATTGCCATACGTTTTGATGCTCGAGGTGTCTTTTTAAGTTAAGTAAAGTAAACAACCGTTAAAATAAAAAAAAAAATCTATTACATATTTACAGATATTAGGAAGGAAAAAGGTCATACAAAGATGTGTGTCTAGAATGTTTTTCTAATGCCAATGTGATAACTCTTACAGTCGATTAAAATTGTATGAGTCATAATACCCATAAAACCTTGCGGCAAAACTGAAAAAGCATCTACTTGCGTTATGACATCATTTATTTCTTCCATCTAGCATTTTCCCTTCAAATAAGCTTCAAATAAGCTCTGCCTTGTGTGTAGTCTTACGCCACCTGTTGTGATAATATTTACACAGTTATTTTCAATATCGGCAACATATAAGTCAGTCATTTTGTTGTAGAGTTAACTGAAGCAAATATGACAAAGGTCACCACGTCCTGACGAGATTTACGGTTATCAAAATGCAAAGCCATGGTTTGCCTAAACACTGACCGTATTCAAAGTGATTCCAAAATCCATTATCGGAAAAATGGATGCTAAAACGCAAAAAGAACCAGTATCAAATTTGTCCCCCCGGTTTTATGTTGATAATGACACAGTGACAATGACTCCCATTAGCATACATCCACAAAGACAATGACATCTCAACCGTGCTTTCACAGGCACACATACATACACAGTGAAGGAAGAAATTATTTGAACCCCTGCTGAATTTGGAACGTTTGCCCACTTTTAATGGTAGGTTTATTTAAACAGTGGATTTTTCTAGTATTAATTACAAAATTATAGCACCTGATCAAATAATTTCTTTCTCCATTGTACATTCAGTCTATTTGACTCATTCAGAAGAACTTTATAACATAATGTTTGATGTTTCCTCACCCTGACAGTAGTCTGGACCAAAAAAATAATTGATGATAGATTAGTTAAGATAATAATAATAATTCATTACATTTATATAGAGCTTTATTGTCTTGGGAACTCAAAGCGCTTTTACATGGAAGGGGGAATGTCCTCAACCACGGCAGCCATATTGCACCAGAACGCACGCCACACACCAGCTTACTGGTGGAGAGGAGACGGTGATGATGAAGCCAATTAGTGTATATATGGGGATGATTAGGTGGCCATGATGGACAGAGGACAAGGGGCAAGTTTATCGAAGGACATCCTGGGGTTTTTAATGACCGCAGAGAGTCAAGGCCTCGGTTTAACGTCTCATCCGAAGGACTATAAACAGCCAATAAATTGGTTTAATAAGTTAAGTTCTAAAACATGGCATAGCTGATGATTCATACTGTAGCATACTTGTTGATGTGTATTGCTGATGAAGCATGAATGACTAAACTGCAGTAGTAACTATGACAACATGCGTACGGATTTAGCCAGATAAGCAGGCAATGATGCAGATGTTTGGCAGAGATGTTTATAAGCACAATAAAAAATAGTACGAGCAATTAAGCAAGGAGGCGTAAGGAGGTGCATGTGTGTTTAAGGAGGTTTGTGAGGGTGTATTGGTGTGTTAGGAGGTGTAAGGAGGCGCACATGTGTTTAAGGAGGTTTGTGAGGGTGTATTGGTGTGTTAGGAGGTGTAAGTCACATGGGTTTGAAACATTTGGCATGCTAACAGTAGTTTCTTGAGGTTTTTTTGAATGGATGGACCATGAACAACTATAAATGTTTTCCATTTCACTTTCATTGCCCGATACAGTGTTGCAAAAAAGCAGCTGATTACACAGTAGATAACGTGTGTGTGTGTTAAACTGTTCTGTCCGTCCCCGAGCGTTTCCGGACCACCTTGTCCCCATTCACCTGGTCCACTGCCAGTGTTTCCAGCTCCGGCTGAGACGGCGCCACCGGAGGGCTGCCGTGGTGGATGCGGTGGGCCACGCCCACGTGTGCCCTGTGATGGCGGTCCCGCGCCGGGCTCTGGCGGGGGCTGGACGAGCGGTCACAGGCTATCGGGGGGATGACGGCGGGTCGTACCATCTGCAGGTCGGGCGTGTCTCGGGCCGCTTGCAGGAACGGGGTGGGGTCGGGCATGGCGTCCACGGCCTCCCGCAGGAGCATTCTCCGCCCGTCGGAACCCAGCCGGTACAGTTCGGTTAACTCCGAGTGCAGGGGCTGAGACAGGCTCTTCTTCATGCGCCGGCGCGGCGTCTCGGGGCCCGGCTGCCAGTCCTTGGCCGGTGGAGGGCTGGGCTTGTAGGAGCTCACCGGGCTCACGTTGGGGCTGACCTCTGACGAGCTGCCCGCCAGGAGCTTCTTCTTGGTGGCGTGGAGCTGCGCTGTGAGGTAGGCAATGGTGCTGGCTCTCTGCTCCAGCTCACCAGACAAAACAGCCAGCTTGTGACTCTTCATCTTCAGCTCTTCCAGGTATTTCTTCTCCCTCTCTTTGATGGTGTTTTCCAAGACAGAAATCATGGCGTTTTTCTGCTCCAAGTCCCTGAGCAGCTCAATGTTCTCCACCTCTTTAACCTTCAGCTGTGCCTCCAGTTCCTCACACTTGCTGTGCAGCTCCCTGCAGCGCGCCTCACTGTCTTCTGCACAACCCAACCCCAACACAAACCCAAACAATACTGGATTAAATATAGGCTACACATACACAACCCCAACACAAACCCAAACAATACTGTATTAAATATAGGCTACACATACACACACAAACCCAACACTGTATTAAATATAGGCCACACACACACACACACAAACAAACACAACACGGTATTAAATATAGGCCCCACACACACACACACACACACAAACCCAACACTGTATTAAATATAGGCTACACATACACAACCCAAACCCAACACTCTATTAAATACAGGCTACACACACACAACACAACACTGCATTAAATACCGACCTCACATACTGTTCATCTAACCTTCCCACACACACTTTCACCACACCATCAGTAGACTCGGCTAATGTGTGTGAGTAGAGGGGATGGATGGGCATTAGTGAGAGACAGAGAGAGAGAGAGAGAGCTACTGTCTCATATGACAGCACTGGTCGATAGCATGGGCACAGCTCTCCCCTGACCTTCATCATCTCTCCTCCTTCTCCTCCTTAATCAACTAAACACTGTCCCACCAAATCCCCCATCCTGTTAGTACTGTCCTTACATACAGTACATTGACCCAATATTACCATGTGTATATATAGCCTGGCTATTAGCTCTCTGTATCAGACAGACCATTGTCATACTGTAGAGATCCTACTCCATCTCCCTCCAATAATTCACTACATCCTGTCAGACGAATGTACTTGGCGTCTACGGTCCTGAGTGGTCACCCTCTACTGCTGTATTAGGGGTGTGTGGTGTCACATGGTGGGAGTTGGGGGGGCTTTGATCTGGACCCCAGCTGGAGCTGCGGAGACCAGCCCCCTCGCTAAGTAGCCTGCAGACAGTGCATGGTGCTGCTGTGACACAATCTCATTTCCTGCACTGCGATCGGATTGAGTCACCCATTAACCTGATCCTGTCTCTGCCTATATCCTACTGGATCGTCACGGACCAGAGAGAGAGAGAGAGAGAGAGAGCGAGAGAGAGACAGAGAGAGAGAGAGGCGGTCTGAACACAGGTGGTCTGAACCCCTTATCCTGTAGGTCAACTGACTTTCGGATTCAATAATTCACAAGACAAAAGTCAAGCCACATCAGCCCAAAGACCATCCTGTTTCAATTTTAGCTTCCTTCAGTCACAATACTAAAGTTACAAATACTAACATAGGAAACATAGTTTGGTTTATACACTGAAGAACCTACTGAATCACACATGTTCAGAACCCAGAGTGTGGTTCTTCTGCGTTCTCTGAGTCTGTCTACTAGCGTACAGGTTCAGAACCCAGAGTGTGGTTCTCTTGCATAGAACCAGAAGAACCACACTCTGGGTTCTGAACCTGTACGCTAGTAGACAGACTCAGAGAACGCAGAAGAACCACACTCTGGGTTCTGAACCTGTACGCTAGTAGACAGACTCAGAGAACGCAGAAGAACCACACTCTGGGTTCTGAACCTGTACGCTAGTAGACAGACTCAGAGAACGCAGAAGAACCACACTCTGGGTTCTGAACCTGTGCGTCCTCATTATTATTCACCATTTTGTTTCACTATGGATGTATGTATATCCATGGAAACGTGTGGTAGGGGGGCCGCACTGTGAGCCGATGTGAATGGAGGACCTAACCAGCAGGGGTCCCGACTGCAGCGACCCAGCTTCCTGGTTGGAGGAGTGTTACTAGGATACGGCTCCAGGATTCCACTCCCTCCCGTTCCCAGGGCCAAGACATACAGACGCCTCTGTTCTGCTGCAGAATGTGTTATTTATAGCCTTGCAGGTTTTAGGGCCATGTCTCTGGGGCACTGCCCACTGTCTTTCCACCAGCCAGGGTGAGTGCAAAACTTAAGTAGCATACAGTGGTGATCTAATTTCAGGTCATACAACAAACTGAACAACAGCTTGAAAAGGCTTAGAGAATATCTAAGCATTCCAATGAAGGTGAGATTAGTATGGAAGAGGGCAATTACAAGTGGCAGAACATAATTGATTACAGCCCACAGTCCACTGCACTGCCAGGGTCCACATTACTTACAGGGTGACAGCACAGCATGGTCAAAACAGAGAAGGAATTGCTTCCCACAGTATTCAGAAATTAACTGAACCTTCTGCCAATCCTATTTCCCAACGACTCTCGTAAAGAACCATAATAATCTGTCAACATCTTTGCTATTACTATATAATAAAATCCTGGAAAAGACTGGCTAATAGTCTGGCTATGGAAAGTAATGTGTGAAACAGCAAGGCGTGGGTGGGTTGTGTGTGTGTGTGTGTGTGTGTGTGCCTAGGGTCACGTAAAACGATGGAGGCCTGTGAATCATCTTACCTGTTGCATCTGAACTTCTCACTGTCAGCTCATATGCCAAGTCTGTAATAATAGAAGAGGATCAAATGTCACCATCAGACCAGTAAGTGACATCGTTAGCGCTGACTGGAGGGGTGCTGTGACATGAGGCGTGCTATTGAGAAAGCTGTATATGTAAGATGGCAGACCTTCACAGATGGCTTAGCGGGTCACCAGTCGTCTTTCCAGGGATAAATGACTATTAGGTCCTAAGTGCAGATCGATGGGTTTAATGGACGGTGTCTGGCTAGTCTCTCTGCTGTGGTCAGTGACTTAGGTTTCTAATGGTGTGGCCTGTTCATGTTTAACCCAGGTTATCTTTCTAGTACTGCAGTACTGTGATATAATGTCATATTCCGTCTCGGTGTTAAGTTCCAGTGTAAAGGTCCGGCAGGGTTTACCTGTGCAGTGCTGTTGTAGTCTGCGGATTTCTGCGTGTAGACCTTTCAGCGTGCTGGCGTGGTCCTGCTGAAGAAAAAGCAGATTCTTCTGGGCGCTGTGCAGTTTATTCTCCAGGGTGTCGTTGGAGGATGCCATGGCAGACAGGGAGGCAGACACGCTCAACCCAGAGACCTGTAAACACAGACGAAAGGCAGACATGTACACAAGGGCCACGCGTAAGTGCTTAACCATAAAACCATCCTAAACATGTATACAACTGGGGTTTGCCACTGCGTTACTCTGCCTGCCGATAAAACCCACCCAGGTAATCCTCTTTATACGATACGTCGCACAGTCACTAGTTCAGGTGCGTCATCACATCCATTCGACACAGCCGTTTGATGACACACTTGATTAATAAAGTGCAAAAAGATGTACAGTGTAATGGTGTGCAATTGACATGGATGGTTATTGTGCAGGTATTTAGTTCAACATTTAGTTGCCGGCAGCCATATCACCCTATAGCCCAAGACTGGTTGCCCACTGAAGCTAAGCAGGGCTGAGCCTGGTCAGTACCTGGATGGGAGAAACCTGGAAAAACCTGGTTGCTGCTGGAAGGGGTGTTAGTGAGGCCAGAGTGGGCTGCACTCTGGTCTGTGTGGGTCCTAACGCCCGAGTATAGTGACGGGGACACTATACTGACAAAAAGCACCGTCCTTCGGATGAGACGTTAAACCGAGGCCTTGACTCTCTGTGGTCGTTAAAAACCCCAGGATGTCCTTCGTAAGAGTAGGGGTGTAACCCTGGCATCCTGGCCAAATCTGCCCCTTGTCCTCTGTCCATCATGGCCACCTAATCACCCCCATATATATATATACTAATTAGCTTAATCATCACTCTCTCCTCTCCCCCAGTAAGCTGGTGTGTGGTGTGCGTTCTGGCGCAGTATGGCTGCCGTCGCGTCATCCAGGTGGGTGCTGCACATTGGTGGTGGTTGAGGAGATTCCCCTTCCCATGTAAAGCGACCTTGGGTTTGAGAAAGGCGCTATATAAATTGAACGTATTATTATTATTATTAACAATGTAGCAAATTGTGCAAGTGGTAAATGGATAGTACAAACAGGAAGCATTGTGCAAATGGTAAAAATAGTAAATAAGTTAGCAGTGTGCATGCAGGGTTGCCGAAGGTTCAGAAGGTGCAGTGTGTACTGGGATAAAGTGTGTACTGGGATAAAGTGTGTACTGGGATAAAGTGTGTACTGGGATAAAGTGTGTACTGGGATAAAGTGTGTACTGGGATAAAGTGAGTACTGGGATAAAGTAAGTACTGGGATAAAGTGTGTACTGGCCCCTCCCCCCAGTTCCTCCCTGATTGGCCTTCCATGGTTACAGTGCACCCAGAGACAGCGCCCAAAGGTGAGGTAAGACACCATCAGCTCTGACCATTAGTCAGAGAAAGGCCGTAGCCCAACTGTCTCCTCCCTCACCCAGACAACACCGCTGGGACGGAAGTATTGATTTTCCCTTCTGAGTGCAGAGGGAGTCCTGCATACACTAGCAATCTTCAATGAAACCGCTCATGATTTCTCCTTCTAAAGTCATTGGCTTCGTAACATGAATAATACATTGTGTGTCTGACGGCTCATTAGACACGGCTCTTCTGTGACTTTCATATCAAATGTATGTGTAAAACAAAAACAAAGGACACTGGTTGACCTCCAACATACAGCCCAGTAATCGCAGTGAGAGAGTGAAAGCGACATTGAGAGTGATGAACAATAAAGAGTGCATCTCTGAGAGATGAGCCATGACCAGATATGTAATGACAAGTCATTTGTCGTTAAACACGATTAGGGTGATGTCATGTTAAAGGACATAATGACAGACTGGTCTCCTTGCTGGTTCGTGATTGGATCAAGCAACCTTCCAGTCACTGGCCAGATGCTCTTACCGTTACGTGATTGGTCACCCATGCCAGTAAGCCCGGTCACTTCCTAGATGGCACTCTCCTACCATGGCTAAGTACAATGATGTTCTAACGACATCACACTTTTAAGACATTACCAACAGACAACCCTCCACCTTCGTTCTCTGACCAGTGAACAGTGATCTGGTACCCTCAGGTATCCTCAGAGAATCTTGTTCCTCTGTCTCCTTGTTCCTAACACACCAACCAGCTTTTCCTCTCACAGAAGACATGAATAATCAATGAACTGCAGCAGCAAGACATAGCTACCATCATCTAAAACTGAAATTAAAGCTCCGGACACACTGTCCCAGATAAAACGCAATGAGTACTTTCGCACACTTGACAGTCAGAGAAGACTTAAATATTCTCACATACAATAATTCACCTTGACAAGTGGTGCCTCAAATAAAGATGCTGCCATTACCCACATAATTTAATTAACCTTGTAGAGTGTTTGTTGTTGCAGTTTTTTCATGACTACCGTTTTCCTTTTGATATAATTTAGTTTGTGTGCGTCGTGAGAATCAATTCATACCTTTATACTATTTGTATGTGGTAGAAAATGTGCATGTTTCAAAAGTTTAACTAACATCCATAAACGCTTGGTAGGGAGTTATTGTACATTTGTTACATGGTTTTTTCTATCCACAGATTTGACTTATTGCATATATGTAGGGCCATATAATATAGATTGACAAATTGAAACCTTGCTGATGTCTCAACGATCAGCATCTAACCTCACCGCCTTTGTCCTGTGACATTTCCCTCTCCATCTTTGGAGGAAACCCTGTTCAAAGACAATTGGCCTCTATTGGATGACCTGTAACCAAACTGAATTGTTTCTTTGTTTACAAGACTTGACTGGCTTCGAACTGAATAAAATAGCTAAATACGTTCAAAAAACAGTGATATTCAGTAAAGAAAAATGAAAAGGACTTCAGACTGATGCAAAATGTGAGGGTTTCTAACACTTCAGCACCTGCATTGCGGACAGCGCCCCACACGACATTCACACAACCACTTCCCAAACAAACCAACATCATAACAACAAATCCAGCAAGCTACCAACACAATTGCCTCGTTCGATTTGATCATTTCTGTCCATAAAAACAGGTTAAAGCTGGCATAATATGCATTTAATGTATACATTCTTGTCGTATTGCATTGTCAATCAAAATAGATTAACCAGTTAAACGTTATACCACACTGGCATAGCAGTACAGCTTTCGCGTTAGCTACTTAGCGGCTACAGTTGTCCTTGTGTAACCAACCAACCATCAAGTGACCTATTAATACTTATCCAGTCATACATGATGATGGCATGTGATTTAATTGAATGCTGTCCAACCTTCCAAACAGTTAACATACATACCACAACACACAAACAGTAACTAAACTTTAGTGCACACGCTAACACAGTGCACAGTCAGTAGTGGCTTTAGTACATGTTAACGTTATTATAATGCTGATTGTGATGGTTAGTTACAAGATTGTGTTTACTATGGCCTCGGTGCATTTTCGCAGGAACAACAATACCTGCCAACACTATAAATCATTGCAAATAAATAAAAACGATGCTCATTTCGCTAACGTGAACGTTGTCCACACAGAACAACCCAGAGTCAGGAGACAGGTGCAGTCGAGGAAAGGTCCTGCTGATAATAACGGTTGAACCATCTATATAAAACCTACCGTGATACCTACCGTAAAATATCCCAATAATATCGTCGAAGATCCTCTAATATAACAACTGATGCCCGGTATTGACAGTGTGGCTAAATCCGTTCTGCCCTATTATTCATATTGTAGTTGATACTGTCAGGAAGCTCCTCTAGATTAGTAAAACACAGATGGGCTGTGACCGTTTCTCTCATCTCCCTGAGCTACAACCAAATAAGGCGGTGCATTATGGGAAACTAATACTAGGAACTGTGTCGAACAAAATCTTTTTAGTTTAAAAATTATTAAAAAATACTTAGAAATAGATCGGAATACAAGTATGAGTATTTATAAAATAGTCAAATAAAAGTAAGAAAATGTAGGCTATACAAAAAAAAGAGTCAGGGGTTGGTGAAGACGTCGTTGGCGTCTCGCTGTATTCCATTAACATAAGCGTCATTGCCATGGAAACAGATGACAGACTCTCACCAGGGGGTGTGATCAGCAGGACGCACGGGTTTGTACGTTCAGATAGCACAGCTATGCGTGCGTGTCCAGCGCAATTGCCTCTTCGACGGGATAATCAGAAATCAAATCACGGAATCTCTGCTTCTATTAATCAAATGTAATTAATAAAACGTGTGGTGTGTGATACATTTTAGATTGGAATAGGCAAATGGTTAGCAGTGTTGTAAAGGTAGAGTTACAGTGGCTCTTTTTGCCACTGATCAACACTCACTTTTCACTTCAGCATTTTAGGTTATAGCCTATACTAAGTTGGTTTGGTCTCTCAAGCTTGAATGGTTCAAATACATACTGGTTAAGGGTTCATTTATGTAAATGCAGCAAATGCATTTACATAAATGTTCATTTATGTAAATGCAGCAAATGTCATTATAGTTTATACACATTTAGTTAGTTTAGGGCGTCAAGGTGGCCCAGTGGTTAGGGACTAGGGCTTGGGTCTGGAAGGTCTAATCTGGTTCTAATCCTCGTTCTGTCCTTGAGCAAGACAGTTAACCCTAAAATGCTCCCCGGGCATTCCACGTGGAAGTCAAATCAGGTAACTGATTAGGGCTGCCCCCTGCACCTCAGGGTTGGGTAAAATGCAGAGAACACATTTCAGTTGAAGGCATTCAGTTGTACAACTGACAATATTGGTCTATTCTATTCTAGTTTGGTCTCTGTATTCTGAATGGTTAAGTGAAAGAGGTGGTGTTAGTAGGTAACCAATTAAAGTCAATAAAAACCTATATTAAGTCAGTAGAATTTTCAAATGTGTAATATTTAATTACAAAATGGTGTATTCATGTAACATGGCCCTGAACAAACTGATGATTATAGTTTGAACTGACTCTCTAAATTTATTGATCAGGGTGTGCCATCCTAAAATAAATAATTATATTGAATTAATATTGAAAATCGGTACTTGACTCAAAAGACCTGGTCATTTTTTTTAGCAAAATAAACATCGAAAATTGGAAAATGTAACATTTGAAAAAATGACGTAACTCAAAAAGAATTCAAATACAGTATTATTATATGCATCAGGTGTGTTTGTTAGATCTGTGCCCAGTTCACGTCCTGGTGCACGCCACTTCATCCGCCTACAGTTCACTGCCAGAAACACAGACTTTCACTCCGCCGGAATGCCGCTCTCATTCCACCTCGCAATCACCCGAATGCTGAGCACTTGCCGTGACTTACCTGACTATGTTTGTCTCTGTATTTAGTCCAGTCTTTACTCCCCTGTCTATTGTGAGCTATTGTTCGAGTATCTCAGAGTAGTCCTGCTTACCAGTCCTAGAAAGCAGTCCTATACAAACCAGTCCTAGAATGCAGTCCTATACATACCAGTCCTAGAATGCAGTCCTATACTTACCAGTCCTAGAATGCAGTCCTATACTTACCAGTCCTAGAATGCAGTCCTATACTTACCAGTCCTAGAATGCAGTCCTATACTTACCAGTCCTAGAATGCAGTCCTATACTTACCAGTCCTAGAATGCAGTCCTATACTTACCAGTCCTAGAATGCAGTCCTATACTTACCAGTCCTAGAATGCAGTCCTATACTTACCAGTCCTAGAATGCAGTCCTATACTTACCAGTCCTAGAATGCAGTCCTATACTTACCAGTCCTAGAATGCAGTCCTATACTTACCAGTCCTAGAATGCAGTCCTATACTTACCAGTCCTAGAATGCAGTCCTATACTTACCAGTCCTAGAATGCAGTCCTATACTTACCAGTCCTAGAATGCAGTCCTATACTTACCAGTCCTAGAATGCAGTCCTATACTTACCAGTCCTAGAATGCAGTCCTATACTTACCAGTCCTAGAATGCAGTCCTATACTTACCAGTCCTAGAATGCAGTCCTATACTTACCAGTCTTAGAATGTACTAATGTATTGATCTTCAGCCTGTCCTCAATATTGCCTGAGCTGTCTTCTGTGCTCCATCACTTTTGGACCACTGGTATTTTGGACCATAGTCTGTCCAACAACCACACATTATTGCCTGCTCCTTCTGCTGTTTAATGTAATGACACTGGACACTCCGCTGTGTTGTACTGTCAGAATATGCAAATAGTTCAAGTATGAACGACAAGGCATAACAAACAAATAATTATTTGTATTCTTGCCACTGTCCAAATGACTACCATAGTAGTCAACAGACCGGACAGCAGGGGGAAGCAGTGTTTCTCTGAATAGCTTTAATTCCGCTGCATGCACAGGGAAGTAACGCGTTGTGTTTGGGTAACCAGGCAAGAGTAGCACAGCAGACCATCTAAACCAAGGCCTAAAGTTATGTTACCCATAATTCTTTAGATTGACTTTAATGTCAACTAAGACTGGAATGCCACTGAGCAATGATCTGGAACTGCAAGTCATTTCTATGTCATGGTTCCCTCCCTCTGTCCCTCTCTATGCGGGAGTTGGCACTCCCCCGACCAGCAGAGAGAGGGAGTAATCACAGACATTCTAGACACCTGAGTTTTTCCCACACCTGGGTTCAGGTTTTCATTAGTGTCCCTATATAGTTCTGTGCTTGTCAGTTGTTTAGTGTCGGGACATTTATTCAAGGTATGTGGTGTTTAGGATTTTAGTTGTGCTGTTATGATTTAATGCAGGAGTGTTGCTTTGTTGTTTAGACCAAGTTAGAGTTGGTAATGTGAACATTCAGTTTTGTTGTTGTTGGGTTGGGTTTTATGTATACCGGGTTATTTGCACGTTCTGGTTTATGTTCCTTGTGTATGAGTTTCCTCTGTCTGATTTTGTGTTTTGTTTATTCAAGTTCCCAGTTCTTGTGCCTCTCTTGCCTGTCCTGGATGAATAAAACCCATTGTAAGAAACAAGTTCTCTGCGCTTGTGTCCTCTGTCGGCTTGAGAGCCGAACCCTGACATTCTATAGAATTCTGAATCGGCTATTGATGTATAACTGGGACCTTGCATATTACATGGTTCTGTGTTCTAAATAAGTATGCAAACAGAAAAGCTTATATTAAACATGTACAGTTAAGGTTAAACTGTGAAAACATTTGTATATTAAAACAATTTACAGTAAAAACTAAGTTTTACTCATAACAGCTATACTCTGGTCTTCAGCTTATTTTACTTGAACATATTTACTGTGAGTATTCATCTATACCCGAGTATTCAATTCTGCACCTTAAATAATTACATTTTACCTGTGATACCAGGCAAGTGCAATCAATGACAAGGCAGAACAGAAAACCTTTTTCTGTAGGGTAACGATTCAATATCCCTGATCAATACTCAACAATATACCCTAAGCAAATCCAACATTCATTCTACCTTACATTATCTCTGGCAGTAGCAAGTTAATAGTAGCAAATCTAACGCTTAAAAAAACATCTATTTTCATTAACAACCTAAGAAAGAGTCAGAAATTAAATGGGAAAATGTCTTGGGGGATAAATCGGAGCATTGTGTCGGTCCTGCAAAATGTTCTTATTCGGAAGCTGTTTTTAATCTCATGCTGGTTTTGGCATGGTTCTGAGAGGGATTCAATTCTCCCCATTTCGTTATTTTTACCATTTCTGGCACACATCCCAGATGAAAGGAGAGACCAGCAAGTTGGGGTGAGGATATAATATATCTTTCCTCCAGCAAATTTATTTTCCCAACTGAGCCAAGACTCAAACCTTCCTTATGATTTGTTTTACTTAAAGGCTGTTCGATTTATTTATATCATAACAGGTATAAAGCCTAAATGGATTTGGGTTCATTAGGGATCTCCATTAGCTACTGACAAAAGTAGCAACTGGTCTTCCTCGAGGTCCACACAACATGACATAATGCAGAATATCAACAGACAAGGATTACAATTGACAGGCTGTTCCATCAGTCATTCAGTGGGCTGAGAACAGCCCAGCAAGGCAAGTAGCCGGCAGAAGGTTGGATTTCTACAACATTTTACTGTATTAATCCCTTCACTTCAGGTTTGTCTAGCCAGAAGGTCCATTCTGTTTCTGACAGACTTTCTGCAATGATCATTGATTCTACTGCAACAAATATCTTAGTTTACGTAACATATGTTAATGAATTAACTGCTAATTTATTAATTGAAAATTGCTATAATAACAAAGTTATTTTAGGTTAACAATTCCACCAAATGTAGTTTTGTGTTCGTGGTTAAGTTTTGGCATGTTTGTGTTTTCCTGTTTTTTTTTTTTATATTTGGAATGTATTGAGCTCTACTGCAACACAGTCACAACATTACAGCAAGTGCATCTAAAGTGACACATCTTTTGCTCTGTTCAAGAGCAACTGCGATTTCTTGTCCTGTATAATCTGTTGCATCTAAACACACAGCTGCACACCGGTCAAGGAGGTCGTGAAAAAAGACATGCCCGGGACACGAAGTCTGAGGAACACTCCAACGATGTCAGAGATCAAATTCTGTCAAGGCAAAGATCAATAGAAGATTACATTATGAAATGTAATCTTTCAGTGACCCACCCAAAGCGCACATCCATGACTACTCCAGAGTAGGTTAGGGACACGTCTGTGAATATTTTTGAGTAGCCGAGCCAAAGCACGGACATGATCCCAATTGAACATCTGTGGGGAACCTAAAGATTGTAGATGTTGCTTCCCATCCAATCTGACAGAGCTTGATAGATGGATCTGCGAGGAAGGACAGGAGAAACTTCCCAAATCCAGGTGTGGCAGTACAGACTGCCAACAGAGGCTTCAAGAAGGTACTGAATGCAGGGTTTGAATGTACATAACATTTTTTTATCAAGAAATCGGTACAAATATTTAATATCTTGTCTTCGCTTTGTCAATATGAATTATTGTTTGTAGATTGGTAGCATGTATATAACACAATAAAAGGTGGAGAATATGAAAGTTTCCAAATCCTTTCCAGTCACTGTGTTTCGGACAATCATCAATCATTCTTGTCAGAGCCGTGCCTGTCGACTGCTCTCTATAGTGCTCTAGTCTGTAGTGCTCTAGTCTGTAGTGCTCTAGTCTGCAGTGCTCTAGTCTGCAGTGCTCTAGTCTGCAATGCTCTAGTCTGTATTGCTCTAGTCTGCAGTGCTCTAGTCTGCAGTGCTCTAGTCTGCAGTGCTCTAGTCTGCAGTGCTCTAGTCTGCAATGCTCTAGTCTGCAGTGCTCTAGTCTGTAGTGCTCTACTCTGTAATCTGTGATTAATAAAAAAATTGAAATATTTGTCCCTGTATTTGACACATGATCTGAACTTTACATCCCCAATGCAACGCGATAACATTTCTCTGCCCCCTACTGGCCAACAGTAGTAAGTGTATTTCAATGATACGACCTTTGAGAACTGACATTTTTTATAAATGGGTTTCATTACTAATGGTCAACCCCACTGTAATAAACATGTAGAATTATCTTATGAATAGTTTATATTACAGAGACGATTTTTCATACAAACGACAATGCATGAAGGCGTCTCCTGTATCAACATTAACATTAAAATGAAGAAACCACTACAATTGATGCATTTGTAGCAATAGTGGCTCTTTTTTGCAGTAAATTCAATGATCACTGCAGAAAGTCTGGCAGAATCAGAATGGCAAGACAAACCTGAAATGCCTTAGGGGACAAGATGACATTGTGGCCCCCTGGTGGCAATTATTCCAACAGGACCAGGGCACCCTCTACTCCTATAGTAGGTCCACGGAGAGATGCAGGGAGAACCAGGACACCCTCTACTCCTATTGTAGGTCCACGGAGAGATCCAGGGAGAACCAGGACACCCTGTACTCCTATTGTAGGTCCACCGAGAGTTCCAGGGAGAACCAGGACACCCTCTACTCCTATAGTAGGTCCATGGAGAGATCCAGGGAGAACCAGAAGGACCTCCACACCTACTACCGCAAGCACATGAATAGATCCAGGGAGAACCAGGAGGACTCTGGAGTTTGGCAGTTTGTCATTTGAATAACATGAACAAATGACAAATACACTGATTTAGTTATTGCATTTGTTAATTCATTAATAATGTACTGGGTATCAATATTGCCTGTCTGTTGATGTCTTTGTTCATCATTTGATCATGTCTACTGTATTTGTTAATGCTACTTCATGGAACTATATCGAGAATTTTTACCCCAAGATCAGTTTCTTCCCTACTTTTCTTGACGATCAATAATTGAGTTCATGCCAGAGATTACTAGGTCTGGCATTTAGTGTTGTGAATGTAACAAAACATGTAAGAAAGGAAATAGGTCACATAATATAATTCTCCAGTGTAAAAGTTCTGTATGTAAAAGCCGAAGAAAACGTACTTCCCTAAATCATTCCCAGCATTCCCTGATTCCCGAGACGTGCATTGTCTGTGATATCCTTTAACAAGCTGACAGATCCCATAAACATGCCAGTGATTTACTGCACACTAGGCCTCCAGACTGACTCTTTATTTTATTACAAAGTCAAGGAAATACAATATACGAAACAACTGTAAGTTCATCCTTCTTTTTCGAGTGATGCCTCACACAGGGTTGTTGGGAACGGGGCCAGGACTGTCAGAAACAACAAGGTAGCAGAGAGGACGAAAAACATGGCGGTGATGCTTAAACAACATGGCAATGCTTTCCAGACACATTTTATGACACGTTTGTCATGCAGGTGGCTAGGGAACACTGGCAGGAGACATTTCAGCAAATTGTCCGAAATGATCCAAACAGAACATTTGAAATTTTGAACAACATCACAAAATTAATTTTTCTATGTAAAGTATAACAAGTTGTAAAGTAAATAGAAGTTACATTGATGAATATAGAACATGGGTGATGGGCACTTAATTAGCAGATTAAATATAACAGTTTATAACGAGGGTTTATAACAATAGAGATATCCAGACAACCGATGCAATTGAAACCCAAACGCATTATGGCAGTACGGCATTTAAATACTGCTGCGCTTTAGTGCGGCTTTGACTAGTTGCCAATACAAACACATTTAGGGTTGTCATAGTTTTACGGTTACTACATTGGAGTTGACATTGGAGGTAAATGCCCGAAAACACTGAAAACCTAACTTAATTTTCCACGACTTGGCATTTTTTTAGAGGAAGACAGTCAAGATCACTTCAGTGTTGAACTCGGTTGTGTCGTTTATTTGATTACTTCAAAGACAGAAAGTCTACTAGTCGGCTTACAGTAACCGAATGAAATCATTGTTTCAGTCACATAATGTTGCTTTTCACCCCCATCTTATTAGATGTACAACGTGTATAAACGCACGCGCACGCGCACGCGCACGCGCACACACGCACACACGCACACACACACACACACACTCCACATCAATTAATAACAACATTTGCTTTAAGACTCGACAAAGCCACGACCTGGTGAGTCCTATCATCATGCCTGAACCAGATGTTGAGACTTTCCAACTACCTCCAAAACGGGGCAATTGGACCTGTGCTCGTCTCTCATCTCTGCCTTCGCTCTGTGCCTAGTGCTACGGAAAGTATCGCCGGGTGTCCTGGGAGAGAATCTTTGTAGTAGCGTAGAATCTCTGAGGAACACTCAAAGACGTAACACAGGACAGGGGAGTAAGAGTGAGCATTCGTTTATGCTTGAAGAATGTATGAAAAAACTAAAAGGTATAGAGATCAGAAAAAACCCTCTGCTGAAGCGTCGAAGAAATGGGGCTTAAAATGAACCTCGAAGTAAAAAGATTTACAATGTGCCACTGGTCTGCTGACGTGTGAAACGGTTGCCTGGCGACTCAGAAGTCTTGCGCTGCACTATTGTGTGCGCGATCATTCAGCTTGAGGCTCCTTGCATTGCTGTTGACAGGTGACATCAAAACAAAGGTCGAAACATCTCGAACCAATTAGAGAATCAAAGACAATGACAGATTTTCTAAATGTTGTTTTCATCGCGTGTGGTCCGGCTACATCCCAACAAACCATTGGCTTCACGGTATACTGTATTACCGAAATTGTGGTGAGCGAGAATTCCTCCCAGTTGAAGTACAAGAAAGATAAGATAATTAAAATAAATACGTTATTTTAGCCTAATGATGCCACACCAGATTCAGAAGTTAACGGGTGTACATTCTGCACTTTACGAAGAAACGATTGAAAAGTATAATCTTTCGTGTTCATTTATTCAGTTACTTAACCTAAATCTGTCACTCGTGTTGAAGGGAAGATAACGTATTTACACATCCAAATATGTACAGGAAAGACAACTTTACGGAATGTGTCCTAACTTTGTCATATGAATATACAGTATAGTGGAGAGTTTATTATTAGTAGCACAACCCTATATGTCCCCCCTTTAGGTAGTCACAAGATTTGTACAATGACCCTGTGACTTTGCACCTCAACGCTGAAATGCTATGGAAGTGTCAGAAGTGGTAACGACCAGGGAAGAGACGCTGCACGGACTGGTAACGACCCGGAAAGAGACGCTGCACGGACTTTACACCCTGGTAGTGGTTTAACCCCTGAACCCTACCTCGTTCCTTCAGGCCAACAATCGTACACTGTAGATTTCCTCTAAACATTAAACATGGCTTCTGCTGCGTTTTTGGCTCGTGTATTTTGTGATGGTTTTCATTTTCCAAACTCAAATCTCCAACGTACACGTAGCCACCACAAAAAGCCCAGAGGATTCATTATAACCTCGTTGTATCACGTAAAAGTGTATTTAGAGTGCAGCGTGATCGGCTTATCCTGCTCAATAAATACACATTATGCACACGGATCTCACCGGAGAAGCTGCTTTACACGTTCATCTCTGAGTACTCAAATCTTAATCTGCACAAATACTTTCCTCGGGCCATATTGGAACGGCGGTACTGTATATACAGGCTTATTTGTGATGGACACAGTAGAACAAAACCTGGACCAGTACCAGCGGAGAAGCAGAAGCAGACATGCCTTTCCCGGTCTCATGAGCTCCTATTTCAACCACCTCAACCATCACTACTTTACCACCATAATCACCACTCACGGATATGTACTTCAAACCGTCTTCATTTTCCACAGAAAGAGAGTGTACTTTTTAAACAGCCCCCAGTATAGGGTTTATTTTCCAGTGTCTCTAGTCATAATAAAGAGAAACTGTTGATTTTGCTCCTTTTCAGGTCCTCACTTAAATCCAAGTCCAACCGTGGCGCTGTGTCAGACGACGTGGACTCGGGACCGAGGCAAAAAACAATATTCGCAGAGTTTTAAGCTTTCATTGTCGACCGTGTCGTTGTACTTTATCAGACTCAGTCAAACTTTAAAAAAATACATTTTACCCAAAGTCGAGGAACCCCAGAAGCGGAAAAACACTATAGCGACTGAAGATCAAACGAAGAGAGCCGATCTCTTACTGATCTGAGGCAGGAATCCGCAGGAATCCATATGATATGTTGTGTGGGACTGTGCAGTCAGGTACTCTGCATAGCAGTCCTTTTGCTGTTGGTGTGTTTTTGTCTTTAGAGATGTATTGATAACACAGAAATCACACATATGCAGTTCTGCCGGCCATCTTAGTGGGTCATGGCGCGTGAATGCTGTGGTCCCTAATAGGTACAATCCAACTATCAGCATTAAAAAGAAACGGCTGATGAAAAAAACATGACTACGTTCAGATACAGACACTTATAATTATCATATGCTCAATTAAAACTTTCTCCGAAATCGAGAACTGACGTCAGAATCGGAAAATACAGGAAGACGCCGACGCCTATCTGCGGGACAAACTTCCAGCCCCACCGGCTCTATAGCTGACAGGAATGTTTGCTTCCCGCTCCTCTCTGTTTAGAGTCAGTTTAAAGCAAGTGTGAGGTAAATATGGAGGGATTATATGTCGTAAATAAACACTGGCTGCCATTTATGCGTGTCGAATATGGATTTTAGGGTCTGTGTGATCTGAATAGGCCTCGGCCCACTCCAAGCGAGCAGAGCTACTCATCCTTTAACAAAGGCCTCCAAATAAAACAGAGCTGCCTCGCCAAAAGAAACGGGCTTCAGAGGTATTTTCCACTGTCGCGTCGCCAGGCAAAATACACGGAAACCGTTTCAACCCGGAGACCTTCGCCAATTGTGAAACTGTGGATCGGGGAGATTGACGAGAAGACCCGATCAGCGCACCGTCAAGGCTTTTCCTAAAATTGTCCGGTTCCTCTGCTGGAATAGCTGGGAATCTGTGAACTTACCCGAGGTCTATTTTTACAAAAAGCTCCACACACATTCTGCCTGCCTAAAATGCGGTATATCTATCCTATATCACCTCACGGTTGATTCCTGTAGGCCTCACTGACATTCTGATGTACTTCCGCTCCAGCCGGGCCAAATTCTACTACCCCTCATGATCACAGGACTGAGACAGTCCACTCCCAATTGTTTCCGTAGGCCTGGAGGGCTTTTTTAGGTGCTCACCTGTTTTCTAGGGCTGTCCAGCTGCTCTTTGACTGTCGTAGAGACATCAGCAGCCTCACCAGTAGACTAACGTGTCTGTTGTCCACATCTTCAGTGCCAAGGGGCCCGTTGGAGGACTCAGATTGACTATCGTTTTTCAAAGGGAACTGATGGCTCAGCTGCTTCGGGAGGAAATCAAACACCAGCTGGGCTCTCTCAAATAGGCTGGCGCAGGAAAGCCACGGATTACGGTTTTCACCGGGACGCCATCGCTAGCAACGCCCCCGTCGAAATTGTTCACTGGAACTTTTTCATTCTGGTGTTTATATTACTTTTCCTTTACCAGTTTTCTTGGGATTTTTTAAAAATGTTCTCCTTTCAACTGGGTAACTAAAACATTAGACGTCCTGATTTCGATGTGTTTCCACAACACAGCAACATAATATTAAAATTGGTCACCTCGTTAACTAGGAACATTTTAGATATTGTTCTGGCTTCACTGAAAAAAAAACGAAACCTAGAACTTGGTCTAAATTTTGCCGTTTAAGAGGAAATGTGGTTGGGTTTCGTTTCAGGAAATACTTTCCGGGCTGTATTTTCATTGAACCGTAGGCTTGTTTCAGCCTTTCAGGCCCTCTCCGTTGCCCTCGAGCCCTGAATGAACAGAAGGCATTATCTGCCACTCACTCACTCGTTACCATGAGCGACACCTTGCCAAGAACACTTACACTTAACATTCGTCAGAAATGACCTTTTAATGATCTGCAATTGAAATGTGTGGTAACCTTTGGTTTGACAAAATGCACGTGCTGCCCAGGATACACTAACCAAAACCTGTGTCCATAAACTGTGTTTCACAAGTGTTTTTTTTCTGTTCTTAACAAGTAATCCTTTGTGATAAGAAACCGGGGAGGAATCGAAAACATCAACACATGTGGAAAAGTGTTATGTAATGTAGTGTCACAGGACCAATTCAAAGTTCACTTTCATTTTAATCGCTCCATTGTCTGTTCGGATTTTCACTTCTTTAGCAGAGGTTTTTCCCGGTGAATCAAATGGTTGGCAGCCAGCACGCCCTCCTGACTTGGACAGAAGTGTAACTCTAACAGTAGATTACATTCATACAGTGTTCCCGACTTGCTCCTTTAACAGGGTGCATTCAGAAGCTACTTGCTTAGGCACCGCACAGGTCTTTTCAGAAGTAATGCGTTTGTACATATATCAGAGTGCCGGGCTGGGTTTTATTATAAGTGGGCCTTCAGCAGTCTGGCTACAGCTGGTGCAGACTCACTTGGGTCCGGTTGTCGCCGTCAAACCTACCTCATATCGTAAAAAAGTCAAACAACATGCCTTGTACGTATTCGTATGACAACTCGTTTAGGTCATGGTTATTCTGTTTTACCTGTCAATCAGCATTACAGCCCTGTATAGTTACCCACTAGAGGCATTTGCATTGGCCGATTGCAATAGTCATTTTTGATTCATACGTTATATTTCGCCCCTCAGTTTATATATTTTGTTAGAGTGCAATGATTTACAGCAAAGTTATCTAAAAAACTACCACCAACCAAGTTCATCAGAATCATGATCGGGTTTATTCGCCAAGTCTGTTTACACATACAGATCATTTTCCGACCACTGGCTGCAGCGTTAGGACACACATTTAAAGACGTACACAAAACAGTGCAAACACAGCAAAACACACAACACGAACAGTATCTGATTTGTGCAAAGGAACAATGTCTCGATGTGTGAGCAGATAGCTGAAAAAGAAAGAGCAATATCCAGGTTCAAAGGGTCATATTGTGCAAAAGAGCAATATATTGTTATATATACAGGGGCAATGTCCAGTTATAGTACAGGATGTCCACCGTGGTCAATCGTATCAGAGCCTATAGTGTCCAGGGTGGGTTGTGTGTGTGTGTGCGTGTGTGTGCGTGCGTGCGTGCGGGTGTGTGCGTGCGTGTGTGCGTGTGTGCGGCATATTCCTTAAAGACTCACCGCCGTCGTGAAGATGCTGTTATTGTGGCGGGATCTTTTGGTCTTGGTAGACTGTAGCCTTCTGCCAGCGTGGACAGGCACATTCTGCCTCAATCATTGCTGCACGCTTCCGTGACCTGTCTGTAATCAGATTGATGAGGGAAGGCAGCTCACAACCAATGGGCCAATAAGCGGGTTATTGGTTGCAGTCTGTCCTTATTCCTGACTGTGCACCGCAGCGTACCAGACGGTGATGGAGGAGGTCAGGATGGACTCAATGATGGCTATGTAGGCGTTAATCATCATGGGCGTTGGCAGTTTGTACTTTTTGAGCTGCTGCAGGCAGTACGGTCTTTGTTGTGCTTTCTTAGTGAGAGAGGTGATGTGCAGCTTCCACTTGTGGTCCTTGGTGAACACCATCAGCCACTGGACTCCACTGTTTTGACGGGGGAGTCCTCCAGGACAATGGGACATAGGTCCGCTGAGCTTCCGGTCGGTTTCTCCTCTATAGGCGACCTCGTCCCCGTCAGAGATTAGACCAATGAGGGTGGTGTCATCTGCAAACTTCAGAGTGGTGACTGGCGGTGCAGTTGTTGCTGTGTACAGGGCGAAGACGAAGAGAAGAGGGGACAGGACACAACCTTGAGGTGAAGTATACAACATTTAACATTTTTGAAACTGCAGGATGAGTGAAACCGGATCATGATAAAATAGCTTTTTACATCAAACAACGTTCATCTGAAACTGAACTTGCCAAAGTGAAACAGTGAAACTAAAATTTGAGTGCCTGTCACTGTTCACCATGTTCGAGAGCTTTAGCGTTTCACTTCAAATGCTAACCTCAATAACCCAGAGAGGTAAAGATAAACACTGAAAGAGCAAGAGAGAGGCACCGAAATGATAGGCTAAAAGTTGTCTGTCGGTCTGTACACATTCCTGCGCACCGCGGTAGCAATAGCTCCTGTTGGCAGGCATTCCTCCAGAGTCAGTTAGAACCCTCCCATGGCCATGTCTTTATGTCTTGGGTTTCTTTTCTCTCCCTCCCTCCCTCCCTCCCTCTCTAAATATTTTCTAATGCCACTGAAGAATGTTCCAACGTTGTGAAAGCAGCAGAGCGACCATTTCCAGAGAGAAACACGGCAGTTTGTTCACCTGGTTTTTTGAGGACTTCACATGGGAGCCAGCCTGAGCATATGCTTGTCTGTTCTTCTGTTCCCCTCCACATTGCTCTGACAGCGAGATGCTCTTATGAATAAAGGACATATCTCTCTGATCAGATAAAAAACAGAAATTAGCTCCAAAGAGACAATTTATCATTGTCGGCTTGTTGTCTTAAGTGGTCATATTCGTCCGTTTCTCCAGAAAACAAACTTGTTCATTATAAGTATCATTATAATGTATTAAATGTTTGTAAAACTGCTACTGTTTATACAATTTAACTATTGATATTTTGGACGGGGGAAACATTTACAAACAAAATACGTTTTTTTTTCAAACAATCGGCCGTGATGTTTTCCTGTCTCTGAACACTTTTAATTGGTACTGACCAGTGCAGACCGGGAACACCCCAAAAGTGCTACAGTTTTGGAGATACTCTGACCCAGTCATCTATCAATCACAACACGACCCTTGTCAAAGTCGTTCTCGAGGACAAAATGTTGTTTCCTAATATATCCCGCTCACCTGTGTCATAATGACATGGCTGATTGGCATATTTAAGGATGATGAGCAGGTAGACTCATACTAAATTCCCAAAACCGTGTCAAACATTGAAGTATTCCGTTAAAAACCCTCCTGAATTACATTCTCCATGATGTATCTCCCATATCTGACAGATGTCAAATGGTGGAAGGCACAAACAGGACCTCCCCGGGAATCATCACCTTAACGTGGTGGAGAGGTTTGTGTGCCCCTATGAACCTGAGGGCTGGGTTGTCTGGAGCTTCATGCTCCTGGTAGGGTTTCCCAAGGCAAAGTGGTCTCAGGCGAGGGGCCAGACTAAGAATGGTTCACCAAGACCCCATGAAAGATCGAGGAAAAAGGAGCGAGACCCTGCCTGGAGGAAGCCCAGGGCCCTCGTCTGGAGCCAGGCCCAGACGGCGGGCTCGAAAGCGAGCGTCTGGTGGCCGGGTTTGCCACGGAGCCCGGCCGGGCACAGCCCGAACGAGATACGTGGCATCTCTCTCCTCTCCATCCTGTGGGCCCACCACTCACAGGAGCAACCGCAGGGGTCGGGTGCGCTGTCATATGGGTGGCAGTGAAGGTGGGGGGTCTCGACGGATCAGACCCGGGCGGCAGAAGCTTGCTTTGGGGACGTGGAACGTCACCTCACTGGGGGGGAAGGAGCCAGAACTTGTGCGTGAGGTGGAGCGATACCAGTTGGATCTGGTGGGACTTACCTCTACGCACAACCGTGGCTCTGGAACCTTACTCCTGGATAGGGGTTGGACTCTGTTCTTCTCTGGAGTTGCCCAGGGTGAGAGGCGGCGGGCTGGTGTGGGGATACTCACGAGCCCACGTCTGAGCACGGTGGTGTTGGAGTTTACCCCGGTGGATGAGAGGTTTGCCTCCCTACGCCTAAGGGTGGTGGGGGAAAACTCTGACTGTTGTTTGTGCTTATGCACCAAACAGCAGTTCGGAGTATTCAGCCTTCTTGGAGACCCTGAAGGAGTCCTATATAGGGCTCCAGTAGGGGACTCCATCATTCTGCTGGGAGACTTCAACGCACATGTGGGCAACGATGGAGACACCTAGAGAGGCGTGATTGGGAGGAACGGCCTCCCTGATCTAAACCCGAGCGGTCGTTTGTTATTGGACTTCTGTGCTAGTCATGGATTGTCTATAACAAACACAATGTTCGAACATAAGGAGGCGCATAAGTGTACATGGTACCAGAGCACCCTAGGCCGAAGGTCAATGATCGATTTTGTAATCGTATCGGCTGATCTAAGGCCGCATGTTTTGGACACTCGGGTGAAGAGAGGGGCAGAGCTGTCAACTGATCACCATCTGGTAGTGAGTTGGATCAGAGGGTGGGGAAAGACTTTGGACAGACCAGGTAAGCCCAAACGGGTAGTGCGGGTGAACTGGGAACGTCTGGAGGAGGCCCCTGTCCGAAAGATCTTTAACTCACACCTCCGGCGGAGCTTTTCAGGCATCCCTGTGGAGGTTGGGGGCATTGAACCTGAGTGGGCAATGTTCAAAGCTTCTATTGCTGAAGCTGCGGCGGTGAGCTGTGGTCTCAAGGTCCTAGGTGCCTCAAGGGGTGGTAACCCTAGAACACCGTGGTGGACCACGGTGGTCAGGGAAGCTGTCCGACTGAAGAAGGAGGCCTTCAGGGATATGCTAGCCCTGGGGACTCCGGAGGCAGTTGCAGGGTACCGACAGGCCCGAAGGGCTGCAGCCGCTGCCGTGTCAGAGGCAAAGCAGCGGGTGTGGGAGAAGTTTGGAGAAGCTATGGAGAAGGACTTTCGGTCGGCACCAAAATGCTTCTGGAAAACCGTTCGGCACCTCAGAAGGGGAAAACGGGAACCATCCAAGCTGTGTACAGTAAGGATGGGACACTGTTGACCTCAACTGATGATGTGATCGGGCGCTGGAAAGAGCATTTTGAGGAGCTCCTGAATCCGACCTACACGCCCTCTAGTACAGAGGCAGAGCTGGAGGCTGATGGAGGGTCATCGTCAGTTTCCCTGGGGGAAGTCGCTGAGGTAGTCAAACAACTCCACAGTGGCAAAGCCCCAGGGACTGATGAGATTCGTCCAGAAATGCTAAAAGCTTTGGGTGGGGAAGGGCTGTCTTGGTTGACACGCCTCTTCAACATTGCATGGAAGTCTGGGACAGTGCCAGAGGAGTGGCATACCGGGGTGGTGGTTCCCCTCTTTAAAAGGGGGACCAGAGAGTGTGTGCCAATTACAGAGGTATCACACTCCTCAGCCTCCCTGGTAAAGTGTACTCCAAAGTGCTGGAAAGGAGGGTTCGGCCAATAGTCGAACCTCAGATTGAAGAGGAACAATGCGGTTTTCGTCCTGGCCGGGAACCACGGACCAGCTCTTTACTCTCGCAAGGATCCTGGAGGGGGCCTGGGAGTATGCCCATCCAGTCTACATGTGTTTTGTGGATCTGGAGAAGGCGTATGACCGGGTACCCCGGGATCTTTTGTGGGAGGTGCTGCGGGAGTATGGGGTGAGGGGGTCTCTTCTCAGGGCCATCCAATCTCTGTACGCTCAAAGCATGAGCTGTGTCCGTGTCCTCGGCAGTAAGTCGGATTCGTTCCAGGTGGGGGTTGGCCTCCGCCAGGGCTGCGCTTTGTCACCAATCCTGTTTGTAATATTCATGGACAGGATATCAAGGCGTAGTCATGGGGGGGAGGGGTTCCCGTTCGGTGGGCTGATGGTCACATCACTGCTTTCTGCGGATGATGTGGTCCTGATGGCCTCATCGGTCGGTGACCTTCAGCACTCACTGGATCGGTTCGCAGCCGAGTGTGAAGCGGCTGGGATGAGGGTTAGCACCTCTAAATCTGAGGCCATGACTCTCAGCAGGAAACCGGTGGAGTGCCTACTCCGGGTAGGGAATGAGTCCTTACTCCAAGTGAAGGAGTTCAAGTACCTCGGGGTCTTGTTCGCAAGTGAGGGAATAATGGAGCGGGAGATTGGTCGGAGGATCGGAGCAGCGGGGGCGGTGTTGCATTCGCTTCACCGCACCGTTGTGACGAAAAGAGAGCTGAGCCGAAAGGCAAAGCTCTCGATCTACCGGACAATCTTTGTTCCTACCCTCACCTATGGTCATGAAAGCTGGGTCATGACCGAAAGAACTAGATCGCGGGTACAAGCGGCCGAAATGGGTTTTCTCAGAAAGGTGGCTGGCCTCTCCCTTAGGGATAGGGTGAGAAGCTCAGTCATCCGAGAGGAACTCGGAGTAGAGCCGCTGCTCCTTTGCATAGAAAGGAGCCAGTTGAGGTGGTTCGGGCATCTTGTACGAATGCCACCTGGGCGCCTCCCTAGAGAGGTGTTCCAGGCACGTCCAGCTGGGAGGAGACCTCGGGGAAGACCCAGGACTAGGTGGAGAGATTATATCTCCACACTGGCCTGGGAACGCCTCGGGATTCCCCAGTCAGAGCTGGCTAATGTTGCCCGGGAAAGGGAAGTTTGGGGTCCCCTGCTAGAGCTGCTACCCCCGCGACCCGACCCCGGATAAGCGGTTGAAGATGAGATGAGATGAGAGACAAACAGGAAGTATTAAAGTTCCTGCTAAAGAGAAGCCGCACTACAAGCAATAATCCCAGTCTTTTCATGGCGATTCTGACTCTTGGGTATCACTCCTGACTTTGAAAGCAGAATAGAGAAAACAAAAAGGTTTCTTGAAGACCAGATGACAACCCCCTGGAGTGCTTGATTTAACAGTTACACAACGCCTCCACCTCTGGGACACGCCACTAAAATGTCCAGGATTAGGCCAAGTTCCAAACCTGGTGGGGAAAAGGGGCAAACAGGGCTGTAGGGGAACATTTGGATCTATTTGACAGATTTCTCGCTGGGTTCTGGGGAACAGATAAACTGTCTCAGGTTCTGCCAACTATCTTTAGAATGGGGATGTGTACCATCTAGTGTGCCTCCAAAACCAGACAGAATAGACCAAAAAATAACAGAGACCTGATTGTACAGCAGCTGTTTGGACAGGTGAACCAGCCCTCATTTAGGGCTTTTCTTTTGCTAACTCAGAGGATTTCAGGCAACATTAGAGTCTGACTGGAAAAAACAACATTCAGAATGAACTTTATTGAACACCTACTATCTGAAAAGTTAAAAGAAAATAGCCTACATGAAAATAGTATACCTGACTACAATGCAAATGTTGCAGTCAGCAAGCTCTGTTGTGAACTATATTTGCTCTAGACACAATCTGTATGTGGATTTGATTGTTCATTTTACGTTAATATGTTTATCATCCCGATCCCATGATATAGAATAATAATTACCGGTACAACAAATTATTATAACACTGCAATCAAGTTCTCGATGTAAAATGTTCGAATGAACCAATTTATCCGACTTTCTTTTTACAAGCTTCCTGTGATGACACAAAAAGCGTTGGGACTGTCTCAAATGCCAACGCATTGGAAAACTGCCATGGCAAAAAAAGGTGTTTTATGAGAACAAGTTAATTCATAACAGACCCGTTCACCACCGTAAACATCGGCCTAGCAGGAAAGTGCAAATGAGCAACGAAACAGCCGTTCCACTTCATGAGGCTATAGTGCAATTCATCGATGCACGAAACAAACCAAACGTAATACTGTACATGTTATTTAGCCCACGTTCTAAAGGATTTAAAAATGCACCTTTGCATATTGATGACCCGGCTGAGACACGATTAGACAATGTAAGTATGCTCGTTAAAATGTTTACACAGTAAGGTGATGCTGTTAGACGGCCCCAGAAATCGTGTCAATCAAGATGAGAACTGAAGTATAGTAGAGGCCTTTCCCATATACGGCTCTCACAAACAGCTTATTTCATTGCCGCCATATTTGTAGATGGCCAGTTACAGGAAAAGCACTTTGGTTAGTGAGTGTAAAAGACCACCACAAGCCGATTGAACATGGAGTATATATTTAAAATGTAATCCATACGCAACGCTGGGCTAGTAACACAGATATACCAAGGCTACCATATGCTAGTATTAGCGAACAAGACCTTGAAATCTGGTTGAAACTAATTAACGGCGTCTAATTCTGTAGCGCTATTGAGCACATAGGAGAAACGACCTTACAGGGAGATCAGAAAATGTAGGTGTCTGGTGTTTTGGGGACTTTAATGGCATCATTAGGTGGGTGGAATGTATGTCTCCAATCTTTGTGTCAGTAAGAACTCAACAAGCTCCTCCCACATTTCCTGTTTGACCACCTTCATTTCTGTCATCTACCCTCCTAAACTCGGTGGTCAGTGAATAATGTAACCAGCTAGCTACATTTTGAACATAATCACCTACACAATTTGTCTTCTTTAAACTACTAGCAAATTAAGTTAAGTCAACGTTTTTCCAGAGGACAGAATATTTTGAACACAGAATACAAACAATTAAACATTATTTGATTAAACTAAGGCTCGTTAAAATTACACAGAGATTTTTACTACAGGTACACTGCAACGATACCCATAAAATCTCATAAAAACAACCAAGATAAACATCTGAATTTGGTAACTGGAGCCTACCGTTACAGTTGCAGGCTGACTCAGAGCCTTCTCCTGTCTCAGGCATTCGGAGACAGAACCCACCATTGAGGTGGAGTGAAAGCCAATCCCGGAATACTTTCTGTTGGTGAAGTGGCCCACTATTTGGAGGTGACGCCATACACAGCCCCGCTCTCCATCTGCTTTGTGTGTTTGTACAGGTGCATAAGTGATGTGTGTGCTACAGTCACTGTGTGACAGAGCACTGACCCACTTCCAGAGTTTGGCACAGCACCAAGGCGCAGGGCTCTCAAGTGTCACGCAATGAGCGTGACAGTCACTCATTTCAGTGTTTTGTCACGCACTCCCGCCACACATTGTATTTCTCACGCGGAAAAAAATATCTATAATATATTTAATTTGCCGCAGCGCCCAACATTTGTCTGGCCGCGCAGCTCTCATTATGGAACCGGCACTAATCAAGCGCGTCTCCCCTGGAGTTCTTCAGTCTAGCCCTACAGTCAATGGTCTAGCCTGACACTTCTCAGCCAATCAAAATAAAATAAACGGGCTACACAATAGCCAATCAGAAAATAGCACAATTGTATCTAGGTAAGTTTTAACGCAACAACGAATGAAAAAGAAGCATCTCCTGGAATTGTTCACGTGATTCTGGTGCAATCTTTCGAAAGTTTGGTTCACCAACCCAGAGGAAAAACCACTGGAGCTCCGAGCATCACTTTGAGCACGTGAGTACGGTAAGTCATGATCTCCCTTTTTAATGTTACTACAAATACACCTTTTATATGGATTGAGTTGTCTCGCTGATGAAGGAAAATAGGTACAATACATTGTAAAAAGTATATCAGTCACAATATATTCACCCCTAAGTCATCCGGTAGAACATAAGAGCATCAGAAACAGCACTAGTAGATTCAGAGACAGCTTCTATCCTGGATGCTGAACTCTACTCAACCATCTCACTCTCCTAAATGCCACACTTGTCACTTTTTAGAATTAATCCTTCACCTAAAATTAATCTTTTTTTATTTTACCTCGACTATTTATGTACTTTTTATTTAAAAAAATCTATAAAGTTGAGATTACTTTGAGCACAACAAATTACCATGACTGATAAATATTATTTAATATGATTATATGACAATAAACTTGAAACATGAAACTGGTATAACCCAGAGAAATACTATAAGATGCCTGTATTTGACTAACTTTCTATATGTCTTCTGTCACACTGTCAGGAGAAAAATTCAATGTGGGTTTCACCACCAGAGCTACGCTCAACAGGCTCCTTGAGGCTGGAGAGGTCACACCACAGAAGGCTCAACAATTCCAGCAGGCAGCACTGGCCTTCTTGGTCAAAGCTGTGGAGTATGCCATGGAGAAACTCCCATTGAAAGATTCTCTCCTGAAGCATGCACAATTTGTTGATGTGCAGCTGAGAGCTGAGTGTGGGGTTGAAGATGCCCTATACTTTGTATACAGGCAAGGGTTTTCACATTCCGATTATATATTTTTAAGTTTAATGATCATGATCACAAAACAAATATGTCTGTCACTGTATTCTAATCAGTCTTGTACACATGTGGTCTTTTTAAGATTTCAGGAACTCCTTCCTTTTCACGACCCTAAGGAACAAGACCAAGTAAGTGAGGAGTTTATGGAGTACCAACTCATGGACATTGCCATGCCTCAGGACCCAACACTCTTTGACTTTGAGGAGTACTGTGGAAGAATGTCCTCAACAAAGAACAAGGTAAGAAATATTTTGCACACAACATGACTTGCTCAATATTAATTATGATGAAAGGTAAAAAAATTGATTAATAGAGGCCCCTGGTTCCTTTTTTTAAAGGTGACTGGCTTGAACCAATTTGGGAGGCTATTAAAGATTGCAGCCTTGGTTTTAGTTCTTCCACATACAAATGCTGATGCTGAGAGGGTATTTTCCATGGTCGGTTTGAACAAAACCTCAACTCGAAACAGCTTATCTATGGATGGGACATCATGAAAATGGCTGGGCTGGAGCCGAACTGCTTCAAATGGGAGCCAACACCACACATGATAAAGGAGTCCAAAAAGGCAACAAACATCTACAATAAACAACACCCGTCATAATCTTGCACGCACACACACACAGAAATTGAATAAATACTTTGTATTTGGGTGAACTGTCAGTGCCATGTGCCAAATATTTTCTTCTGCAAGTCTGAGCAATTATTAATAACAACAAAAACACTAATAATAATATAGGGAATAGTGTTGTCTAAATCAGTGCACTATATAGGGAATAGTGTTGTCTAAATAAGTGCACTATATAGGGAATAGTGTTGTCTAAATAAGTGCACTATATAGGGAATAGTGTTGTCTAAATAAGTGCACTATATAGGGAATAGTGTTGTCTAAATAAGTGCACTATATAGGGAATAGTGTTGTCTAAATAAGTGCACTATATAGGGAATAGTGTTGTCTAAATAAGTGCACGATATAGGGAATAGTGTTGTCTAAATCAGTGCACTATATAGGGAATAGTGTTCTCTAAATCAGTGCACTATATAGGGAATAGTGTTGTCTAAATAAGTGCACTATATAGGGAATAGTGTTGTCTAAATAAGTGCACTAAATAGGGAATAGTGTTGTCTAACGGGCGGGGAGCGATATGTCACTCTTGACTGTCTTCAAAACTTGAGAGCCCTGAAGGCGACCTTGGTATTTAGCAGAGCGCCCGTGAGACTCAATAACAAACACTCCTCTGTCACACTCTGGGCAAAAGCTGTACGGTTTCTACTTGATTTGGACTTTTTAATGCTACCGCGTTTGAATAATGTAAGGGCCTGTTCACTCTGCATGAGTTTCGTTGAGATTAATAGCAGTTTTGACTTGATCGGCATCTGCGATTGAACCTTTCATAACATAGACTAATAAATCTGTACAAGCAAATGTTTTGAACACACAGGAACATGCAGGCTTCCTGTGGGAAAACCCCCATCGATCTGTGCCGTGTGCACCTAGCGTTGCCCAATCTGAACGGAGACATACAAGGTGAAGGTACAGAAGTCAAAGGCCCCAATGTGTAAACAGACACACACACAGACATTTACCAGACGAGCTGGTGATGTCAGTGACATGGGTTAACAAGCAAGTCAAGCCGTCACACTTCTTTTGCTTGTTTGATTTACAAAAACGTTGCCCCAAAACCCATGTAGTTAGCTTTCGGTCAAAAATATTCCACTTCATGCGTGTTGCGCTGGTTACTATTCTGTTCAGTTTCATATCACCTTTGACTGTCTTCTTTATCTGCGTAAGCACCCCAAAACAATGTAGCTAGAAGACTACTTAGACGTACTCTTTGAAGCAGGCCATCTGATTTTAAAAAGTGTAATTATGGCAGTTTGAGTTTGAGGATCTGGTCCACTGCACGCAGAGAGACTGAAACGTTTGTGTGGTTGCATTTTATTGAGGTGAAGGCGTAGCACTTATACATGTTGTTTTGGTTAGGTTCCACTGGAACGTGTACAAATACTATCCAGACAGTATCTAGATAATTGCTTTATTTGAATGTAAACATAGCAATCATATAATACAACAAAACTCCAATGAACTCTATTGTCGTTCGTTTCATGTTGCTCCTATTCCAAAAAAGAAACTTTAACAAGCTTACTATATTTATTTAAAACCACCAGATGTACTATATAATGTGACTGAAACATACAGGTTTCCATTGAAAATACTGTGATTAAATAAGTATATAAAAGTGTGCCCGAACGTGTAAAAGTGCAGCAGTCAAGAGGTTCAGCCACACGCATGTTCTCCATAGGAAGCACACGCATGTACTCAGAAACCATGTGCGCACATGCAAGCTCACACACACATGCGCGTTCTCTCTACTCTCTCTGTCTCTTACACACACACACACACACGCACACACACACGCACACAGACAAACACATTAATGACTTACATCAAGCACATTGTTTATTAAAGCCCTGTAGAAATGATTGACATCTACCGGGGCTTAATTTAACCTAACGCTCCAAAGCTGACAAACCACAACGTTTAACAAAACATTCAAAAGCAAGATGGATGTCAAAACCCCAGGAGAGAAATGGCAGGCAGAAACAATTGCCTTGGTAACGTTCATAAAGAGAGAGAATTCAGGGTGAAAAGAGGAGATCAAAGCTAGACAAAAATATAAAAAACTAATTGAGTGGGTGTCAACAGAGCTGTGTATCAGGTATTATTACAACCACCATAGGCTGGTTCACCTGTCCACCTGCTACTGGTTGGGACACTCACAACCAGAGCAGGGCATGTGGGGGGGAGGGCATGTGGGGGAGGAGGGAATGGGGGAGGAGGGCATGTGAGGGAGGAGGGAATGGGGGAGGAGGGCATGTGGGGGGGAGGGCATGTGGGGGAGGAGGGAATGGGGAGGAGGGCATGTGAGGGAGGAGGGAATGTGGGGAGGAGGCCATGTGGGGGAGGAGGGCATGTGGGGGAGGAGGGCATGTGGGGGAGGAGGGAATGGGGGGAGGGCATGTGGGGGAGGAGGGCATGTGGGGGAGGAGGGCATGTGGGGGAGGAGGGAATGGGGGGGAGGAGGGCATGTGGGGGAGGAGGGCATGTGGGGGAGGAGGGCAAGTGGGGGAGGAGGGCATACTCGTTTCTTTAACTCAGGCTCATTTATTTGATTCATACTCATTTCTTTGACTCATACTCATTTCTATGGCTCATACTCATTTATTTGACTCATGGCTAACTGTTTATAGTGAAGATTTGTCAAAGCACATTTGTTTATAAATGTTTACATGATAAAGACGATAGTGTCTAAAACACCAAAGACAAGCGACAGGTCCCAGGTTAGTGTGGCTGCTGCTTCTGTACACCTGACTGGAAGATGACTTAACAGCCAAGAGCAAGACAATCACCAACAGCAGAAGCATTCAAGGGACAAAAGGCCACTAGATGTCTCCTGTCACTGCTTTTTTTTCCAGTCATGGTTCAGAAAGCCTACAGTCACAGTACTCCTCATCCATCTCTTAACCACGGTCAACCCTTCAGTGAAAACAGCATACATCATCCTGCATAAATGTTCATAAACAATGAGGCTAGTGCCATGTCAAAGAATAGTTAATACCTGTCAGTGAGTTAACATCTGTCAGTCAGTTGACGCATGTCAGTCAGTTGACGCCTGTCAGTCAGTTGACGCATGTCAGTTGGTTGACGCCTGTCAGTCAGTTGACACCTGTCAGTCAGTTGACGCATGTCAGTTGGTTGACGCCTGTCAGTCAGTTGACACCTGTCAGTCAGTTGACACCTGTCAGTCAGTTGACACCTGTCAGTCAGTTGATACCTGTCAGTCAGTTGACACCTGTCAGTCAGTTGACGTATGTCAGTCAGTGGATACCTGTCAGTCAGTTGACACCTGTCAGTCAGTTGACGTATGTCAGTCAGTTGACGCATGTGAGTCAGTTGATGCATGTCAGTCAGTAGACGCATGTCAGTCAGTTGATACATGTCAGTCAGTTGATACCTGTCAGTCAGTTGATACCTGTCAGTCAGTTGATACCTGTCAGTCAGTTGATACCTGTTAGTCAGTTGACACCTGTCAGTCAGTTGATACTTGTCAGTTAGTGGATTCCTGTCAGTCAGTTGATACCTGTCAGTCAGTTGATACCTGTCAGTCAGTTGACACCTGTCAGTCAGTAGACGCATGTCAGTCAGTGGATACCTGTCAGTCAGTTGATACCTGTTAGTCAGTTGACACCTGTCAGTCAGTTGATACTTGTCAGTCAGTGGATACCTGTCAGTCAGTTGATACCTGTCAGTCAGTTGATACCTGTCAGTCAGTTGACACCTGTCAGTCAGTAGACGCATGTCAGTCAGTGGATACCTGTCAGTCAGTTGATACCTGTCAGTCAGTTGATACCTGTCAGTCAGTTGATACCTGTCAGTCAGTTGATACCTGTTAGTCAGTTGACACCTGTCAGTCAGTTGATGCATGTCAGTCAGTAGACGCATGTCAGTCAGTTGATACATGTCAGTCAGTTGATACCTGTCAGTCAGTTGATACCTGTCAGTCAGTTGATACCTGTCAGTCAGTTGATACCTGTTAGTCAGTTGACACCTGTCAGTCAGTTGATACTTGTCAGTTAGTGGATTCCTGTCAGTCAGTTGATACCTGTCAGTCAGTTGATACCTGTCAGTCAGTTGACACCTGTCAGTCAGTAGACGCATGTCAGTCAGTGGATACCTGTCAGTCAGTTGATACCTGTCAGTCAGTTGATACCTGTCAGTCAGTTGATACCTGTTAGTCAGTTGACACCTGTCAGTTAGTTGATACATGTCAGTCAGTTGATACCTGTCAGTCAGTTGATACCTGTTAGTCAGTTGACACCTGTCAGTCAGTTGATACCTGTTAGTCAGTTGACACCTGTCAGTCAGTTGATACTTGTCAGTCAGTGGATACCTGTCAGTCAGTTGATACCTGTCAGTCAGTTGACACCTGTCAGTCAGTTGATACCTGTCAGTCAGTTGATACCTGTCAGTCAGTTGACGCATGTCAGTCAGTGGATACCTGTCAGTCAGTTGATACCTGTCAGTCAGTTGACACCTGTCAGTCAGTTGATACTTGTCAGTCAGTTGATGCATGTCAGTCAGTTGACACCTGTCAGTCAGTTGATACTTGTCAGTCAGTTGATACATGTCAGTCAGTTGATACCTGTCAGTCAGTTGATACCTGTCAGTCAGTTGATACCTGTCAGTCAGTTGACACCTGTCAGTCAGTTGATACTTGTCAGTCAGTTGATACCTGTCAGTCAGTTGACACCTGTCAGTCAGTTGATACCTGTCAGTCAGTTGATACTTGTCAGTCAGTTGATACCTGTCAGTCAGTTGACACCTGTCAGTCAGTTGATACCTGTCAGTCAGTTGATACCTGTCAGTCAGTTGATACCTGTCAGTCAGTTGACACCTGTCAGTCAGTTGATACTTGTCAGTCAGTTGATACCTGTCAGTCAGTTGACACCTGTCAGTCAGTTGATACCTGTCAGTCAGTTGACACCTGTCAGTCAGTTGATACCTGTCAGTCAGTTGATACCTGTCAGTCAGTTGATACCTGTCAGTCAGTTGATACCTGTCAGTCAGTTGATACCTGTCAGTCAGCTGTTTTCTGTTGTAATGGTGGTGGAAGGAAGCTGGAGCTTCACTGAGCAGAAACCACATTTTGGACCCATTGATCATGGAAGCCTTTTTCAGGCTTAGGCCATAAAGCCAGAACAGAGAGTTACTCCTGGCAAGCACAACTCCCACATCAGACATTTCAGCAGAGAGGACCATCAGAAACACGGTGTAGTGAAATGGTTTTTCTTTTCTTTCTTTGTTTTTACTCTCCTTTCTATGTTTATAGCCTTACAAAGGAGGCCCGTAATTCTGGAGGGAACTGTATGCAACAAACGCAGATTTAAGATTCAGGTCACCTCATAGGCATAATGCTGTTTCATTTATTATCTGTATATAATAATCCTGCTTTGAGAAATGATGTTACATAACATGTTTAATGAACAAGATAGGCTTTGTGTAACCTAGCGATGACTGAGGAGGAGAATTTAACTTGTGTTCAACAATCTAGCTGAAAATCTACCATATGTCTGGCTTTTGACCCAAAACTCCAGACCCAAACCCTGACCCGACCCCAGACTGACCCACATTGACCACAGACTGACCACAGACTGACCCCACACTGATCCCACACTGACCCCACACTGATTCCACACTGACCCCACACTGACCCCACACTGACCCCACACTGACCCCACACTGACCCCACACTGACTGTGCTTAGAGTCAGGATACTGTGAAGGCTGGTAACAAAAATTCCTGATCTGCATGTGGTTATCAGTGCAGCGGGCAAACCCACAACTGGCATCTGATGGAGGTCTGGCCAGTGTTTACTGAAGCATGACAATGGGGATGGATCTAAGAGGCGCTGCTGAATTGGTGTCAGCTGTTGAGATCTCCATCCAGCATCGGTACTCCTCAAAGGGCCAGGAGATCTCCGAGAGAGATGCTGCTTTGTTATACTTCTGGGTGTAACTTACATGTGAACAAAATTTGGGTTGAGCTCGGAGTGGGATAATCCGGGAACTTCATCGCCTCAGTGTTAGCGTGTGTGTCGTGTCGGAATTAGATGTACGAGAGGCGAGGCGCTGCCTGGAGCTCAGGAGCCGATCTGGAGCCGCGGCCATGTCGTACCAGAGGTAGGGGCGTACCCGAGGTAGGGGCGTACCCAAGGTAGGGGTGTAACCGAGGTAGGGGCGTACACTTGGTAGGGGCGTTCATGAGGTAGAGGTGTACACGAGGTAGGGGCGTACCCGAGGTAGGGGCGTACACGAGGTAGGGGTGTACACGAGGTGGGGCGTACATGAGGTAGAGGTGTACACGAGGTAGGGGCGTACCCGAGGTGGGGGTGTTCCCGAGGTAGGGGTGTACCCGAGGCAGGGAGGTACTTCATTTTTAGAGCGGTCTGTTCTGGCTCCGGGTTCATTTGACGCGGACAGAGATGAGCATGTTTCAGTTCGAAACTTGTATTTCTGGATTAAGGTTATTTCAGATCTAACAGCCCAATAAATCAAGTACAGTACACAGTGTACTGAAACGTGTAAAACCGTTCTCCAGTTGCAGGCGTCAGCACTTCCTGTGTGGAGTTTCTCCCCCAAGTCTTCTGGTGCCGGTAACTTTGAGTGTTGTGCTGTTTTTGCACGTTTACTGCAGAAATATGCGCAGCAGGCACAATTCGGTGAGCCCTCTGTCCTTGGAATCTGAGTCACGCCAAAGAATCCAATCCAAACGCACACCAGCCAACGCACACTGACACACACAAGAAAATCCCCAATATGTCGCTGAACACAAATTTCGGGGCAATACATTCTGCTGTATTTTTATGCTTGTGTACTTGACTTACATTAAGGACCCACAAAGAGAAACGTAGAGTTGTGGTAGAATAATTACCACATAAAAGATTAAAACATATTGGCCATCCTTCGCCGTGAAGCTTTCCTCTCTACATGTGTTTGACATTATCTCTCACCACATCTGGCTCAGGGTTAAATCTCCGTTGGCCTGGCTGCCTGGATGTGATCCAGCCTCATGGGTAGGTACAGAAACGCCTATAAATAGATATCCAGCACTGTCTAGTACTGTTAATTAGACGTGTTGCTTGTGCAGCGGGAAGTGCAGTGAAACGCGGGAGAGGCAACATTCTTGAAGAAAGTTCTAGAACGGGAGCTGGACTCCTCAAATAAGTATATTCTATGGATGTTAATCGGTTTTTGGCGAGCGGCGTATTCGTTCATTTAGAAATTGACTACACATGTAACCGTTACTGTGACTGATCGGAGTCCCCGAACGTTCACCAATTGCGTGACGGCACCCCAGATCCAGGTGTGTTGTTTCACACGCGCTGGTGAGAACATGTGGAAACGGGACCTGTCAGTTGCTGTCGCTGCTTCATTTTATCACACACATATCCCCAATCACCGGACCAAACGTTTCTTCTCTGCTGAACACCCATGTGCTTGTGGCCTGACCCCTGACCCCTGGAACTCATGACCCTGCATTAGGCTACTGTGAACAAACACAAGGGAGTTTTCGAAGATATCAAGAAGTGTTATAAACGTTTGACAGATCTAAAAACCCAAAAGAGTATTCTACCCTGAGATGAAAATACTGTAACTATATAACAGGGATCGATCAGTTAACTTAGAACCCATGCATGTCGCTTTTACTGTAAAGCAGATACAATTCCTATTTCATCTAGTAAAAAACTATTTGGCTGTAAGTAAAATTTTAATAATAAAATAAGAGTGTAGGCCTACTGCTCATGCCGACTTTAGGTTAATTGTCTGTCAGTACTGTCATGGTGCTCTGGTGAGTGTGCTGGGCTTTACTCTGACCATGTGTGGGTAAGTGATGAACAGGAATCTGTGTGTGTGTCAGCTGGATGTGTGTGTGTGTGCGTGTCAGCTGGATGTGTGTGTGTCCCCGCTGGATGTGTGTGTGTGTCAGCTGGATGTGTGTGTGTGTGTCAGCTGGATGTGTGTGTGTGTGTGTGTCAGCTGGATGTGTGTGTGTGTGTGTCTGTGTGTGTCAGCTGGATGTGTGTGTGTGTCAGCTGGATGTGTGTGTGTGTGTCAGCTGGATGTGTGTGTGTGTCAGCTGGATGTGTGTGTGTGTGTGTGTGTGTCAGCTAGATGTGTGTGTGTGTGTGTCAGCTGGATGTGTGTGTGTGTCAGCTGGTTGTGTGTGTGTGTGTGTGTGTGTGTCAGCTGGATGTGTGTGTGTGTGTCAGCTGGATGTGTGTGTGTGTCAGCTGGATGTGTGTGTGTGTGTGTGTGTCAGCTAGATGTGTGTGTGTGTGTGTCAGCTGGATGTGTGTGTGTGTCAGCTGGTTGTGTGTGTGTGTGTGTGTGTGTGTCAGCTGGATGAGTGTGTGTGTGTGTGTCAGCTGGATGAGTGTGTGTGTCAGCTGGGTGTGTGTGTGTCAGCTGGATGTGTGTGTGTGTGTGTGTGTGTGTGTGTAGACAGAAGCATGAGCTGAATAGAAGGAGTGAGGGAACAGCCCTACAGTCTATTTCAGGGCGGAGAACCAAGCCTCACAATATTTACCAAAGAGGAGTGTTTGGTAGGCCAGACCAGTGGTGTGGGCTGGGACACCCAGAACCAACTGGACATGCCAAACCGCACAGCTGCATGTAACAGGCATGTGAGCAGATGGGTTCTGTAACAGGCATGTGAGCAGATGGGTTCTGTAACAGGCATGTGAACAGATGGGTTCTGTAATGAGCAGATGGGTTCTGTAACAGGCATGTGAGCAGATGGGTTCTGTAATGAGCAGATGGGTTCTGTAACAGGCATGTGAGAAGATGGGTTCTGTAATGAGCAGATGGGTTCTGTAACAGGCATGTGAGCAGATGGGTTCTGTAATGAGCAGATGGGTTCTGTAACAGGCATGTGAGCAGATGGGTTCTGTAATGAGCAGATGGGTTCTGTAATGAGCAGATGGGTTCTGTAATGAGCAGATGGGTTCTGTAATGAGCAGATGGGTTCTGTAACAGGCATGTGAGCAGATGGGTTCTGTAACAGGCATGTGAGCAGATGGGTTCTGTAATGAGCAGATGGGTTCTGTAATGAGCAGATGGGTTCTGTAACAGGCATGTGAGCAGATGGGTTCTGTAATGAGCAGATTGGTTCTGTAACAGGCATGTGAGCAGATGGGTTCTGTAATGAGCAGATGGGTTCTGTAACAGGCATGTGAGCAGATGGGTTCTGTAATGAGCAGATGGGTTCTGTAATGAGCAGATGGGTTCTGTAACAGGCATGTGAGCAGATGGGTTCTGTAATGAGCAGATGGGTTCTGTAATGAGCAGATGGGTTCTGTAACAGGCATGTGAGCAGATGGGTTCTGTAATGAGCAGATGGGTTCTGTAACAGGCATATGAGCAGATGGGTTCTGTAATGAGCAGATGGGTTCTGTAACAGGCATGTGAGCAGATGGGTTCTGTAATGAGCAAATGGGTTCTGTAACAGGCATGTGAGCAGATGGGTTCTGTAATGAGCAAATGGGTTCTGTAACAGGCATGTGAGCAGATGGGTTCTGTAATGAGCAGATGGGTTCTGTAACAGCCACAATGAACATTTTACTTAATGTACATTTTGTATGTTTTACCATTATTTAACATGGCAAGTTTAATAAGAACAGTTTTTTTTAAAAGCAATGACATGGGTGATATTTTCTGCTAACAGTCTTGAACATGGATTTCTACCTTCTTGGCACTGGGATTTAAACCTGCGACCTTTTGATTACTGAACCAGCACTCTTGACCATTAGGCTTCCTTGCCAGGGCCATTATTTTTTAGAGCAGCCGTATTGGTTGTATTAAAAAAAGCAATCTTCATTTACGAGTCCCATTTACTTCAGAGAGGTCGAAAAATGGTGGATGTGGCGTTCGCCTGTGAATTCCTGCCACGTTTGATGGCTCAGCAGTTTTAAAATTCCCCAGGAGCCATAATTTCTTGACCACAGATTTAAGAAAGACGATCAATTGTTTTCTTAAAAATGTAATTACTGTTTAACGGTTGACAGGAAAAAAATAATTTGGCAACACGTTGTTTAATACATTGTGCTTTGTGTTTGGTGAGATGACTACAATCTGGGGGGAAGGGGACAATCTAAGATCGGAATACAGTAAATGCTGTGGAGAATGTCGCTTCTTACAATGGTCGATTCACTAGACGGGGAAACATGTGTGCCCCATATGGCAAACCTCTAGAAGAAAATACAAGCTACAGCCTAGAGAGGGGGGGGGGGCATTGAGACCACAATCTACAGTTAACCACGAGATACCAGATGCTGGTGTTAGCATTAGACACAGAGAATGTGTTAATATGTAGTCAGACCGAGCAGCGATCTACAGTAGAAACATCCGATCATCCAATATCCAGAACAAATTCATAACACTAGATTTTGTTTGGCCTTCTTGGTTATATTTCACATGTAAATTATGTCTGCAATTTAAGTATGTCTGTCCGTATGTCCCTCTGTTTCTGAATGTCCCGGGGGATATGTGTGTGTGTGTGTGTGTGCTGTGGGATAAGGGATATCCGGTGAAGTGCCAGCGTGTGAAAGTGGCGTCTCAGAACACCCAGGGAGCTGAGGGAACTGATTACAGCTAATTGCTCAGATGAAGCACAACAGCTGGAGCACAGAGGCGTCCTGTCCGTCCCCTTTCTTCTTCCCTCACGCCGCTGACCCCCATGTATTTTTTTTTACCCGGGGCTGCTCTCTCTCTTTCACCGCCCAAACAACCAGACTTCCTTGCTCTTCTTGGCAGGGCCACATAAAAAGCATGGAAAGTTATAATACCCGACGAGGTCTCTGTAGCCGATATACATTTTGTCAATAAGCTGCTGAGGGCTCTATTCAGCTGCTGCTGTTTCCACCTAGGCTGAGGTATGTCAAGAATCCTTAGGCTGAGGTATGTCAAGAATCCTTAGGCTGAGGTATGTCAAGAATCCTTAGGCTGAGGTATGTTATGAATCCTTAGGCTGAGGTATGTTATGAATCCTTAAGCTGAGGTATGTTATGAATCCTTAGGCTGAGGTATGTTATGAATCCTTAGGCTGAGGTATGTTATGAATCCTTAAGCTGAGGTATGTTATGAATCCTTAGGCTGAGGTATGTTATGAATCCTTAAGCTGAGGTATGTTATGAATCCTTAAGCTGAGGTATGTTATGAATCCTTAAGCTGAGGTATGTTATGAATCCTTAAGCTGAGGTATGTTATGAATCCTTAAGCTGAGGTATGTTATGAATCCTTAGGCTGAGGTATGTTATGAATCCTTAAGCTGAGGTATGTTATGAATCCTTAGGCTGAGGTATGTTATGAATCCTTAAGCTGAGGTATGTTATGAATCCTTAAGCTGAGGTATGTTATGAATCCTTAAGCTGAGGTATGTTATGAATCCTTAAGCTGAGGTATGTCAAGAATCCTTAAGGTGAGGTATGTCATGAATCCTTAAGCTGAGGTATGTCAAGAATCCTTAGGCTGAGGTATGTCAAGAATCCTTAGGCTGAGGTATGTTATGAATCCTTAAGCTGAGGTATGTTATGAATCCTTAGGCTGAGGTATGTTATGAATCCTTAAGCTGAGGTATGTTATGAATCCTTAAGCTGAGGTATGTTATGAATCCTTAGGCTGAGGTATGTTATGAATCCTTAGGCTGAGGTATGTTATGAATCCTTAAGCTGAGGTATGTTATGAATCCTTAAGCTGAGGTATGTTATGAATCCTTAAGCTGAGGTCTGTTATGAATCCTTAAGCTGAGGTATGTCAAGAATCCTTAAGGTGAGGTATGTCATGAATCCTTAAGCTGAGGTATGTCAAGAATCCTTAGGCTGAGGTATGTCAAGAATCCTTAAGCTGAGGTATGTCAAGAATCCTTAGGCTGAGGTATGTTATGAATCCTTAAGCTGAGGTATGTTATGAATCCTTAAGCTGAGGTATGTTATGAATCCTTAAGCTGAGGTATGTCAAGAATCCTTAGGCTGAGGTATGTTATGAATCCTTAAGCTGAGGTATGTCAAGAATCCTTAAGCTGAGGTATGTTATGAATCCTTAAGCTGAGGTATGTTATGAATCCTTAAGCTGAGGTATGTTATGAATCCTTAAGCTGAGGTATGTTATGAATCCTTAAGCTGAGGTATGTTATGAATCCTTAAGATGAGGTATGTTATGAATCCTTAAGCTGAGGTATGTCAAGAATCGTTAAACTGAGGTATGTCAAAAATCCCCAGGCTGATGTATGTCACGAATACCAATAAACCTTTGTGGTAATAATCAGTGTCCTTTCAGACAAATATATCTGTAGAGTCAAACCCAGCTACATGGGGCATCTGACATAAACACAGAAAGAAAGCTGCGGTTGATTCACTAAACATTACTCTCATATCGTCAAGACCTGCGGATATTATCTCCAGATGGAAATATTGTGGATTTCTTATGTTGTTGCCTGCAAAAGGACCACCAAGCTAAAAGGATCACCATTGTGTAGAATATGAGCATTACTTACATTAAGTATCTACAAGGTATTAGCTATATGAATGGTGTTTTCTCACAATTAGTTTATGGGATAACTTGGGGAAAGACAGCATTTGTGTTTTTATTTACTCACGGACATGCTTACATAATTGACCATCTACTGGGATGGCGCTGTTACAAAGATATTTGTATGGAAGACATCCTGTGTTTTACATCCTGTTGGCTGCTATAAATGCAGCTAGCATACATTATGTTTTGGAGATGAGACAAGACTCTTAGCTGGCTGTAACGCTAAAAAATCTGTGGGATCAATAAATCAGAGCAGCCTTCTGCCTTGATTCATAACGGGTTGCATAAATAAATAATTAATCCCACTATACAATCGTTTGTATTCACACGCCTGGAATATATTTAACAATTGATATATATTTTTTAGTGTAGGACTAGGATTAATCTGTTTCTGTAAAACCTTCCCTGAACAGGCGGTTTCTGTTACTGTAATTGGCATTGTGCAATGAAATACATTCTGACATTTTTGGAGGGCAAATTATTTGAATTTTGAAGAATATTTCCTTATTTTTTTTTAAATTATTAAATATTTTCGTTAAGTGGTTTAGTATGGTTTGGTTTACTATTGCCACGATGGGTTGAGGACATCGTGTCTTCACTCCGTGTTTCCCGGGTTCCTTTCTTTTCTTCAACTCATCCCCGCACAAATTACATTCACTGTGTAGTCATTACTCACACCAAGTAATCAGTGAGAGTTGTTACATTTGCTCATTTGTGTTTCTGTTGGCTGTATATTGTTTCATGTTACACTCGTTAAGTTAGGTGAGTGTGTTTCGTCTGGTTTCTCATATATTTAGTAAGTTATCCTATTTCGCTATTTCATGTTTTCACCGTTCGTTGTCGTGCCATTTTATTTTTCATTAATGAATAAAACCCACAAACGTGAGATACATGCTGCATTTGGTTCCTTTCTACCACACTACCAAGGTTTTGTGACAACTATTCTACAAATTACTCACAGGGAGATGCTGGACAAGGTCTCTGTCCATTTCTGACCTGGCACATCATGCAATACATTCTTTCTTGACAATCTTTTCTTCTGGGACTTTCTTCTGAGATCTCTCCCAGGAGCCAGTTTTAGTAACCAGGAAGGGCCACACATCAGAGTTCATCAGCGTTCTGTTTATTATCCTAACCTCTGTCAATTCGCATCCCGGACATCAAGCACAAAGTCAAGGGCATCAGGGCGGGTGAAGGCACAAGGGAAAAGAGGATGAAAAACAGGTCTAGACCCTGCTGTATATTTGTGTAGTGTTGGTGGTGAGGCCAGGGGTGTGGGGTCAGGAGTGTGGGGGCCAGGGGGCCAGGGGTATGGGGGCCAGGGGTATGGGGGCCAGGGGTATGGGTGCCAGGGGTATGGGGGCCAGGGGTGTGGGGGCCAGGGTATGGGGGCAGGGGTATGGGGGCCAGGGTTGGGGGGCCAGGGGTATGGGGGCCAGGGGTGTGGGGGCCAGAGGTTGGGGGCCAGGGGTTGGGGGCCAGGGGTGTGGGGTAGTGTTACACAGTGCAACACAGACAAACTGAATATGTTCCTCACTAAGCTTTTTAGGCAACTTTAAGGTTTCTGAGTTTGTAACTATCTAGCAAATATTTTCACAAACCAGCTGCCTTCTGCTGTGAACCATCTGCCTCTTTGTTTCATAATCAATGAAGACATTTGAGGCAGTTCCATTTGCTGCCGTACATGTCCAAGCCAAGACGCTACCTACTCCATACTTCATAGATGAGATACAATGGATCAGGAGCTTTTCTTTTCTATATCTTTCCATCACTTTGGTACTAGTTCATTCTTTGTGCTTAATTGTGGATTACATCCACTGTTTAACACTCTGAATTTGCGCTTGTGGACTTATTTTTGCTTACAATAAAGTTTGACTCATCTATGTCTTTCTCCTGGTCAGTGTTAATTAACTTTGCCGTTGTCAAGATCACTTGTGGCTTTTGTACCAAACAATTGACAAATGGTTTGGCTCTTGAGGTGTTTTGAAGTCTGGAGTTGTCCATTTATCTAACTTGATGTGTACTTTATCTGAAACTGTGTCTGAATGTGTCCAAGTTCTACTGAATTTAGACTCTTAAATTCCAGTGTTGTCGTGGTGGTCAAGTTAGCCAGACATCTTTAAAAAAAGAATGTCCAACCAAAATAAGCAACTACTGTTATAAAAATATACTTAACTCTTGGCCTCTATATACCGTAAGTCAAGCTTAAAACATTCTCAGAAGCTCTGTGCAACCTTAACAAATGTAGATTGTAATCCAGAACAGGCACATTTTTTCCTCATTTTCTCAGAAGAAATGTTTTATCATTTGGCCAATCAGAAACCTGGCATCGATTCCACAACAAATGTGAAATAAAAAACATACGTTCCCATTTCCAAGGCAACAAATGTGCTAGCTTGCAACAGTGAGCGTGGTCTTTACCTTGAGACTTGTGTGAGTGTAATTGTCTGCGGACATGATAAACTGCCAGCACATTTCTTTTCTAGTTACTCTAGGGCCATAAAGGGTAGGTAAAATACAGAAGTACTGTGTTCCTCTGTAAAATCCCTCACAGTGTGGTAAAGTCCTGAACCTCTACAGCAGCAGGGAACAGGAGTCTGCTGTAATGCTTTCTGCACACCGCGGGAAATGGGAATATCGCCATGGGAACAGAGACAGAGAAGTGGCATGACAATAACACACGCTCCTTACAAGTAGTTAGAAAGAAACACAGCATTCTCCTTCAGTGCTATGCTCATCAATGTACAAAATCTAAATCTGCCAACAATATGAACAATATGGAGTTACCGAGTCCTATTCTGTCAATCGATGTATTTTAATTGTGGAGGATAGAAGAAAACATTCAAGCAAACGTAATTCCTTGAAAGTTGTGGGAGGAGTGGTTGTAAGAAGCATCCCAGATCCAGACAATCTTTCCAAATAGTTTGACATATGCCATTGCTTTTTTCATGTTCTCAGTCATTCAGGCTGCATGTCGAATGCTTTAAACTCAAGCCACTCTACCGGAAATGGTCTCCTAGCTCAGCATGAAAACTCTATACCACTCTTAGAATTGCTATTGGCTAAATAATCACTGCACTGACCAGGGCCCGTCTTGCTCAGTTACCGGACGGCCAGCTTTTTGAAGGGTCTTCGTAGTTCCATACTTCTTCCGTTTCACAATGATGGAGCCCGCTGTAGTCATGGGTAATCTCAATGCTTTATCTTTCGCAGGTATATGCAGCAACACATTGTTACCATAGGGTTCTACAGAGGGTTCCGTGTATTTCCATGGCTTGCTTTATGCTCTGACCTGTGACGTTTGAGACCTCGTGTAGGCATGTGTGGGCCTTTCTAAATCACGTTCTCACAATCAGAGGTGGACGTCTCCGGGATGATCAAAGGTCAAAGGACGCGTAAGAGCTCGATTTGGAGTGGCATATGGCAACGGGACAAATTGTTGAGTATGTGGGTATGATATTTCAGTTTCTCCGTTCCATAGAATTGTTGAACATTTCTAAAAAACATGTTTTCACTTTGTGTTTAGATTAATGGCAAACTGTATATTTAAGCAATTCTATATTAGGTCAATAACACAACAGAATGTAGAAAGGGTTAAGAGGTGTGTATGTATTCTGATTGCACCGTATGTACATTTAAAATTCTTCTGTCTCACAATTTCCTATGTAAAAGTGAGGCTTTTCTAGGTAAAAATGTTCTGGAAAAGACAGAAGTCTCAAAGACATCTGTAATTCCCCAACAGTTTGACCACTAAGCGACATCTTCTGAAAGCCAACAGACCTGGAGAACGTGCTGGTACATGGAGAATCTCAAATTCACAGTGCTCAGCGTCCTTTCTTATAGATCTTTGGACCGAACAACATACGCAAAACACAAGACCAGGTACAGAACGTCGAATACTAGAGTGCCTCGGAAGCAGAAAAGCTTCCCATGGTTCACAGTGCACTTAAATGTTATAGCAGGAATCTAACCGCGTAACCAGAGAACGTACATTCCGTTTATGCCAAAATTATTTCTATCATTAGGAGAACAAAACCTTTTCAGTTTGTGTTGTTAGCGAGCAGGTAGCGTAGAGACTCTTGGCAACCGCCGCAGGATTCAAATACAGATTTTTTTCTCTTCTGTATCCCGAAGCCCACTGTGCTCTATGAAAGAAGTCAATTTTTTCGCCCTGCTGAAGTTGAGGGAGTGAGGGTGGGATTGGATGCCAGCCACAGAGAGATTAGTTACGCCATGGGACCAGCCAACAGGACACCGGCACATTAATAAGCCAATTTTACCCACTCAAATGAAGAGGCCTGCTAATAAAATAAATATGGTTAAGACATGAACGTTTTAGTAACAAATTTGTCACTTCATGACGTGAAAAAGAGGAAAAGTAGAACTTATGACACTGGATTTATAAGATGTAGTATGTGGGCACGTCCAGCTGGGAGGAGACCTCAGGGAAGACCCAGGACTAGGTGGAGAGATTATATCTCCACACTGGCCTGGGAACGCCTCGGGATTCCCCAGTCAGAGCTGGCTAATGTTGCCCGGGAAAGGGAAGTTTGGGGTCCCCTGCCAAAGCTGCTACCCCCGCGACCCGGCCCCGGTTAAGCGGTTGAAGATGAGATGAGTATGTGTTCACAGGAGCAATTAGAAGACACGGTTTACATATACAGGAACTCGTTTGCTTTTATTCGCTTTTGTTTTGTAGTTGAAGTTAACGGCAACTGACATAAATCCTTCAGCAGTGATTGGCTGCGGGCCAACCAAGACGTTAAACGGAGTTTTACGCTTTGCTACTTAATGTGCCAAATAATAAAAAAGAAGCACTGTGCTCAAGTTAAATGAAAGTCTAAGGGACTAAGTCAACACACCGTGACGTTGGGAGAGACTTGATTACAGGGCATTAGTCCGAATTTGTGTTTCTGTAACCATTCAAGGATAAGCCACAAATGACAAATGAGCCACAAAAGCCTCATACATTTATTATAAGCGGAGAACAACATAAGGATTTTGGGGTATAGGGCGTTGGCACTTTCACTTGTGAAAAAGGTGTAACACTTCACACAATACTCACACACATATAACTTATTGCGGGGAAGGTCACCTGAGTCGAATGTACAAACGACAACAGTAGTTGGAAGACCTTCGTTCAAAACAAAATCAAGGGTAAGGACGTTTCCCTGGGAAATGCTTTTTTTACAACAACTTAAAATGTGTGTCTTGACATATATATCTGGTATTCACAATTAAATACTGATTGGCCTGACCTATGTTTATGCCCTCACTCCATTCAATCAAAAGTAACGAAGTCAGGGGCGTAGGTTTCTCTTTTCACAAAGAACAAATTCGCCTCAGGAATGTAAAGCCTTGCCTCAGGTCTGCAGAGATAAACATTTAGCCATTTTTCAAAAAGCACATCTGACCTGGCGGAAAAAAATGCCATATCTATGGACACACATCGCTAAGACTGAATGTGAAATTCAAAACAATTATTTAACACAAAATCCAAATGATCTAATCTCGATATGCAATTTTATGTTGAGTTTAGTAACTCCCAGTCGGATTCAATAACGGCACAGTGGCTTACGGGGCACGTAATTTGAGATTCAGCCTTGCGATCATTTTTATATAAGTACCTAAAGCGAAACAACTGCTATTGACCAATAAACCTTCACATGGGTGTGGTCGCAGGCCACATGCTGCAAATGCTTAGACAGCGCTGGCACTATTTTGACTCAGCCTGGGTGAGTAATTTGTCGTGTCATTGAGATGAGTTATTTCCAGAAACACTCGACCCCAGGATGACACTGCATCATTCTTGGGGGACAACTGTTGCCTTGTTATTTTGTAAAACATTTATACGTAGGCAGTGTACATTTATAGGGAGTTGTGCTTTGGGACAGGATGAGCATTTGTGTGCCTTTATGTGGTTGTGTGTGTGTGTGTGTTTGATACTGGGTTTACTGCACATGTGGGTACCAGAAGTCAGGACAAAAACAAGATGTATTTCCGTTTATTGCTTAGTTAATGAATTAAATGTGCAATTGGGGTTAGTGTGAGAACCAGGGTAGTTCTAAGTTATAGGAATTAAGATTAGCGTTAGGCATTAGGTTTAGTTTAACTTTAGGCATATAGACTTTCGAGGTTAAGGTTAGGGCGAGGGTTCAGGAAATGGGAAATAGGTAATCATGTGTCGCGACCCCCAAGGGTCAAAAAACGAGCGGGTGTGTGAGCAGATAGACGGCTGCAGTTTTTACCCCAGTGGGTTCAACTGGCTGAGGAATGCTTTCATGTAGTTGCCTATGTGCTGGAACTGAATACAATACATGCCCCTCAGTTATTAATAGGCATCTGTTTTCCATAAGAGAGTTTTAACTAACATTCATTATTCAGGACAAAACATTATCAAAGAAATAGAGTAGGGTTTGGTAAGAAAATGTGACAATGACAGAAGGAGTCAGAGGACAATGGGATATAAACGAAAAAATACAGAGAGAGTAATTAACGCTGACAGAACGAGACAAAAAGAGGCAGGGATAAAGACAGAGAGAGAGAAACAGAGAGAAGAAAACAGAGAGATGAAGTGAAGGATATTGGAAAGGCACTATAAACAGAAAAGGTCAAATTCCTCAGTGGCCCTTGTTTCTGAGTAATAAGCCCCATACTGCAATTAAAGATTGTTTTAATGTTCACCATAAAATATTTTTAATCAGATCCAGTATTTTCGATTTCAAATGAAAGGTAGATAGTTACCAATTTTGTATGGGGGTTTAGAAATAACGTGAGTAGTTGATATACAAAAATAGGAACAAACTGATGGAAAAATCAGGAACAGACTAGAGACAGTACATCAGTCTGAAGAAGGCTATACAACAACCTCATAAATATTTGAGCTCCATCAGTCCACCGAGATGCAAATAATTTACAAATTGAGAGCATTTTACAGCAACTCGGCCAAGAACGGGACACCCCGTGAAAATATTCCCAAGAAAAATAACCAATCAGGTGCCAACCCAGGCATAACATCTGGAGATTTTCAGATCTCCCATGATGCATCTCAGGATACTCGGCATGCCTCAACAATAGGAAGATTACTGCAGAGAAATGCCACGATCGGAACAACTATTGTTGCCAAAAACACAACGCTGTCTAACACCAAACAAACCTTATCCCAACATACGAGCATGAGTGTAGGAATGTCATGGTCTGGGGCTGCTTTTCCTCCCCAGGGCCCGGTTGACTGCATATCATAGGGGAACCATGAATTCTGAGGAATTCCGGGAGATTCTTTAACAGAACGTTTGGTCATCCGTCATGATGGTAAAGCTGAGCCTAAAATTACCCATTACCCAAAGCATTCATGAAAATCTACAGAAGAATGGCTCAGGAAAGAGGATTTGTGTTTACATTGTCCAATGTCTGGGTCCTGTAGAGAGGAGTGTGCAAAAATCAGTCAAAATATCTGTCAGAGATTAGTGGCTATAGAAGATGTTAACGCCAAGTAATCTCTGCTAATAGATGAGCACCAAAGTATTGGTAAGTAACAGGGTTGACATATGATTGCACACTTGAAATAAGTTTTTGTTAAATCATCTTTCGTATAAAAAAAACAATATCAATATTTAGTGTATACGTATGTATGCTTTTGTGACAATTATTTTAATTCTAGGATTAGAATTTTTTAAACAGAAGTGATGCCTGTAGAGTTTACATACTTTTAAACAGCACTGTACATAACGTTACAGTGAATGAAGGGTTAAATCCTTCTGGTGGATTAGCTTCATGATTTGCACTTTAACTACGTCTGTAACACCAGGACTTCACAGGCAGAAATCAGGCTGTACAGTCACACATAAACGTCTGTAACACCAGGACTTCACAGGCAGAAATCAGGCTGTACAGTCACACATAAACGTCTGTAACACCAGGACTTCACAGGCAGAAATCAGGCTGTATTGTCAGACATGATTGTATGTTTTCATCTGAAGGAAGAGTAGTGTCCTCCTCACAAGACGTCAGATTAGATCACTTTGTCAAGCCAGGAGAAAAACAGATCGAATTAGCTACGGCCTAAACTCGGTCAGGTCCAAATCTCTCCCGAGGACCTGTCCGAGTTCCACGGACCACCTCAGACAATGTCACACCCCAGCTGTTAGAGACCCACTGGAGCCTGTGTTTGCACAGCAGCTGTTAGAGACCCACTGGAGCCTGTCTTTCCACAGCTGCCGGGTTTAACACTTATTCTGTGTGTTTTTTATCATTCCCTGTGCTCAGCCAGTGAGATTCTTCTCAGAGGAGGAATTCGATTCGCCGAGCCCCAGGGTAACCATAACATGACCGGAGAATCCTACTGGCCGATCACCAGGGTAACCATGACATGCAGGTGTGGCGGACGTCTGACAAGAGGAACTGCTGTTGACAGAGAACTATGAGGATGTTCTGCTTAGGAATGTTTTCTATGTTGTCCATGTTGTCTTGCTCCCAGATGTAATTAAAGTCTCCCTCAACTCAATCAACCACCGGGCAAAGATTACAACTTAAAAAAAACAGGTCAGGTTTGTGTCGTCCAGCTAGGTTGTTGACTTTGGCTCTTGCGTCGTTCGTTTCATGTTAAATCAGACAGCTTTTAAAGATAAAGCCCGAAGACAGTCACCAAGAGAGAGGTGATGACAGAAGAATAATACTAGTTCACTTAGAGACCATGAAGTCAAAACAGCTCATCAGTGAGAGAACTGCCTACTGCCCTTTCTGTCCATCCGTCTTCCTGTCTGCCATTCTTAGGTTCCATGCGCATAAATCACAAGCAGATTTAAATGCTTTCCCATTAGGGAAGGAACTGCATTGGAGAGCTAACGCATTTCAAACCCGGCCACATCAATCAGAAACGGCGGAGGTTTCAACACAATCTCCCAGTGTTTCTCAACACCTTCCTTCCCGTTCGTCTACAGGTCCTCCATGATCATCTGCACCAACGTGTTTTAGCTTTTCTTCAAATCACAACAGCGTTCTTCCACTCCTTGTCTTTTGTCCGCACACTCGTGTGGGAGGTTCAGGTTATACAGTATGTACGGTAACACGACATGTTAGAGTTGTGAGACTGTATGTTCATTGAGTAATTTGTACCTTCACACTGATCGGTGTGACCTTACGGAAACAGAGAAGCTAGTGTTGGTGATTCAGTTGATCTGTGGACACCGTTTCTTTTGTACTTGGTTTCCAGCACATCCTCTGATGCCCACCTGGTTTCATGCAGCAAACAACCAACAATGTCTCTTTCATGACCTGACTGACTTGTATCCGGCAAGACCTAACGAGTTAAGCCATTTTTTCGGCAACAGACCTGAAACAAATATGTCAGATGTGGAGGTGAGAAAGGGCCCGCAGCCTATAGAACATTGAACGTTCAGTTCCACAGCCGTAAACCTTATCAGGTCCGGATAGCAAATCCAGATAAACAGTGGTCAAATCCAATGCCATAAAGACCAGTGTTCAAAACCCCCCAGCATATCAGGAGCCACCGTTCCCCGTAGATTAGTGAGTTATTTACAATTACACGCCAGGAATCGATGACACCATCTACTCTTGTTTACTCAAGTAGGATGAATTAAAATAGGCGATTGTATTCAACATGCTCTAAGAATGTGCCGTGAAAAACAAGTTATGCCAACGCTGTATTCCTGAGGAAGTCAATGTTCAGGGAGAAAGGACGTATCGACCGTGATAAGGACTGTTTACGTGGCCAGAACCTGGAGAGTTGGGACATCCCACGATCACTCACGGTCAAGGTGTGATTAGTTCTCTTTCAGCTCGGACTACAGATAAAAGCTGTGAGATACAGTATGTAAACACTCTGCCGCTCCTACACACACACAAACACACACACACACACACACTCACTCACACACGCACTCACACACACACACACACACACACACACACATACACACACACGCAAACACAAACACACACACACACACACTACGTAGACACTCTGCCACTCCTACACACACACACAACTACATACAGTACGTAAACATTCTGCCTTTCCTACACACACACACACACACACACACACACACACACACACACACACACACACACACACACACACACACACACACACACACACACACACACACACACACACACACACACACACACACACACACACACACACACACACACACACACACACACACACACACACACACACACACACACACACACACACACACACACACACACACACATATACTGTTCGTCAACACTCTGCCACTCCTTCACACACACATATTCTCCGGCAGACTGTCTCTCCCCCACAGTCTTTCTCAAACGCTCTATTTGTCTTGTTCCCTCGTGCATGTGGAAACTCACTGCTGAGCACAGCTTTAAAAACAGGATCCATGATTAATTACAAAAAATCATGAACAAAAGTAGCTGCTACTCTATTGGGGTTACAAATTCAGAATGTAAGGCTTTAAAACACATAATAGCATAATACACTCTCCTCTGGTTCACCTACCTGTTAACCCATTGTTGTCATTTATTTGCAAATAAACCTTCATTATGTTGTTTTAAAGTGTTTACAGTAATGTCGTACACGTGAATTTTAATACGTTACCAGAGATGATCATTTATCGATTTGTTATAGTTTTTTTTCTCCAAACATTTTGTTTATCTTGTATACTTAAAGAACCATACAAAATGACCTATTCCAGCCAGCCAGCCAGCCTTTTTAATTTTGGCGTACATGTCTCAGCTGCCTGCCGTGCTGTGGTGACAGAGCCTTTTGGTTCACTGGTCCAGTCATGTAAGTCTGGATGTGAAGCAGGCGACAGCACTGACAAGGAAGGGTGTGGTGGTAAATATCCCACATCAATAACAGCAGCAGCTCTACATGGCCTCGGCTCCTCTATATAGTCGTCTATAACAGCAGCAGCTCTACATGGCCTCGGCTCCTCTATATAGTCGTCTATAACAGCAGCAGCTCTATATGGCCTCGGCTCCTCAATATACTCGTCTATAACAGCAGCAGCTCTACATGGCCTCGGCTCCTCTATATACTGTTCTATAACAGCAGCAGCTCTATATGGCCTCGGCTCCTCAATATACTCGTCTATAACAGCAGCAGCTCTACATGGCCTCGGCTCCTCTATATACTGTTCTATAACAGCAGCAGCTCTATATGGCCTCGGCTCCTCAATATACTCGTCTATAACAGCAGCAGCTCTATATGGCCTCGGCTCCTCTATATAGTCGTCTATAACAGCAGCAGCTCTACATGGCCTCGGCTCCTCTATATAGTCGTCTATAACAGCAGCAGCTCTATATGGCCTCGGCTCCTCAATATACTCGTCTATAACAGCAGCAGCTCTACATGGCCTCGGCTCCTCTATATACTGTTCTATAACAGCAGCAGCTCTATATGGCCTCGGCTCCTCAATATACTCGTCTATAACAGCAGCAGCTCTACATGGCCTCGGCTCCTCTATATACTCTTCTATAACAGCAGCAGCTCTACATGACCTCGGCTCCTCTATATAGTCGTCTATAACAGCAGCAGCTCTACATGACCTCGGCTCCTCTATATAGTGGTCTATAACAGCAGCAGCTCTACATGGCCTCGGCTCCTCTATATATAATCGTCTATAACAGCAGCAAATCTACATGGCCTCGGCTCCTCTATATAGTCGTCTATAACAGCAGCAGCTCTACATAACCTCGGCTCCTCTATATAGTCGTCTATAACAGCAGCAACTCTACATGGCCTCGGCTCCTCTATATAGTCGTCTATAACAGCAGCAGCTCTACATAACCTCGGCTCCTCTATATAGTCGTCTATAACAGCAGCAGCTCTACATGACCTCGGCTCCTCTATATAGTCGTCTATAACAGCAGCAGCTCTACATGGCCTCGGCTCCTCTATATAGTCGTCTATAACAGCAGCAGCTCTACATAACCTCGGCTCCTCTATATAGTCGTCTATAACAGCAGCAGCTCTACATGGCCTCTGGCTCTGTAAGTTGGGTTTGAAACCCTACACTGGCTGCAGGGGATACCTTCCAGGCATGACATTCAACTCACCCCACCACCACCCTCGTGACCTGCAATCATGAGACCATGCTGAGGAGGACAGAGGTTAGGAAAGGAGGCAGGCCAGCCGACATTTGAGCAGTATCCAGCAGAATACACAGAGTTAAAATAGCGAAATATATTATTCTCGTTTCCTGCGGGGCACAATCCCAGGCCACATGATCAAAGGACGTTTCCTCTGTAGTTTCTGACAGACTCCGTTTGGTGGGATCATTGAATGGGACTCCTCATAACCTCCGTTCAACCTGGTTGACCCCTTCTGCGCCCCCGTCTGTCCCCCGTTCTGAAGATCCCATTACAGAAGAGCTATGCAATGGATTTCCCTTCATGGGCACGGGGCCAACAGCAAGAAAGGACAGGAAAGAGAGATAGAAAGCAGGAAAGAGAGAAAACGCTGGTAGAAGAAAATGGTTTAAGAGATTAGATTGGAGGGAGTTAGGTAAAGGAACAGAAGAGAGGTAGAGAGAGAGAGAAAGTAAGTAAGAAGAAAGTGGGTCTTCTCTTTTCCCAACGGTCAGATATCCATACCCTGTGGGTGGGTGGGTGAGGGGGGGGTATTTGGGCTGATGAGGGGGGAGCTTTTCTGACTGTGCAGACCTCAGAACCTGAGCCCAGCTCAGACCACCCACACGGCCTGCTACCTGCGTCAGTGTGACCCCCAGCTCATTACACTAACCTGCCATGGAAGGCAAACGGGGGCTCTGAATTTCCATCTTATATTTCTATGTGTTTCTGTGAAGCTATAGCACGTGGAGTTGTTTTAGGATGCTCATAACATGAAACAGTTTTCATATAAGAAATTCTATTATAAGATAATTTGAAATGACTATGAAATTGGCTTTACTATTTTACATAGTTACACCAAATATAGACTCTACTAAACCTAGACTCAGAACACGTAAAAAACGAAAACAATAAATTGGCAACGGCATCAGTGATGGGGTGCAGGTGTGTCCGTGTGGTACGCTGATGCTGTTGTCTCATGCTGGTGGCCAATAATACACCAGTGGTTAGTACACCAGTGGTTAGTACACCATGTTAATACACCAGTAATTAGTATACCAGTGGTTAGTACACCAGTGGTTAGTACACCATGTTAATACACCAGTGGTTAGTACACCAGTGGTTAGTACACCAGTGGTTAGTACACCATGTTAATACACCAGTGGTTAGTACACCAGTGGTTAGTACACCATGTTAATACACCAGTGGTTAGTACACCAGTGGTTAGTACACCAGTGGTTAGTACACCATGTTAATACACCAGTGGTTAGTACACCAGTGGTTAGTACACCAGTGGTTAGTACACCATGTTAATACACCAGTGGTTAGTACACCAGTGGTTAGTACACCAGTGGTTAGTACACCATGTTAATACACCAGTGGTTAGTACACCAGTGGTTAGTACACCAGTGGTTAGTACACCATGTTAATACACCAGTGGTTAGTACACCAGTAATTAGTATACCAGTGGTTAGTACACCAGTGGTTAGTACACCAGTGGTTAGTACACCAGTGGTTAGTACACCAATAGTTAGAAAACCAGTGGTTAATACACCAGTAGTTAATACACCAGTGGTCAGTACACCAGTGGTCAGTACACCAGTGGTTAGTACACCAGTGGTTAATAAACCAGTAGTTAATACACCAGTGGTTAGTACACCAGTAGTTAGTACACCAGTGGTTAGTACACCATATTAATACACCAGTAGTTAGTACACCAGTGGTTAGTACACCAGTGGTTAGTACACCAGTGGTTAGTACACCATGTTAATACACCAGTAGTTAGTACACCAGTAGTTAGTATACCAGTGGTTAGTACACCAGTAGTTAGTACACCAGTAGTTAGTACACCATGTTAATACACCAGTAGTTAGTACACCAGTAGTTAGTACACCATGTTAATACACCAGTAGTTAGTACACCAGTGGTTAGTACACCATGTTAGTACACCAGTAGTTAGTACACCAGTAGTTAGTACACCAGTGGTTAGTACACCAGTGGTTAGTACACCAGTAGTTAGTATACCAGTGGTTACACCAGTGGTTAGTACACCAGTGGTTAGTACACCAGTGGTTACACCAGTGGTTAGTACACCAGTGGTTAGTACACCAGTAGTTAGTACACCAGTGGTTAGTACACCAGTGGTTAGTACACCAGTGGTTAGTACACCAGTGGTTAGTACACCAGTGGTTAGTATACCAGTGGTTACACCAGTGGTTAGTACACCAGTGGTTAGTACACCAGTAGTTAGTACACCAGTGGTTAGTACGCCAGTAGTTAGTACACCAGTAGTTAGTACACCAGTGGTTAATACACCAGTGGTCAGTACACCAGTGGTTAGTACACCGGTGAGGTGGAGCGCCAGACAGGAACAAGGGCTGCAGAACATACGCGGCAGCCGCTACATGTTGTTGCACAAGCTGTTGGTGTTTCACAGACATTTTATAACTTGTCTTTTCTGGAATTGTTTTCCTGATAGCACATATACTGGCACACATGGTAAAGAAAGGACAAATAAAAACAGGAATTAATTTACCATACAACAAAAAGTGATAGAAATCAAACACGGCGGCGCTGCCTGTTTGTTCTAATATTCTGTATGTACTACAGGAGCAGTTTAACAGATGTTCAAATAGCTATTACACTGAAACACAATCCCACCAAACCGTAAAAATACTTTAAGCCAACAGTTAAGCTCATGGACAACATGAGAATCCGACAAAACGACGTCACTTAATACGAAAGACGAGGATAATTGTACCCAATATTTACTATGCAATCTGCCTCCCCGTGTGGGAATGTGCGAGCTCAATTTCGGCCCGTTTGCCCCGTATGGACCTGCTGCTTGGTAAAGGTGACACATGCTGTCACTATCAGTTTGAACTCGTAAATTCACAGCCACTGAGTGGCCCCTGATGTAAGCTTGCACACATCGAATTCCTCCTTGTAATTGAAAGCCCAGAGCGTTTGCGATGCGTCAGTCAGACACGGTGAAGCCCGGGTGAGATATAAAAATATCCATGAGCAAGTGAAACGCCAGTCGCTTTTCTTTCTCTCCATGTGTCTCCTCTCCATCCTGGCCGTCTTCTTTTATTGCGTGTCTTATCTCTCTCTCTCTCTCTCTCTCTCTCTCTCTCTCTCTCTCTCTCTCTCTCCCTCTCCAGTACTGCTGACAACTCAGGCATTTGGAGAGACGCTGTCTCTGACAGTTAAAAGGTTCTCTCTCAAAAAGAGATTTTTTCATTCTGTAGACTAATACATGTGTCGAACAAACAAAAATGACAGAACACCCCCACGTTAACGGGAGAGACATACCTGCAGTTTTAAAATAAGGGCACAGATTTAAATCCTTAGACATGACCAAATAGGGAACAAAACACCCAGACGCAAAGCATTCTTCAGAAAATGTCTGTGAGGCAGTAAAAGAAAAGATAACAAAGGTTTATGTGAGTTGGTCTCAGGGAGACGGAGCGAAAGAACAGGAAAGAGAGGCCGAGAGAAAGAGAGAAGGGGGAGAGAGAGGGTGAGGGAAAGGGGTGTGTGGTGTCAGTCTGTAGCCCATGTGGGTAGAGTGAGGAGGTGTTGAAATGGTCCATTGTGACAAAATGTCAGCTACACAAATGAGATGGGACTGAACAGAGATCTGTCCACAGTTTAGTGCCCTGCTGGCCCTTGCTCTGTTAACATCGACACTTCAGAGTCAGTAGAAACACTCCCCAGCTCATTATAGCAGTTTTATTCAATTTACAATTCAACCAGAAACGTGATGCTTTCAGTACAGTCAGAGTAATTATATTTACTGTTACACTGATTAGACAACGTACATGTATACTGTTACACTGACTAGACAACCTACATGTAAACTGTTACACTGTTACACTGACTGGACAACCTAGATGTAAACTGTTACACTGAATAGACAACCTACAAGTAAACTGTGACACTGTTACACTGACTAGACAACCTACATGTAAACTGTTACACCGTTACTCTGACTGGACAACCTAGATGTAAACTGTTACACTGAATAGACAACCTACAAGTAAACTGTGACACTGTTACACTGACTAGACAACCTACATGTAAACTGTTACACCGTTACTCTGACTGGACAACCTAGATGTAAACTGTTACACTGAATAGACAACCTACAAGTAAACTGTGACACTGTTACACTGACTAGACAACCTACATGTAAACTGTTGCACTGTTACTGACACAACAACATACAGTAATACTGTTAAACTGTTACACTGTTACATTGTTACACTGTTACACTGACTTGACAACATACATGTTTGTTACACTGTTACACTGACACAACAACATACAGTCACATAGTCAGAAAGACGTTACATTAATCTGCCTTTTTCAAAATGCCAGAAAAGCTAAGGCAAGAACATTACAATGCAAACGTTGTCCCGTGGTTCTGTAAGAATGCCAACGGAGAGAGATGGTTTGGAAAGAATGAGAACCGTGGATGAGGAGGAGAAAGACTCTAGCAGCAAGAACACCCAGACCAGAGCACAGAGTGCACTTCAATTAACACCAAGCACTTCAACATCTGAACATATGTCTAGATTTGGCAATGGCTTTCACAGTATGTATTCTCAAAAACGAGTCGTTTTGTTGCATGGGTTCCTACGACAATACCCTTAATTGAGTTTGAGGCATAAGTTAAAATCAGGCGTTGGAGAAACAGTGCTAAAAACCTAATGTTGGGTCTGAAGTGGAATGCTTAATTAACGATGACCTGTAGTGTATTTTAGGTTTTTTCAGGGGAACATATGTATGAACGAATATTAAATAATAAAAGTCACCATTATTGTACATAGTTTACTATGTTCCTCAACACTTTTTATTGTACATTAATGTGGATGTCACCACGGTTACGGAAACTGCTGAATGCGTCGTGAACAATGACGAGCGAGAGCGAAACATACCGTCAAACACACGACAGCCTCTCCAGTGTTTCGATAAAGGGAAAAGGTCAGCGTGGCTTGGGGAGATGAACTATCCCTCTCTTTGCTCATCAGTATTTATTTTCCAAATCGTCACTGCGTAGTGGAATTAGGTGACGCACTATTTCAGTTTATTTTGTCCAAATGGCGTTGCAGTCTAAAGCACTCCATTTTGAGCAGCTGCTACACAGCAGATTTAATAGCTGGGTGTGCCCTCACATGTTGTGACAGGAAGCCTCTGATGGGTGGTGCACATTGGCCTCGTGTTTCACCGGGGTGAGAGAGGTGGTAACCTGTAATGCCGCACTAGTGACTCCTTCAGGTGAGACCGACAACTGCAGGCTAGCTGCTTTTCGGTTCAGAGAGGGATCTTCAACCGTATTAAACCTGATGAGAGATGGTGCAAAAAATTAGATCGTAAATATCAGTTGGACATCATGTCACTGTTCAAAAAGTGTGTAATACAGAATCAAATTTTCATGTTACCTAACACCACAGCCTTGTTCAAGACGTCGAAGAAAGAGTGAAGAAAGAGGGAAGAAAAAGCCCGCCGCCAGGTAGCAATGGTCTGGTAGCCATTAACTCCTCCCATTAATTTCTTTTTTTTCATCTCTAAATGCAGACTGAGAATTGGCCCGTTCTCCTTTCATATCCGTTATCAGTCAAATCTCCAGCCTAGTTTGACCGTAGCCTGAGCGATAAGGATCGTGCTTAAGCACCATGCTGACCGTGTCGTTGGAGAAAAGCAGCGTTAAGTTCCTCCGCCATGACAATAAATGCCAACCTGGTCATGGTTGAAGGAGTTCGGGTCCAACCAGAGAGGTAAAGTGGGAGAAACGGGCCTCAGTTTAACGCACTCTGTTAATTATGGAGCTCTTACCACGCTCGACCAATTTAACTACCAAAGTGGTTCAGGACAGAGCCAAGACACCCTCAGGCCTTCACTACCGGTTGGGATCCAACATGGCTGCTCTCTTTAGTTGCTAATTAGCAGAGCCCGTACTAATTACATCAACTAAGAGTCTCAAGTGTGGTGCCTGCAAATCAGCTGGAATCTAAACAGAACCAGCACATTTACTGCCGCGGACAGAAATGGTGCACTGTTCAAAAATGATTTCTTATTTCAAGAAAACTAAGTGAAAAAAGGTATTATGTACATACATTGTAATTGAGGTTTACGAAATGCAAAAATAATGTGTCCTGTTATTTATAGGAATTCAGAAAATAAATTTAAATGGTATGACTACAGTGAAACAATTGGTGTATTTTTCTTGCACTTATTCTTGCACTTCAGGTCCTCAGCTTCAAATGGTTCCAGTTCCACAATGTTTTCAGGGTACCTTGACGCAACTGCTCTGTCACCTCTCGCCAGCCTTTTTGATGAGTTTAAGATTTGTACTTATCACTGGCCACTTCCAAACAGTCCAGTGTTTCTTCTTCCTAAGTGCTTTTTGATGCATGTGTAGGGTTGTTGTTTTGCAAAAATAAATGTACTGGTCATTTGTTCCTGTATTGCTGATTTGTTGTGGCAAAAAGCTTCTATCATTTAACCTTATTATTTTGAATTATCCATGTGGTGCACATTATTTTGTCTAATGGGAAATGAACAATTTCAGTTCTTATTTGGTCCTGTTTACGGGTTTCACCAAAACACCAAACTCCCCTGAAATGGTTGAAACCATGAGTCAGGAAGGAACATTTTAAACTGACAATAGAAGCCATTGAAGAGGCTTTCCCAGAGAACCAAACCCACGCATTTGTTTAAAAAGACACTGAAAATCCCTAATCTCAAATCCCTGACATGCTTGAGTGACTGACTTGCTGGGTGGCTGACTGGCTTACTGAATAGCTGTCTAACTGGCTGGCTGGCTGGGTCAGTGGCTGACTTGCTGGTTGGTTGGCTGATGGCTGTATGGCTGGCTGATCCAGTGTTGTTTGAAAATGTAGACTGTCACGGCCCTGGTCTCGCCCTGGTCTCGGCCCTGGTCTCGGCCCTGGTCTCGCCCCTGGTCTCGGCCCTGGTCTCGGCCCTGGTCTCGCCCCTGGTCTCGGCGATGACAGACAGAGACAAGTTGGTCTGAAACAGGTCTTACCAGCCCCAGAAGGTGTGGCCAGCGTCAGATTAAAGAGCTCAGCCCACAGCAAACAAAGGGACCACATGAAATCCTGGCAGGCATATGAAGTCTGGGGTGCCCCTGAACATGGGTTGTATTCCCTCCCAGAGGTTAATTATAGCATAGGCCTCTAAAGCCCAGGCCATCTGCAAGGAATTTCAATGTTTACGTTTTAAATTTCACCAGAGTCAAAATGGCAAAAAAAGTAGACCGGCGAACCAATCAGATCGTCCACAACTGATTTATGTTTCCTTTAATTGTGGCTTGTGGGGAGTAATGGCAAGTTCATTTGCTTCTTCACAAACAGTTTTGAGCCGTGAGGAATTCGGTCAACACTGGCCTAATCCAATCATCTTTATGATGTACCTCAAATCATTATGGGACCGTAATGTGAATACAGGCTTGGTCTCACCCCTGTTTACTTGCACAATGTGTTTGGTGAAACTGCATTGAATTAATATTGTTTTATTGTCATTATTTAAGTGGATTCTACAGTAAATCAAAACGACATCAAAGTCGGGGTGTGAATAGAATGAGACAGGGAGAGGAGGAGAGAGATGAGGAGAGATGCATAAAAAAGCAGGGAAGAGAAGGGAGAAGCAGAGAGAAGAGGAGCAGGAAGGAGCAGAGAGGAGCAGGAAGGAGCAGAGAGGAGCAGAGAGAAGAGGAGCAGGAAGGAGCAGAGAGGAGCAGGAAGGAGCAGAGAGGAGCAGGAAGGAGCAGGAAGGAGCAGAGAGGAGCAGAGAGGAGCAGGAAGGAGCAGAGAGGAGCAGGAAGCAGCAGGAAGGAGTAGAGAGAAGCAGGAAGGAGCAGGAAGGAGCAGGGAGGAGCAGGAAGGAGCAGAGAGGAGCAGAGAGGAGCAGGAAGGAGCAGAGAGGAGCAGGAAGGAGCAGAGAGGAGCAGAGAGGAGCAGGAAGGAGCAGAGAGGAGCAGGAAGGAGCAGAGAGGAGCAGGAAGGAGCAGAGAGGAGAGGAGCAGGAAGGAGCAGAGAGGAGCAGGAAGGAGCAGAGAGGAGCAGGAAGGAGCAGAGAGGAGCAGGAAGGAGCAGAGAGGAGCAGGAAGGAGCAGGAAGGAGCAGAGAGGAGCAGGAAGGAGCAGGAAGGAGCAGAGAGGAGCAGGAAGGAGCAGAGAGGAGCAGAGAGGAGCAGGAAGGAGCAGAGAGGAGCAGAGAGGAGAAGGAAGGAGCAGAGAGGAGCAGGAAGGAGCAGAGAGGAGCAGGAAGGAGCAGGAAGGAGCAGAGAGGAGCAGGAAGGAGCAGGAAGGAGCAGGAAGGAGCAGAGAGGAGCAGGAAGGAGCAGGAAGGAGCAGAGAGGAGCAGGAAGGAGCAGGAAGGAGCAGAGAGGGGAGCTATATGGGGTCTGGCTCCCCCGGGCAGATGGTGGTTTAGTGGGCAATAAGTCAGGAGAGTGGCAACAGTGTATTTCAGTCCATACTGGTGTCTCTGGCTCCGGGCTGCTCTCATTAGTTCTATGAATAGTCAGCTATTTGTGTTTGTGTTACTGAAGCCCGGCTACTTTATGACTGTTTACCTCTAGCGGGAGTCACGCTGTGAGCCTCCAGCCTATTGGATGTCAGTCCGTACGTGAAGGCTATTCAGGGGCCCTCAGACACACACACACACACACACACACACACACATATACACACACACTCACTCACACACACACACAAGTGAGCCTTTTGCCAACCATCTATCCACACACAGACACAACTTCTGTTTACCCTAATGAGACGCACAGGGCACCGAGAGAGGCAATTAAATGAGTGGGCACTTATGCTCACGTTTATTATGGCTAATTCATTTGGGGAGATGGCGTGCCAGTTTCCCTGCACAGGTAGGAATGTGTTTGTGCATCTGCGTGTTGGTAGGTACAGTATATTTGCATTCGTCTGAATAGTGGCGGTCTTATGGCCCTCCCCCGCCTGAGAGCTGGGCCCAGAGCACACTGGGCGAATTGAGAACCAGGTCCCTTGCAGAGAAACAAACTCAATCCCTCACGGTTTTAAAGCTTCCTGCTTGTTGTTTTATGTGTGTATCCATTAGACGGTGCCACATGCTGTCCGCGGTCTTTGACATATGCGGAGGAAACGTTGGGTTTCTGGAGACTAGTGCGAACCAAGTCAAACACATGTGCCAAGATATCAATCTATAAACCAGGAGAAATCCAGGTATTTCTTGTGGATCCATACAGGTTTTTGTATTCCCAGTGTAGTTGAAGTCACGGTGTGGGGGGCGTGGTTAATAATTAGCCTTCATGTGTCACATGAGGAGACAGACGAGGGGGCGTGGTTAATAATTAGTCTTCATGTGTCACATGAGGAGACAGACGAGGGGGCGTGGTTAATGATGTGTCACATTGGGGGACAGATGGGGGCGTGGTTAATTAAGTGTCTTCATGTGTCACATCTGGAGACAGACGGGGGGCGGGGTTAATGATTTGTCACTACGGGTGACAGACAGGAGACAGACGGGGGGCGTGGTTAATGATGTGTCACATCGGGTGACAGACAGGAGACAGACAGGGGCGGGGTTAATGATGTGTCACATCGGGTGACAGACAGGAGACAGACGGGGGGCGGGGTTAATGATGTGTCAAATCGGGTGACAGACAGGAGACAGACAGGGGGGCGGGGTTAATGATGTGTCTTCATTGGGGGACAGACGGGGGCGTGGCTATACACTGACAGGCAGAAGACAGCCAGGACGCTGCAGGTGTCACAACATCAGGGGAGAATGAGTCACTGTCTGGTGTCGACCTGCACACGGACAGGCCGGGTGTGTGTGTGTGTGTGTGTGTGTGTGTGTGTGTGTGTGGCACCCATAATAACCCATTAACGTGTCCGGCCTTGCCAACACACCTCTAACTGCCTGTACTGGCACGTTATGTAACAGCCCTGTGAGAATGCAGGTAGAGACAGAAACGGAACAACGTGACGACGCTGAATCCAATGTGTCTCTCAACTGAATCAGTGTGCCGGTGACTCACATGTTCAGATGAACAACATACGAGGTATGTGTCCTAGTGTAGGGAAACACCTGAGAAGTTTCTACTTTTATTTTGAATGAAAGAAAATGGGCCGTTGTTAAGGACAATTTGTCAATGTCACCGAGATAAAGGCGATGTTTGTTGTATTTTCATCGTTACAGAAACATCCCCTTTTTTTGTTGAAGTTGACAAACAGTAAATCATTCCAACACTGTCCAACCACACGCACACACACACACACGCACACACACACACACAATGTGCCTTACTGTAAATAATAGTTCACACATTATTAGACCACACACAGACACACACACACGCACACACGCACACACAGACACACACAAACACACACACACACAATGTGACTTACTGTAAATAATAGCACACACATTATTCAACCACAGAGGAGGAACAGGAAGAACAGAAGAGGAACGGAAGACAAACCGAAGGAACCTGGAGACAGAGAGGTAGAACAGGTAAAGGCTCATGTCCTCACAGATCACCCTGATGTCAGAGGAACAGAAATAAATCAAACAGCACATTTCACAGCGATCGGCCGAACACTTAAAAAATCTAAAGAGGAGAATTAAGCAAGTTGCCAAAAGAAGGGGAGCTGTTATAACTCATTCCATCAACAGCGTCAGCAGTAAATCACCAGCATGTATTTGTGCTCTGAATTCTGTTAAGGGGAAAGAATGGATCCTTTAAAATCTGTCTTTGCTTCTCTGCGGTGTCCCTTTTAAGAGCGTGCTCGTCACGTGACAGCTCTCCTTCAAAAGCAAAAGCATTGATTTAAAGACATGAACGCAAGTACAAACAAAAAAGAAATACAGCCCAGTCGTTCAAACTGTCTGAAACAACATCCACACAATGTCATTGAACAATTGCCTGGGGGGCGGGAAAACTGTTTTATTTTCATTTTCAACCATTTAAAACGTGGAATGATTGAAGGCAGCTTACTACACCATACTTGGGGATGAATGGAAGCAATTTAATCTCTGAGTCGTTAGAGCCCTGTCACTCAGTGGAACAAGGACACTAGCATATAGACCCATTAGCACATCCAAACAGAACATAATGCAGTTTATTTATCAAACACCTTAATAGTAACACAGAGTGGAGAAATGTGTTTAAAAGGCCTTGTGGCATATAATACATTACCACGTTTCAGAAAGTAAAGACATTGTATAACTAGGAGTTGTTTAAACCAGGTCAACATTTATATAAAACACTATTTATTCAACATAACACAACTTGTCATTTAGCTTCAACTTAGATTTTTCTCTTCGGTGAAACATGTATAAACTAATGACCGATTCGTGGTTCTCTGTTAGAATCTCAAAACAAGAGAGACCACCAGTGAAAACAGCCAGGACAACCGTAAACCGTTGGCTCAGATTGGAAACATCGCAAGTTCTCCCAGAATTCCTTATATTCTGATCTGCCACAATGTTGTCATTCACACAAATGTAAGACGTTTCTCAAAACAGTCATATCATTGCGATTAGAAAGTGATTTCTCTCTTATTTGTGAAATGTCGACTAGCCATTATAACACAGGGACACGATCTGCTGACTGGGAAAAATTTGGCATCTTCACTCAATGAAATAAATCCCTCAATCAACACAGACTTCTAAGTTACGACCTGGCTTGAAGTATTCAAGTCGCAACTAAATCATAATAATTCACTAGTGGTATTGCAGCACAAAACCAGGTAGTAAAGTTTTTTAAACATAGGATTGACCCAGAAAAGGAAAATCAATCGCAAACAATATCAACTCCCGTCGTAAAAGCATAGAAGCACATTTATACTTTTTAATCAGTCAAAAGAAGAAATGAACGTTGCTTGCCAAAACCTGCATATTAAAGTCATTTACCAAGCTCTTAAATTAGATTAGCACAGAGAGCCACGTTTTAAAAGTCATTTCTAATTCTGTTGAACATAAAACTTGAACGGTCGTTTGAACCTCTTTCCGGCCCATTTTCCTCGTGGTATTTTGGCTTTGTGAGGGATAATAAAGGCCTACGAAAATCGATCAGGGGAAAGGATTGGCTGGCACAGAACACAGAACAAATACATTGCTGAAACTCTCCAAATCAAATAGGGCTGGAGTTCAAAGACGGGCGTTGTGCACTTGCTACAATATTCGGAGATCTTTATTGCTTGCGTATGCACGAATCCTGGCGTGATTTTCCTTCATGGCCACCAGGTTACCAACCTACTGCGTGGTGTGAAAATATTATCGCGGAACAGAGAACTGACCTGAGAGCGTTAAAACATGAAAGAACTACCCCTGTGCGCTCACGTGTTCTCTGGTGGAGTCACATTCCAGGGGTGAGAGCAGCTGCTGGCCTTTCTGGTGTTGGCTGTTTTTTTTACTGTTCTGGGGTCAGTTAGGGTCAGTGTAGAATGGTGGGAGGACGGTGAGGGGTTGAAACAACCACTCAAGTTTTATGTCTGACACCGTCATGTCATTGCCTCTTGTCCTGCACATCGCCTCCTCATTTACTTGATTTGTCATTTGCAAAATGCATACTGTTTGTACTCTCCATTTCGACGCTTTGCGCTTGTACTGCCCAGGGATTACTGCAATTTGTCACATCAATGAACAGCACTAATCCATGTCAATTGCGCATCGTTACAATTACTTTGATCTATATTGACTCACACATTGGCACATTGACACACTGCCCTGCATAGTATTTCACTGAACTGCATAGTATTTTACTGCTCTGCATAGTATTTTACTGCTCTGCATAGTATTTTACTACTCTGTATAGTATTTTACTACTCTGCATAGTATTTCACTACTCTGCATAGTATTTCACTACTCTGCATAGTATTTCACTGCTCTGTATAGTATTTCACTACTCTGTATAGTATTTTACTGCTCTGTATAGTATTTTACTACTCTGCATAGTATTTTACTACTCTGCATAGTATTTTACTACTCTGCATAGTATTTTACTACTCTGAATAGTATTTTACTACTCTGCATAGTATTTTACTACTCTGCATAGTATTTTACTACTCTGCATAGTATTTTACTACTCTGCATAGTATTTTACTACTCTGAATAGTATTTTACTACTCTGCATAGTATTTTACTACTCTGCATAGTATTTTACTACTCTGCATAGTATTTTACTACTCTGCATAGTATTTTACTACTCTGAATAGTATTTTACTACTCTGCATAGTATTTTACTACTCTGAATAGTATTTTACTACTCTGCATAGTCTCTGCAAGACCTTTTGAATAAAGTTCTTAAGACCTGGAAGTTCTAAAGACTTCTCGGCCAGGTTCTAAAGAACTGAAAAGGTTCAGAAGACCTGTTGAATAATATGTACACAGTTCGTACTGAGATGTAATGTTTGAAATGTACTTGATGCCAGTAAACAGGTTGCTATTAATATAAAATGCATGTATTTTATTATTTTGTTATTATTTTCCTTTGGAAAGCACATTGAATAGTATCTATGTATGAATTGTGCTATATATATGAACTTGCTTGCTTGCTAAAAATGTAAAACATTTTTATAGACTGACCGGTTTGAAATGAAAGATTACTGAGCATTTCACTATAAGTAGTTCATGTAACTTTTGGCACCCATAAACCCATATTTTGTTGTTTGTTATCACATAAATTACAGTCCACAAAATGTCCATCTGAATTGAAAAATGAAAGACATTTAATTAATGTGACAGTTTCTGTATGAGTCGCTGTGCATGGGTGTGTGTCCAAGTCCAATATGTTGTGGCAAGAATGTTTTGTGTGGCGTAGTACAAAGTGTGCAGGTAGAGAAATATGCAACATCTTAACACAGGCTGTTTACCCACAGCTGTGGGTTGAGCAATAGCTGAGAGATGTTGGCTCCTGCCCTAAGGGCCTGGTTCGCTGGCTGACGGGTAGAAACTACTGGTTGTATCGCTAGAGAAAACTCAATGAGGATTGTGTCAGAGTTATCCTACACCTCCGGCACTTTCTAGAAGTATCATTTTAGAGCAGTCATGCTCATGTACATGTTATGTTTGTTATGGTACTTCCGCTTTTTCCAATTTCCATTTCAAGTAAAACAAACGCTATGTATGGAAAAACAACGGCAGTAGGATTTCAAAGTAATGACGCTGGCTCTGATTGGGCCGAATGGGGCAGAGGGCTTTCCTATGGCCCGTACCTTGTGGTGTTTGGTGGTTTTGCGCAATTGAGGAAGTGCTCAAAAAATTGTGCTGGAAAACATTTTACGGAATGTGCTTTCCTTTCATGTTGTTACTTGGCAGGGCTTTTTCTCAAGACACTTCCAGTCAATCATTCCACTGAAAAGAAAGGCTGAAAAAATTATGGCGTGTTTGACAGGAAAAAAACAAATACAGGTGTCAGACAACTATCTGCAAATAACATTGCATTATAAATAGCAACACGTTATTATGTTTTAATTCATCAGTCAACCGCGATGGATACATCTCTTGAACCCAGCCAACATTACATTTTTACCATAGCTTTTAGCTTATCTGGCAGATATCAAACTCTGACATGCTTTAGTTGTTACAGTGTGCAAGCTCACAGACATAGCGTTAGCTGTAGCTATTAATATGGAACCGTTTAGTTTTTACTTAACAACAACTAGATACCTTCAATATCAAGAGTGCATTGAGAAAACCGAGGATTTCCACTCAACGTGTGTTTCTAGGATCCATAAATCATCGTCAGAAGGGTTGGAATGATCCAATGACTCCCTTCAGCACTTCACCATTTATCATTCAGAGACTTGGTACGTAGCCTTATGCTGGGTTAAAGCAAAAGCACTACGGCTGTTTAAAAATGCTGGGCAGGCTGTTGTCTTTGCAGCAAAACATTGCTACCATATGCTCAGTACACCGTTTTGTCGATACAAAATCCCTCATCTTTCGCCTTAGGAATTGGTTGCATGTCTGTGATGATGATGTTAATGACGATATGTAATATAATTGTATTGTTGTGTATCGGCAATGTAAACCACGTTGTTGTAAAGATCGCACATCCTTTATTCGTGCACACATTCCGGTGCATTTGGTCGGAATCCGTTCCTGACCTCTGGAACGTCTCCGCGCCTGACAGGTCGGCCACGCACCAACGCCCCCAGAAGAAAATGAAGATTCTGGCTGCTCCCAGCTGGGCCAGCCCCGCCCCTACACACCTGCCTCCCTATGGGACTTCGTCGGGGTGAACTTGATGTCCCCCCTAGAGAGCGGATCAGGACAGAGGCAAAACGAAGGGAAGACGATGCGCCAGTGGAGTCTGCGAGACGGATGTGTAGCAGGAAAGCCAGGAGTTTGCTAGCGCTGAGGCCGCCGAAGCTACGACGCCCCAGCATCCATTCCTCTCAACCCCCCACCAGGAGGCAGCCCCAGCCCCTTTCCAGGTTGATGCTGCCGCCACAGGAAAGGGGTTTGTCGTTAGCTCTCGATTTGTCCCTTACCATCACGCATCCAATTACTCTTCTCGTTATGCATTTAAATGGTGTTGTCTGGCAGACGTGAGCCGTATCATGTTTCTTCGGGTGGAAACACACTGGTAGAAAGATGAAACCATACAGTGAGTTGAGGATACTTACATGATATTACATATCTTTCGCCAGATGGAAACCTAGCTGCTGACACAGAGAAGTGGAAGATGAGGAAGGCTGGAAGAACATGGAAAAGAGGGGGAGAGAAAACGGAGAGAGGTTGGAAGAAAGTGGAAAACGGGGGCACAGAAAGAGGAGAGATACTGGTAGATAGTGGAAGAAACGGGGACAGAACGATAAGTCCAAACATTTTAGAGAGTCAGAGAAAGGAAGGGAGATGTTGAGCGGTTTTGACAGGAGGACTGAGAGTAATTAGAGAACCACTGCTGACTCTGCGAGGCGAGATCTGACAAGCCTCACTCAGCTCCCAACCCATGAAGCTGCAGTTATACCCCTCGAAATCATCAGCGCTTCTAAAAACACTCCATGCCACACACACACACAAACACACACACACACAAACGCAAAGCACCCGATGCAAACGCAAAGGACCCTGTGCTAACGCAAAGCACCCTGTGCAAACACAAAGCACCCCGTTTAAACACAAAGCACCCTGTGCTAACGCAAAGCACCCTGTGCTAACACAAAGCACCCTGTTTAAACACAAAGCACCCTGTGCTAACGCAAAGCACCCTGTGCTAACGCAAAGCACCCTGTGCAAACACAAAGCACCCTGTTTAAACACAAAGCACCCTGTTTAAACACAAACCACCCTGTGCTAACGCAAAGCACCCTGTGCTAACACAAAGAACCCTGTGCAAACCCAAAGTAACCCCAACAACATAATTCCACGGCATAATGTTTCTGAGTGCTTTGAAATGACCAAAGACCCTGTGCATTATCCTGGATGGAAACAAAATTTTCAGAAAGCTACAAAATCATATTAAGGCAGCATATGTTTATTTAACATTTAGAGGTTTGAACTATACAGTTTAATGCAATCAGGCAGAATATAAAGTTAGATTCAATGATTTGTTATGTACTTTCAAATTCTTATGTTTAGCTTTTTTCTGGAACTGACTTTGCTGTTTGCTACTTTACTGAAGAAACTGCACTTACTATTACTGTGTTGTGTGATTTTCCCACTTACCTATTCTAAGATTAATTAACTGTAAAACACTGTGAATAAAAACTTCTGCTAAATGAAAACGAGTTAACGGTAAACATTGCTGGGTAAATATTACCTCGCACAATTGAACCAGAGTGACGGGAGTATCATTAGGGACCATAGACACACTTGGTTTGTTGGTCTAGAAGTTACATTCACAAAGAAAAAGTGTGATTTAATTCCACCTCTAGGTCATCTGAGTAAACAGTCAGATACCTCCAAACAGAGAACCTGTGAGGTTGAACAAGCACGAGGTGGCTTTGTCAGGAGGAACAGGGGAACCAGATCTACAGTTCCAGCAGCAAGTGGTGTCAGGTGAAAGGTCGATCGTGCTGTGGACATGTGAAAATGGACATTGATTGAATGGTGATGGATGGGTATTTGTGTTCTTTCGCAAACCTCCTCTTATCTTTCAGGACACCTCACCTACATCTTAATCTCGCGGCCACTACAGACACGCTTGGTCGACGCACAACAAAGACCATTGATGCATTTGCACAACACATGCTTTGTGCCACCATTCTATTCAGAATCGTGCATATATTGGTTAAAGCCACCGTGCATGTGGACTGACGTTCACATACGTATTCTCACGTAAACGGCTTGACATTCGTTATCTGGAGAAATTTGTTATCTGGAGAAATGTGTATTTTCCTAATGCGCATTGTTGCCCAAAATCAAACGGCGACGCGCACTCACACACCGAGCTGTAAAAGAGCCCTTGTTGACATAATTCCCTGTTCAAACAGAACTATCAGGAAGTGAAAATGTCACAGGAAGCGGGAGGGTCCCAGGTGAGTCACTGATTACAGATGAATATGGACGAGTTGGTAGCATGCGAGGATACCAGCTGTGGGCCCGGAGGCCAGTGATCAGCCCAGCACAAACAGCGAGATAATACACAGGCAACACGTCACACGACTCAGTAAACACAAACATATTCTGCCGTCCTGTCTCTGCTGAAGATAGGAAAGGAAAGAAACGTTTAGCCTTCTCTCCTTTTCTTACAAACAGATAAAATGCATTTATATTCAGATATTCTGTATCTCCCAAAACATACACACACACAGACACACACACCTGCACAGAGCTCTAGTTCCACCTCCACACAGCTGGTTTGGCATTGGGCTTTAGGCACTGAGAGTGGCCCAGGAGAATGTGTCAGACTGTGTGTGTGTCTACTTGTGTTTTGATGTCTGTGTGTGTGTGTGTGTGTGTGTGTGTGTGTGTGTGTGTGTGTGTGTGTGTGTGTGTGTGTGTGTGTGTGTGTGTGCGTCTATTTGTGTGTGTGTGTGTGTGTGTGTTTGTGTTGACGATGGAGCACGTAGGCATGAATCAGTAGCAGATTGACTGGTTTCATGTTGTCATCCACACCCCACTGCCACCTCCTCCTGTCTGAGAGAAATGTTTAACCTCCTCTACCCCCCCGAATGTCGAAACTCCAGTTATTTTTCTTCCGTGTTTAGTCAGAGGAGACACAATGCCTTCATGTATTCAATTGTTCTCCAAAAGATTAATAAAATTGTTCGTGTCAATCTCCTTAACTTTTGCCAGCTAGCATGTGGCCCCATTGTGTACCAAAAAACTAAATGTGTATTTTTGTGACATCTTCTGTAATCCCGATGGAGATCCCGGACACACCCGGACACACACTAGCTCTTTTACATTGTGTGTTCATGCTCTGATTCCCCTTTTGGCACCGTTGATGTTGGTAAGAGTAACCATATGCCTTTGGGGCACAGACATTTTGCTGTGTGCGTGTTGTGGGAACCTAGAACATTCGTTCTCCTACTGGGGTATGATGACTAACTTGTCGGTCAGACTGTGCTGTCAGTTCTGCTGGAGGGCCAAACTCATAAAGGTTCTGGAAAGTCATACAGTGTTTCCACCCTGTACCCACCCAGTCCTTAAATATAGTGGGTTAGATGTTTCCCATCACAGCTCTTCTTCTGCCCTTATATTGAATTCACGAAAATACTTTCCATATCCACTAACTCTAAACCCGAGTCTAACCTGACCCTAACCGTAACCTCAGCGACCAGACATGTATGCCAATTTGTTTGGGTTATCTAAAGTGACATTTCACCTGATGGTTCCTGAAGCACCTCCCACAAGTTGAATTGGCTTGATGTGCACTTCCTATGTACCGTGACGGCCAAGTTGCTCCCATAACAGTTCAATAGGTTTAACATCCAGTGCCGGCCACTCCATTGTAGACAGAATACCAGCTGACTGCTACGTCCCTAAAACTAAAAACTGCATACTTTGGAGCTGTGCATTGTCCTGTTGTTGGAGGAAATTGTCTCCAATCAAGCACTATCCACTGGGTATGGCATGGTGTTGCAAACTGGAGGGATATTCTTCCTTCTCCATGACTCCCTTTACCCTGTACAAATCGTCCACTTTACCACCACCAAAGCACCCCCAGACCTTTGCAATGCCGCCACCATCCATGACAGATGGTGACAAGCACTCCTCCATCATATTTTAATTTGTTCTGCATCTCGTAAATGTTGTTCTTCATGGTCTGAACACCTCAAACTCAGATTTGTCAGTCCAAAACACTTTTTCTCCAATTGTCCTCTGTCCTGTAATTGTGTTTGCCATCTTAATTTTTTTATTGGCCAATTTTAAATGTTTTTCTTCCTAAAAGGCCAGCATCCTGGAGTAACCGCCTCACTGTATTTTGTGGGTACTCTTTAAGGAGGTGGACAGTTAAGGTACAGTGAGACATCTGTTTATCAAACTAGACATTCATATATTTGTTCTCCTGCTCAGTTGTGCACAGGGTCCTCCCACTCCTTCTTTTATTCTGGTTAGAGACCGTTTGTACTGTTCTGTGAGTAGTGCGCAGGGTTGTACGAGGGCTTTATTTTTCTTGACAATTTCTCACATGGAATAGTTATTGCTCAGAACAAGAATCGACTGACGAGTTTCAGAATACATTTTTTGTTTCGGGACATTTAGTTTTTGACCCCAACAATTTGAGTGGTAATGTAGAGTATCTCACAAAAGTGAGTACACCCCTCACATTTTTATAAATATTGGATTATATCTTTTCACTTAGGGTGTACTCACTTTTGTTGCCGTTATGGCTGTGTTCAGTTACTTTGAGGGGACAGCACATGTAATATAAAAAATATCTTTAAAAAGATATAATCAAATCTTAGCAAAAATGTGCAGGAGTGTACTCACTTTTGTGAGATAGGCCTACTGTATTGCATTATGCATGAATGCTAATAGCTGTTGTAGATAAGACCGTGTATTTATTGTGCTATCAGGGTAATACCTTCTGTTTAACAATCTGCAGCGTTAATCTGTGACCATTTATGTTTGTTCTGTTTTGGGTACTTCCTTAATCACTGTACCAAAACTGTATATGCAAACGTGAATATGTTGTTAAAGAGCCCTTGGTCTCAGTCTGTGTTCCTGAAATTAAGGTATAATACTCTAATGCCACGGGTATGACACAATTGTAATGTAATTTATTGACTTAATTATCCATCCTATTGTACTCTATGCTAATCTCACTATAATCTCTACAGAACCTTATTCCCTTCTCAGAGTTAGTTACTGACATTATTATAATACTGTATAATAAAACAGACCTAGACAGACCGGCTGGGAGGAGTGGTGAGGACGTGCAAGCCCTGTGGACCGTGCCTGGAACAGATCCAAATCATCAGTACAGTTGGATTTGCTCCAGGTGGCTCATTAAGAGGGACCTTTTGGAGTTCCGGCTGTTCAGTTCTGCGTGTGGAGCTGCAAGTGGACAGATCAGAGCCGTGTGGAGCTCCAGAATAAGGATAGATCACAGGAAAGATCACAGCCGTGTGGAGCTCCAGGACGACAGATTACTGCCAGACGCACCCGTGTTACAGTGCGGAATAAAGCGCATTAATTCCATTCCTTTCTGGGTCGTATTCGGATCGGGAATGGACGATAGAGCAACACGATAGAGTTCCTGTTTCGGTTCCTGCTCGTGAATTATTCATTATTCGAGAATATTTATGGGGGAAATACTTTGTTTACTACACGACCAATGGAGATAAAACCGTGAACCTGAACTTATCAGAGGTTTGTGAGTTATGTGTCTCTGTTTTGTTCAACATGCGAGATAAAAGTTCTGCTTGTATTGGATTCTTCTATTTAACTTGACCTTTTTGCTATTTATTTTTTCAGAAACCTGCTTTGAACACATATTAACTATAATATTTCTACCAGGGACTGATATTTTCGAATGACAGATTTGTGCGCACATTTGAGGTCTCAGTCTTCGGAGAAAAAAATCGCTTGACTCACAGCCCCGAGTGGCTTCGTTTTCCCAGAAATGGTGGGTCACCTACATTTACAAGCGATGGATGATAGTCTGAAAGGGAGGAACCGTGAGGGGCTGCTGGACAGTCCGGATTCCGGGCTCCCACCGAGTCCCAGTCCGCCCTTCTACTCGCTGTCTCCGAGTCTGTCCGAGTCCCGCTTGGGAACCTGCACGACCCCGGTGGAGAAAGATGGACTGTACGAAAAGGAAAGCAGACAAGGCAAACTGGTAAGGAACATCTGATAAGGGGCTTTGAAACCTTAAATGTGTCACTTTCTCATTGCATTTCAGGGTAAAGAGTCAGAAAAACCATATGTGAGCCAAATAGAGAATGCATTTCACCTGATTATTGGAGATTTCATCTGATTATAGGAGATTGCACCTGATTATAGGAGATTTCACCCTGATTATAAGAGATTTCACCTGATTATAAGAGATTTCACCCTTATTATAGGAGATTTCACCCTTATTATTGGAGATTTCACCTGATTATTGGAGATTTCACCTGCTTATAGGAGATTTCACCTGATTATTGGAGATTTCACCCTGATTATTGGAGATTTCACCTGATTATTGGAGATTTCACCTGATTATTGGAGATTTCACCTGATTATTGGAGATTTCACCTGATTATTGGAGATTTCGCCTGATTATTGGAGATTTCACCCTGATTATTGGAGATTTCACCTGATTATTGGAGATTTCACCTGATTATTGGAGATTTCACCTGATTATTGGAGATTTCACCTGATTATTGGAGATTTCACCTGATTATAGGAGATTTCACCTGATTATTGACTTATTTGTTAATCTTTCCCTTATGGTAGTATATGTTTTTTTGTTGGCATGTATACATGAACTAGACAATCGCCTAAAAATCTGGAATTTCAATGGCTCAACGGGCCTATAGACTAGACATTTCTGATCCAGCATTATTTTTTGCAAATAAATTGGTTTATTCCATTGTAACATGTCTTTGCCAGAATAACTGTTTGGATTTTGGTGGTACATTATTCTGAAACCCTGTTGATAGACGCTGTCGATACGCTTAGAAAGTGTTAAAGTGTCCAAAACACACTCTCTGTTAATGTTTCATAAAAGGAATAAGCAGATCTCAGGGTTTTCCAAGAAACATGTAAATATCTCGGAGATATTATTAATTATTGATCATATTCTGGGCTGTTGTGTACATATCTAACCATGCACATCAATGAAGAATGTCACAAGAGAACCACAGTGGGTGGGGAAACCAGCCTCTCTCAGTCGTATATACATAGTTGGAATTGTTTGCAAGTTCAGGATTCATGGGTGAATGTTTCAACTTTCTAACCTTGAGAGTTGTTGTGATGGTGAAGGCTAAACAGAGTGTGATAATATCTGATCTGCTTCTGCCTGTTGCAGTCTCAGTCTCAACCCCCTCTAGTTGACCAGATAACTGTATAGTACATTAGAACTTGGCTGCCACGACCTTCTTATCTAGTCATTGCAAGTTTGGAAATAAATCACGCTTTGGCCTAAAATCCCCATTGAACAGCTAAGATACAGTGTGGCTTGTAGCTCGCACTATGAGAAGATACGCATATTGTGTTATTATTTCATCTACAATCTACAACTATATCAGTGTGATTAGTCGTTTTTTTTCTTTGATCAATCTTCTGCTATGATAGTAATCCCATTGAGGACCAAGGGTTGATTTGAATAACTTAACAAGTTAACTTAACGAGTCCCCAATATAACAGAAACATGATAATATAGGGTCAGTAAGTATACATGTCATTTAAATGCCTTTAGAGGTACGCTAGCAGCCAGTTCCACATACATAAGAATAGAGAATATATCATTTTTTGTTGGTTGCTATTTGATGGTTCTAGCCCATTCGATGTGAGGACTTCAGCTCTGAGGTATACTCTCATGTCAGTAGTTTTCGATGGGACCAGTTCTACTTTCAATACCTTTTATAGAATTCTGTAATGAATAGCATCAACGTCTAAAGCATACAGGCTTGTAAGAGAAGTTTTATTACCTCTGTATAATTACAAGACAGACGAAACAACACAAACTCAAAATGTAGTCGTTTACTGTTACTACCAGTCTGTAAAAAAGAACTGGATGGAAATTAGCGAGTTGTATTTTCTAGCACAGACATTACATTGAGTCAGAGTCAAACGGCTGGTTTTATTTTGCCTTATAAGTTATTATATATATTTACAGCTTCACATCATGACCTTCTCTATAATATGACTTAAATGATGATTTACCATGGATAGTTACTTTTCTCCAGTGCCAGTGTGCTGGAGGACATCTTCTCAGTCAGCAGTTAACTGTGTGACACAGGTCCAGTGATCTGCAGTACCTCAGATGTGTGTCACAGGTCCAGTGATCTACAGTACCTCAGTGACACAGGTCCAGTGATCTGCAGTACCCCAGGTGTGTGTCACAGGTCCAGTGATCTACAGTACCTCAGGTGTGTGATACAGGTCCAGTGATCTGCAGTACCTCAGATGTGTGTCACAGGTCCAGTGATCTACAGTACCTCAGGTGTGTGATACAGGTCCAGTGATCTGCAGTACCTCAGATGTGTAATACAGGTCCAGTGATCTACAGTACCTCAGGTGTGTGTCACAGGTCCAGTGATCTACAGTACCTCAGTTGTGTGTCACAGGTCCAGTGATCTACAGTACCTCAGGTGTGTGATACAGGTCCAGTGATCTGCAGTACCTCAGGTGTGTGTCACAGGTCCAGTGATCTACAGTACCTCAGGTGTGTGTCACAGGTCCAGTGATCTACAGTACCTCAGGTGTGTGTCACAGGTCCAGTGATCTACAGTGCCTCAGGTGTGTGTCACAGGTCCAGTGATCGGCAGTACCTCAGATGTGTGTCACAGGTCCAGTGATCTACAGTACCTCAGGTGTGTGACACAGGTCCAATGATCTACAGTACCTCAGATGTGTGACACAGGTCCAGTGATCTGCAGTACCTCAGATGTGTGATACAGGTCCAGTGATCTGCAGTACCTCAGATGTGTGTCACAGGTCCAGTGATCTGCTGCACCTCAGATGTGTGACACAGGTCTAGTGATCTGCAGTACCTCAGGTGTGTGTCTATTGTTTCTGAGGGGGCTTAGGGTTTAGGTTGGGGGTGTTTGTGCGATGTTGATTGGGTAAAGTACACGGAAAGACAATCGCATAAAGCCCTCCTGACACCCACAAGTGTTTTCAGTTTTAAAAGCTGCCAACTCATCTATTTCTCTGGGTAAACAGCGACGACGCTACGCCTGCCAAAGCACAGGGGAAAGCTAGTCAAAGAGATTTAACGTGGCAGACGCACACAGGGGCAGAATGAATGCCTGTGCTGGTGACGGTCCACTGCCAGGGACAAACAGCACCGAGGGTAGCGGGATATATGGTCACACAGCATCAGTGAGGGTGATGCACCAGCTAAATGGTGCTAGCCTGAGCTACAGGACAGCCCACCTGGGGGAGGTTATTTTCCCGGCTTCTGATTTGAGCAAGAGGAGAGCTGTGTGCTACCCGATGATTTGGGCGGCACCCCTGCTGTGAACTTGTCCTGTTCCGACCTGTCAGGGGAGATATTGAACAGGGGCGGGGTTTGAGTGACATGTGACACGTGACACGGTAACACGTGACAACTGATCTCCTCGTCGCAGTGGCGTAAGAGATAAATGATAGGGTAATGGTTATGTAATTACACAAACGCATTATTTGGATGTTGTGTACCCAAAATGAAACGTGTGTATAACGTAGATGGCATGTTGACTCCATTACATCGCTGTGTGCCTCTGGGCTGAGAGACAGCTGCACTGGAGAGATTTGGCAGAGGACTTACAATTCGCTAACTGATTCCAGAAGCGCTGGCGGGTGACTGGACTTGTGCTAGTTTCTAGGCAGATGGTAGGACAGCACATTGGGGTCCCCGTGCCAGGACCCTGTCATTGGCTCTCTCAGTCTGAATGCTCGGCGTATCGGGTGACCCAAGCCTGGATCAGAGGGCAGCTCTAACTCTGACACATAAAGCTTAAAGCTATACGGCACGAGGGGGGCTGGGGGGCATTTGTGGTATTATGGCCGTTATACCACAGATAATAGCTGATCTTGGCCGTGATGCATTCATTGCCGTGTTCCTGGACTCAGCTCTTTGCCGTGGTGTATTGACAGTATATTACAAACCCCAGAGATGTATCAGTCCTGTCACAAACCGGTTACCAGCGCAGTTTGAGCAGGAGAAGTGATTTGAGGTTATAATCGTGTTATACGATCTAATGGTATTCGGCTAACGGCCAATCAGGATTCGAAGCGCCCGGTTTATAATAAAGCCTGTTTCACTTTCTGGTAATACGGGCGAGTGGTCTAACTGGTTTTTCATGTCCTATGATACTGCACGGTCAATGGGACATACAGTGGCCTGCAGTTGACAAGACAACAAGGGGAAAAAGGCTCCATCCATTTCAATCAAACCTGCCTAAACATGTTTCTTCACCTGTAATGTAATTTGTGTTAATTCTTGGACACATATACGAATAGGTGTGTCCGGGCATCGACCCATTTGAGATGGAAATAAATTCAAATAAGCACGTATGTAAACCCTCTGGGTTTGTAGTCTGACTTGGACAATAATTGTGTCTGCTAGCTGGGCCAGTGTGTGTGTGTGTCTGTGAGTGTGTGTGTGTCTCTGTGTGAGTATGAGTGTGGGTGTGGGTGTGGGTGTGGGTGTGAGTGTGAGTGTGTGTGTGTCTCTGTGTGAGTATGAGTGTGGGTGTGGGTGTGGGTGTGGGTGTGGGTGTGGGTGTGAGTGTGAGTGTGTGTGTGTCTCTGTGTGAGTATGAGTGTGGGTGTGGGTGTGGGTGTGGGTGTGGGTGTGGGTGTGAGTGTGAGTGTGAGTGTGAGTGTGTGTGTGTCTCTGTGTGAGTATGAGTGTGGGTGTGGGTGTGGGTGTGGGTGTGGGTGTGGGTGTGAGTGTGAGTGTGAGTGTGAGTGTGTGTCTGCCCTGGAGGATCTCTGTGGAGATAGTTGAGTAGATCAGAGCAGACTGCATCTAATAGCTTCAGCAGGTGGAGCAGTGACAGTGTCCAGGTGTCCTCAATACTGGTCAGCTGTGGGGGCTCTGTCTATAGAGATTGACTGCCGCTGGAACACTGCAGTTATCTGAATAGAAAAAAGCATGCTGGTGTTCTGCTGGCGACTTGTTGTGGTCACATATTTCTCGGTCTCTGTTTACCAGGCTGCGCACATCAGCGTCTGTGTTGTCTGAAGGCTCTGGGTCAGCAACAGACCTGTTTGGGAGTTTCTGTCCCATTCTAGGCGGTGGATTATGAATCTTTGTGCCGTGTGTTAGCGAGAGAGAACAGGAGTAGTGCGTCCAGACCCACCTGACAGCCTGATGATGATGACTAGCAACAGTAGTAGGTTACACGTTCATATGTGTGTCTTAGAAAGGCCTTGCTAACGTCATATCTGTTCGCTCTTCCAGCTGCCGTGTCTTCTCCCGAACTCCACGGGAACGGAACAGAGGACGCGCATGTACCCCGTGTTTTTCGGGGAGAGCATCGAGGTCAACCCCACACCTGAAACACAGATCAGGTGAGTGACCTTTCACCAAACTACATACAGAATGACCTGCTCTCAAACAAGCATTTACTCTGGTTTTTATGTTTATGGTAATGATGCAGTTGGTATTGTGAGGGCAGCTACTCTCTGTCCCTCTCAGAATTTTCGCAATAACAGTGCCACCTAGTGTTCGGCTACTGTACTGTTTACTGCTTCATCTAACACCTATAGCAGTGGTTCCCAACCCCTTTTAAGTTAGTACCACGACAGAATTTCGCTCTGCTCTGAGTACCCCTGAAGTACCCCCTAATGTTCAACTAGTAAGCTTGTTCTGTCATGAGTGTTTTCAAGAACCCCCTGTGAAGAGGCCAAATACGCCCAGGGTTCCTAGTACACCCAGGGAAGAACTGGACATCAGTACTTATTTTTACAGGTTAGGATGTATAATGTTTGGAACGCAACAGGGATTCACATTCCCCACCTCATGTCACAGGCTGAACGCATCTCTTGAGATGACTGAAACAGAAGGTGACTTACTACTAAAATAATTTTACTGGCAACAAAAGTGGTTGGATCTCTTTAAAACTATGCTTAAGTGACTATGTCTAAGTTCTTTCAAAATAGCAGTTCCAGGGTGGTTCTTCAGAGCCGGAACCTGTCTCTGTCGTGTCTCTTGTTAGTACTTCAGTGCCCTAATAATATTATTTCTTCTACAGGTGCAACTCTGAGGTAAAGTACGACTCAGCCAAACACTACCGGGACCAGGTGTTTTGTGCTCCCGTTCCCACGGTGACATCCTACAGCGAGACCGTTGTCGCCGTGCAGAACTCCACCTGGCGGAGCTACAAGTCCCAGGTGTACCTGGAGCCACGCCAGCGACCCCTGCACTACCAAAGCACCACCATTGTGTACCCCAAAAATGCCAAGAACACTTACCGCACCACGCTCAACTACAACGCCTCCGGCTCCCGCCGCTGGTTTGTCTCCAGTGTCCGGCTGGAGTCTGGTGGGGACGGCAGCCCTTGTGTCACCTACACGGAACACCTCTAATTGTGAACTCGAACCTGCCTGGAATCTTGTAGGGCCGCTGATTGGAGACACAGATGCCGGCAGACAGAGGGGCTAATTAATAGACTGACAGACCGGACTAGACTGACACACAGAGAGGATACTCATATTACATAATGTGCATTCTGTAAGAGTGCACGACGAAGCCCTTATAGAGCTGGACAATATGGTTCATAATTTAACTTACAGGGCAGGACGCTGACATTTCTTTACTGCTCTCCTCTACTGGGATCGTCTGACAGTTGACCATGACTAAATATGGGTTTTTTGGTATAAATTTTCTTTGTTCGTCGGTTTCGTTACTTAAAAAAAATGGACTAATGGGACATTTTGTGAATATACAGAGAAAACACTCACGCAAAGCGGTTTGACGACTCGGTTGCACTTTTGAATGTGCGTGAATGATGTGGGGAATTTCGGCAGCAGCACTGGGGATGTTTGAAAGATTGGACCAAAGATTTTGTAACAACGGTTTCACCCGAGTATTGAGTGTGTCACGTTAAACTTTGAGACGGGACTTCTGCATTAGACCTACATCCTAATTCTGTATCTCATCACTATCGGTGTCCTGAGCTGGATGTGAGAACATGTGAGAACTTCTCTAGAAAGATTGCAGTGCAGTGATGTCCAACTGTTCCTCACGGCTCTCGTGTCTTGACATTCAATTTAAAATCTTGTCTGGAAAAGGTAAAATTACATTCTCCACAGTTTTTAAAAACACAGTAGAAAGTGCGTCTAACATGTGAGTTAAATATTAACTGCCTCTGGTGAAGGAGATACTTTTATTCTGTGACCTCTCGGTTTATTCTGTGACTTTTTGGGCAAACCCGATAAACATTCTGTCTGTTGTTGGACAAGGTAGAGGACAGGCCAATCCTAAAGGAGATTTTGTTGGGGAACGTAAAGCAAAACAAACTAATATGGAGATAGATATTGTATGTACATTCACCATAGATGGAGTGGACTGGAGAATATTTGGTGGCGTTTCTTGGTGTTTTTGCTGTGTTCATTTCCAGAGTTTCAACACACATATATTCCATATTAATATAACATCTGAGACTGACTAAAACTTCACTTCCGCCCCTTTTATTCAGATTGGTAGCACATGCTTGGTGTGTCCGGTTGGTGTTTGGCCATTATTGCGAGAAGTTTACAGAGCTGGTTAGAAACACTGCCAGTTGTTAGACTGCCAACGAATCAACAAGTATGTCCGATTTCTTTATTGACATAAGGGAAACTGCTGAATCAGAACCAACATTTGAAATGGAACTATGTGCATTTGTAGTGTTGCCACCCAGAATAGGAAGACTCAGTTCCTAAAATCGAAATAATATACAATTATTTTCGGGGGCTTCTTGCTGTCTCTTACGTAGCTAATGCCTGGAGTCGGCCGTGGATGTTCAAGCTGTTGTTCAAACTAAAGAACATCACAGCAACAAAACCCATTGTTACTTTTTTCCAGCGCAGCATTGTAATATACAGAAGAGGGAAATTACTGGCTTGGATTTATTAACAGCGGTCAAGAAATATTTGCAGAAAAATAATTTAGATGAAATATAGATTATCATTCGTGTTAAGAACGGCCTGATCTTGCTCCCAAACTGTTTTGTATGTCTTCTATATACTGTATGTATGGATATGGTTTAAGCAATTTAGTAAATATTGAAATGTGTATTTTTAATCCAGATCTCTTACCTCAGTCGATTTTATATCTCTACTCTATTTCTTTAGAGGTGTATTCATTACTTTTAAGTGACATCTTAAGCTAATATTGTTGTGAAAAACGCAGGTGATGTAGGTGTCAAAAATGGAAAAATAATATTTTATACACTAAAGACAAAATTTATAAGAGGAAGTGAAGAAAGTGAAGAAAAGCTGTGTAGTTTAATCGGGGTCTTTGAGGGTTTCTATTCAGATGTTCTGAGTATTGAGGGTTATGTAACTGGTCAAACTTATCACACAGAGGGTTTGAAACAAAGGTGTTGTAACGGCTTGCATAGAAAGTGACCGTTCACTGGAAAGACTGTAGCAGGTTTATGTGATATTCAGAAGTCAATAATGATACGTTTATAATTATTCTAGGGTTTAAAACAGATTTGGCTGTTTTGTGTAATAGACTTTCTAATTATTGAAGTCGGCGTTTCCTAACATATTATTTTTGTAAAATACTTTCTTGTTGTATATGTGGCATTGAGGCACTTCTCTTTATATTTTTGTATATTTCCTGTGTCAATCATCTTTGTTTGTTTTGGACAAGATAAAATAATTTAAAGACAAAAGTATATCTAATTTGAATAAAAAAATATTTCTGAAGCACTAGTTGCACTATGGTCTTATGTATTCTCTGTTTTTTTTTATTTTCAATAGAAGAACCTAAAAGCCTGGGACACGAAGCGGCAGTGGTGATCTAAGATCAGTTCACAACATAATTCCTCAAAGTTGTTCATATTGACTTTACAACAACACCACAGGCAGACGTGTATCCATTACAGACAACACAATTATCCCAATCATGTCTCAATAACTGAATCACTATTCTGTTCCGAGAACCTTGTTATGATCATCGAAGTGAAAGGAAAATAACTGCAGCTATGCCATTGTTCTACGTAGGGAACATGAAAATGTTCCGGTGTTGTGTTAGCATCAGAGCCCCGTCGTCAACATAACAAGTCCATAGAAACATCCCTACAATGAAGATAATTGCTCCAAAGGGTATTATCAGGGCTTTGGCCAAACAAGACAATAACTACAGGCTTTACATCCAGGTATTCACCGGTAGCTTCAGTGTAGACAGTGGTGAAACTGTAGCTAGTCTCAGCACTACAGAAGGACCAACACACAAGAAAACCCTTACAGCTGTATTAGAAACATATCACACCACCTTGTTTAACTATACACTGGTTATGCTGCTCTTACATTCACCAGTCATGAGATTAATAATGTGACATTCCTTCTGGTTTCTATGGTGCTTAACTCTTATATAGTCCCAACAAGATCCAATAATATGAGTATAGCACCCACTTGTGGTGGCTCTTGCCAACTGCACTGAATTTACCTGTGAGGAGCACGTTCGTCATATGCGTCATCGTAATGTTGGTCAGCAGGACTCGCCGTTTGTCGCAGGGTTTATATTGAACTGAACATTGACATTTAAATGGTTAAAATAAAGAGATGGTTACGGTTAGGGCTATGATAGGATTTATGACTAGCAACAATAGTCAGCAACATTAATCATAATATTCATCAAAGGGCATTTCTGTCCTTTAGTTCCGTTCCATGCACATCAGTATATTTGTTTGTATCACTTACATTCATAGAATTTATATTTATATTGTCCTTAATTCACTGCAACACGTGCTGAAATTTCCACTAGTCTTCAATTGCAGTCATTTTTTAATGTTATTATTGCGTTATATATATATTTTTATGATTACTTCATTCATAGATGTTTCGTGTCAATGTCTGAAGTATTTCATTTTTTCAGAATGACGCCATGTGATTCAGAGCATTTGACAAATAAAAGGCTGAGGTGAAGAGGACAGCCGACCCTAAAACTAGAATTGATTTTGCACTTAACGGATCCCAAAGTTGTTTGCATCATATGGAATCAAAAATAAATTAGCTTTATTATATTGGCACATGTGACTAAGCACATATTAACACAGTAGTAAATGACAAAGTATAAAAAAACACATTAACATCAGTTTCAATGGCAATAAGCTCTTTAATTAAACATTAAGGCAGTGTTTTTTTTTGTTTGTTTTTTTGTTTTAATTTTCCCCCACTGCTATCCACAAAGCTTGCTGGTGAGCATGTAGAATTAAACAGTGTCAATAGTTTTTCTGGAAATACCAACCTTGCAGCAAGCCACATAAATATTTACATCTCTTCAGTTCTATGTACAATCCTTGCTATAATACAGTGGGTTATTATAGTAAAAAAAAGAACAAAAATCATTATGCACATAATGGTTAAACAATGTACATGACTGAATCCCCACCCACCCGCCCATTTGATTAATGTGTTTTTCGTTCACTTTGAGTCATTCTATCAATTACAAATGAAACGCTAAACTATTAACACGGAGAGTGACATGACTGTAATCAAAGCAAGCTGTGTACGAACAAATAAAAACCAGAGGAAAGCATAACCCATTAAAATACGCATCAGTACACAGAACAACTGATATTTCTAGTTACCCCTGCTATGTATTTAGTTAACACATCTGGATACGGGTTTGTCTTTTGTCATTTTAAACGGTTCAATCACTTTCTCTTCCTCTTAGGTTATGAATAGTACATTTACAAGTACAGAGGCTGAGATTTTGTAAAACACAGCAGGGTTACCTTCGGCTTGATAACACCCGGGATAACACCCAAGATAACACCGGGATAACACCGGGATAACACCGGGATAACACCGGGATAACACCCGGGATAACACCCGGGATAACACCCAGGGTAACACCCAGAGTAACACCCAGAGTAACACCCTGGATAACACCCAGAGTAACACCCTGGATAACACCCTGGATAACACCCAGAGTAACACCCTGTGAGTAACACCCTGTGAGTAACACCCTGTGAGTAACACCCTGTGAGTAACACCCAGAGTAACACCCAGAGTAACACCCAGAGTAACACCCAGAGTAACACCAAGAGTAACACCAAGAGTAACACCCAGAGTAACACCCTGGATAACACCCAGGGTAACACCCTGGATAACACCCAGGGTAACACCCTGGATAACACCCAGAGTAACACCCAGGATAACACCCTGTGAGTAACACCCTGTGAGTAACACCCAGGGTAACACCCTGGGTAACACCCTGGGTAACACCCTGGGAGTAACACCCTGTGAGTAACACCCAGGGTAACACCCAGAGTAACATCCTGCGAGTAACACCCAGGGTAACACCCAGAGTAACTCCCTGTGAGTAACACCCAGGGTAACACCCAGAGTAACACCCTGTGAGTAACACCCAGGGTAACACCCAGAGTAACACCCAGGGTAAAAGGAGTAAAAACCAAAACCCAACATGGTAAAGTAACACTGTTAGACTGTTTAAACCTCCTCTGAGTCAGAATTAGGAGTCAGGATTTGTGACAAAATATGTGTCAGTTAAGAGCTAAGGCTGTGACAGATTTGAAAAACAAAAATAGAAATGCAGAAACTGAAAGGAGGCCATTTCATCTGCCCTTCGTTTCAACATTTCCCTGCATGAACACGTATGACCATGGCATGAAAGAAAAATGATTAAAACAAATGAAAAATTGTGCGTCACTTGGAAACTTCAAAACTGTATATGTAAAATAAATGGCACTTAACACTAGAAACATCTTAGAACTGTACAAAAGAACAGGGATCTAGATAAGAAGGTGCGTCTGGCCGGGAGTGAGACAAAGCTCTTTTTCCTCTAGACCGTAAAAGTTCAGAGTTGAGTGGGCCAGAACGGGCGGTTCCACTGTAGAGCCCGGCTGTGGCTCACACTGCAGCCAGCACTGACATGGACCAAAAGGGCATAAAAACACAGATGGCTTGTATTTCTCACCTCTTTCATGCAAAGCAAATTCCAACTGTGATGCTGGGTAATTTGCACTAAAGCAGCTTACGGGCTGGTCTCACCTCGCTCAAAGCGGACTAGGTAATCTTTCACCAACTGTGATTGTCGCTTGAGTGTGGCTGCACTAAAGAATGTAGGGTGGCAAGACCGAAAGATATCAAACGATGTTAAAGGAGGCCTCTTTCAGTAGGATTTTACGCTCTTCTCCTTGAGTCCATTCACCTCAACTGACCCAAAACACACAGATTCCTTAAAATGCCATTGTGAACAGATTGACAACTAAGTGCTTAACATTCAGAAAACAACAAACACATAGACATGGCTAATATAAAAACAGTGAGGAAGTGTCACTTGTCTCTTAGTGCCCTCCATCATACAAACATGTCTCTCTCTCTCTCTACTGGATGACTGGAGACCAATTGCAGCCAAGCTCCTCCCATAACATTTAATTGATGACTTCATCAGCAATACCCTGTAAACCAATGACACGACAGCCCTACAATTACCTGGCTCCGGCCCAATGCCACGCCCACAAAACACTAGCTTCTTCTCCTTAACATTCTAATCGTTCTGATTGGTCCCACAAACCAAAAGGGGATGGGCCAAAGCCAGAACACACTTTGATAAAGCTGCATTTTGGCTTTAACGCTCTCTCTGGCTGGTTCGACATAATCGAATGGCTAGCGACTGTTCTAGGACACCCCATCATGTTGACATTAGCACAGGCATTAACAGACTTCAACAGAGACAGAATAAAGGATTTCACCTGGAGCCTTCAGACGCGCCCCACACAGGCCACAGTATAGATCAATGCAAATAAGAGACAAGAACTGACACCATCAAACATGTACCATCAGAACTACTAAGGGTCTCAGCTCACTTTCAAACACAAGACTGGGCTGACTCGATTTAAAAAAGACAGAACAAAAAAACCAACACAGGAAAACGTGTTTCTCTCTTCCTGTCCACCAGCTGATAAATTGTAATAGTGGTAGAAATGCACCAGTCTACACTCAGTGTCCACTTTACTACAGATGCCTTGTCTGGCTACCTGCCAGCCAGCCTGCCTGTCTGTCTGTCTGTCCCACTACGTTGTGCACAATGACATAGGCCAGTTAAGAGTCCACATCCCAAACTATCCTGTCCACGCAGGGCTCTTTGTGGGTCCGCACCCTATCCTAGGCTGACTGGCAGAGAGAACAAGAGGTAGATCGTCAGTGTGGACAGCAAGCAACTCCAGGTTGAAGCCCCAGGTTGAAGCCCTTTTCACAGAGCTCTGATGGTAATCCCATACAAGTGGAGAACACATCCATCCTTGACCAGGGCCAGTCAATCTGTCAACAGGTCAGACTAAAACACATAAGCATCAGACTAAGAGGCCGTACCAAGTCCCTTCCACAATCTGTAGAAGACACCAGAACAGTACACATAAAAGCCTGTGAGTTGATGTGTCCATATTGAAGGCCAGCATGAGGGGGGAAATGAAGAAAAGAAACAAGTGATCTGTCTTTCAGAGGCGTCCTGGAGTGAGTGCATACACAGAAACACAGACACACACACACACGCACGGACGGAGAACTGCCGTGTTTCAGTACACCACCACCATCGGATCTTGAATTCTCCGTCAGCTATGTGGCCCTCCTCTACTGGGTGGAGTTGAAGGAGGAGGTGCGTGTGTGAGACTGAAGCAGGGGAGGTGGTTCATAGTTGGCAGGATCTGGTTGGTTCACTGAAGGGTCTCTCACTCGCTGTCAGACAAAGTCTCATACTGAGAGCACAGCAGGGGCTTAGGCTCCTCCTCCCAGGCCCGCCCTGGTCCCTGGGGCCCAAGCTGACTGGAGGAGGGCGAAGGGGGTGGAGCTGACGCCGGCATGCCGCTTGGGAAACGCATGGTCAGGGGGTTGCATGGAAAGGTGGTGGGGCCTGCGAGGAGAAGGAGAGCAACAATTCATCTTTGAGTACTATCCATGACCAACAGTGGAGAGGAGTTAATCTGACCGACAGCACCAACAGTGGAGAGGAGTTAATCTGACCGACGGCACAAACAGTGGAGAGGAGTTAATCTGACCGACAGCACCAACAGTGGAGAGGAGTTAATCTGACCGACGGCACAAACAGTGGAGAGGAGTTAATCTGACCGACAGCACCAACAGTGGAGAGGAGTTAATCTGACCGACGGCACAAACAGTGGAGAGGAGTTAATCTGACCGACAGCACCAACAGTGGAGAGGAGTTAATCTGACCGACAGCACCAACAGTGGAGAGGAGTTAATCTGACCGACGGCACAAACAGTGGAGAGGAGTTAATCTGACCGACGGCACCAACAGTGGAGAGGAGTTAATCTGACCGACGGCACAAACAGTGGAGAGGAGTTAATCTGACCGACGGCACAAACAGTGGAGAGGAGTTAATCTGACCGACGGCACAAACAGTGGAGAGGAGTTAATCTGACCGACGGCACAAACAGTGGAGAGGAGTTCCGTCTTAATCTGACCAACGAGAGTTAGAGGTACCTGTGGAGGACGGCCGGTCCTCCCAGATACGGTTGGTGAGGGGTGTACGGCGGTTGGAGTCCCCTTCCGAGTGGACAGAAGACACAGAGGAAGGCCTCTCTCCCCCTGACAGGCCTGGCCCAGGGGACTTGGCCTTCCGCCCGTTTGAGCGGCTGCCACCCTTTGACTTCCCCCCACCTGCAGACAAAAGGGAACAAAAAACAGCCCTGTGGTTTAGTGGCCAGCTGCAGTAACACAGTTACCACACACACACAGCACCAGCTCTATGTGATAAACCAAAAGGATTATCACCGAATTCATTTGTAACACATAAATGAATGTTTCAGACAGAGAAACACTGCTCGCGGAAACACCGGTAGAGCCAAAGTGAGTGAGTGGAGTCACGGCACATAGGGAGCACAGGGGGGGGTTATTAACACACCTTGTAATGAGTAGGGGTCCTCTGGCCGTCCATCTGCGGGGGCCATAGAGCCAGGCACACTTGCAGCAATGGGGTTCATAGCAGTGGAGGAGGGGGGGCGTTCCTCAGCCTGCTCATCATACTTGCCCATCAGGGCCTTTCTGATAATGGCCTCCAGGCCGATAGTATTGCCCGAAACCTCAGGAGCCGGGTGGCTGCGGATACTAACCGGGCCTGTGAGCAGTCAGAGGGTGGGGACACAAACACCACAGTATTTGTAGAGATGCAAAAAAATTAATATTTATGTGAATACAAACACCGCATGGAGAATTGACTTTGTTTTTATTATGTTTGTGTAAAAAAGCAAACAGAACTGTATTCCCAATGCATAAAATGTTCTCACCCCCACAATCACACCGCACCTCTGCTGTATTAATAAGAATCGGGAGCACCAAATAATTACCAAAAATATTAGATAGTAAAGTAGAAGTTCCCAGCCTTCAATAAAGATTAGACATGTTGAAGTGCATGAGTTAACTGTCAGAAAGAAGCTGCACAAACAGGAAGGAAGAGGCCTCTGCAAAAAAAGGCTAAATAGACGTTTTCTCAGACCAACACCTCTAAAACAATGTGCTTGGCACGTGAGTCAAAGGTGGAGTCGTTTGACCCCAATGGCAAAAGCCTTGTCTGGCATTAATGCAACACCGACTGAAAAACCTCTGTAAAGCCTTACGGTGGCTGCATTATGGTTTGGGGCTGCTTTGCTGCCTCAGGGCCTGACCCACTTGTCATTACCTAATCAATTCCTAAGTAGACACTGAGGCCATCTGTTAAAAACCTAAAGCTAAAACTAACATGGATCTAGCAACAGGACAATGAGCCAGGACACACAAGCAAAGAATGGCTAAAAACAACAATGTAGGGTTATGGAATGGACAGGACATACTTGCTTGAAAGCCCTTGATCATGGCAGAGATGAAGCTGTGCTGTTACAAAGACTCACTCCAAGTTACAAGAAACTACTATATAATTTCAACCGAAGATAGCAAAACCATCAATTTTAACTAAGTGTCCATTTACTTTTTCCACATTTCTATTTTTTATTACAATGTACAGTATTTTCCCGTCATTTGTTCCAGTGAATTAATGGCATTTGTCAACACACCGTGTTGACGAGAATATTACAGAATAATTGACAACCTTTCAGCGTGTGCACATATTTTCTTACATGACTGTATAGTGAGAACAAGTCAAATGTAAAAGAAAAAGAAGAGAAATATAAGAGATATATAGAAAAAGATGTAGACAGATATGTTGAGAGAGCGAGATGTGGGGAGAATCAGATATTAGGATTGAGTTGTAGATAGAGATATAAATAGAGTAAGAAATAAAGACGCGCAGAGAGTGAAATCAGTAGAGCGGTAAAGAGTGAGAAATATAGAGAGGTTGGTTTGTGCTGATGCAGGTTTCTGGCTGTCAATGAGCATTATGTAGGTTAGGAATCTCCAGAGGATAGCCAGGTGACAGGATGTACCCTAAATAACATCCAGATGCTCTATAGCCTGAACCCAAAGCCTAGATATGTCTGCTAGGACATCAGGGAAACGAAACCAAGTCTCACAAATCTTAAAGTAACTTGCCAGACATTTTCCCATATTCATGGACCTGCCCAAAAGAAAATATGTCCCAAGCTGTCTAACCTAGGGTGTTGAGATGAGAATCAGCTTTTCAACCTCCATACATGGAGGTCGTCTCACAAGCTCACTACATTTCCTTTTAAAACCTCAACGTCTGGTTGTTAGGGGCTTATTAAAAACATGGCAAAAAAAAATAACTGTCCCCTGGGAGTATAAAAAGTTTAGAAATAGTTTGGGGAAGATACACTCTAAAATTACTACAATCAAAGTAAAACTCACTCAATTTCTTTACTGCCCAGATAACAAAAAAAATGTATTGGAGAAAACAAAGCTTCAGTGCGGGCAAAAGCTTTACCGCTATAATCTCATGACAAATCCTCAGTATCTTACCAGCGGTGGTTGAGGCAGGCATGTTGAAGATCTCTGTACCAGGTTGACCAGCATCTGGAAATAGCAGGAGTGAATTATTAAAGCATATTCTCTGCTCAGGGACTATGCCTACAGCCATATCAACAGGACTCACTGAAGTCAGAGTCACTGCCGACCACTGTCATCTTCTTGATCATCTCCTGTTTCTTGGACTTGACGATGGCAGAGGTGCTCTCAGTGAGCTTGCTGAAGAAGGCCGGTGGCTGTGAGGTGTTGGGGGGGGAACGGGAGCCCATGCTGTGAGGAGGGAACCAAGGCACGGTTAGGGTCAGGAGAACCACTGTGCAACACAATATAATGACTAAAGGGCATCACAGAGAACACATTCTCATTTTCAGTAAAGACCAGGGAGGGGTTAGAGTTCACAGTCATAGTTCAGGGACACTGGGTTAAAAATATGATACGGGTCTGGGAGTCCTTACCCCTGCTCTCCCTGCTCATTGGGGTAGGAGGTACAAAAAATATGATAGGGTTCTGGGAGTCCTTACCCCTGCTCTCCCTGCTCATTGGGGAAGCAGGTACAAAGAATATGATACGGTTCTGGGAGACCTTACCCCTGCTCTCCCTGCTCATTGGGGTAGGAGGCCCCTTGTGTCTCTGGTTCAGACATGGCTCCTGCAGGTGACACTGGCTCAATGCCGTCTGCAGACATACTGACAGGTGAAGCCTTGGTCTGAGGTGGTGACCTGGGATGGACGGACACACACACACACACACACACACACACACACACACACACACACACACACACACACACACACACACACACACACACACACACACACACACACAGACACAGACACAGACACAGACACAGACACAGACACAGACACACACACACACACACAGACAGAGATGAACTCTGGCACAGAGTAATGGGGATCTATTGTCTGAAGTGCCACTGTCCTGGGGCCTACCTGTCACGCACACGCTCCCCTCCCGGCCCCTCTGGAGTGTATCGTTGGCTGGGCTCCTGGCACGCAGGGGTCTGGGGGGCACTCGGGGGCCGGGTCAGGTCCAGGACTGGGTTGTGGTAGGACTGCTGCATAGGTATCTGTTGCTGCTGCTGGGCCTGGTGGCTCTGCCGGGTGTAGTCCATGGTGATCACCTCCTGTTACACACAGACACACGCACTTCACACACAGGACAGCAGTAAGGAGGAAAAAACTTTCCCTCATACAAAACCCTATTAGACTACTCCCATCGATAAAGACTCCTTGTGTAGTGATGAAGTAGACATGAGCCGGTCTGGTGACAGTAAATGTGTGTGTGTGGACAATGCGTGACTCATTCCAAATGCTACTCGGGGGGTGGAGTCACTAGCTCGCAGCTGTTCTCCATTGCCGTCCACGTCAATCCGAATAACTCTCGGAGTAAAACCACACCTTCCCAGAGTGGTTGCGGTTGACTGGTGTTCCTTGATTGATGCTTGGTAAAGTGGGTGCATTGTTTTTCGGCTTTTTAGGCTCTGTCCGGGGTTGACCATGTTCAGGGCCACTGTTTCACTGGAACCCCATGTTCTATTTGATAAGACACTCCGCATTTAATAATAATTTGATTTAATAATAATTTCATAAGCCCACCCAGCACAGCCAGAAGAGAACTGGCCCTCACTCAGAGCATGGTTCCTCTAGGGTTCTTCCTAAATTCATCCCTATAGCAGCTGAATTTTTCCTAGCTGCTGTGTATCGCGCTCTGTCGGGTTTCATGGCTGGGTGTTTGTAAAAGCAACTGGTATCGATTGACTGGACTTACACTGATGTGCTGGGCCAGGGTGACAACCCTCTGGCTGCCTTTGACCAACGGGGACTGGGGCTGCAGGCCTGGGGACAGCCTCTCTTCAGATGGAGGACGGTACCCTCCGTGCTGCTCCATGGGCATGATCTTCTGTTGGGCTGAACAAACACACGGACAGAATTCAGTTGCCATCACGTTGAATGTGGAGACAGTTTAAAAGTAGTGGAAACACTCCACGTTTCTAAAGTCAAACAACCAGACGAGATTCAAGTATCGATCAACAAAGATATGCATAATCGTCAACCAAAGAAGTGTGTTACGCGCACATCAGACACTGTGCTCTCTATCCTGTCTCCATAAAGTCTCGTCAGTCAGTGAGCCGTGAGAGATGAGCTACTTCAGATCATGTACTTATTTAGATGATGTAGTCATCCTCCAAAGATGCCAGGGCCAACAAGCTGCTAAACAACATCTGCGCTCACATAAAGTGGTCCCTAAACTAACCAGCTTCATATAAATGTTGCCATGTTAAACAACTAGTGAGAAGCATTAATATCTAATGTATATTAATCATATACAGTAGACAATGCGTCCTTAAATAACTTGTGTATGCTGCAGAGGACAGCACTTTAAACTGGACCAGTGTGCTCTCACTAACACGCACTGTGCCCTTATGCTTCTGTGGGGTTCTCTCTTTTTTAGGTCATTCTCCCACAGGGCTTTAATGAGCACCCCCTAAGCCAATTGGATTAATCTCCTGCTTTTATAAAAAAAAAACAGGCGCAATTCGCACACAGGGTAAGTGAGTGTGTGTGTGTTGAGTCCTGGAGATGTTCTACATTAGCATGCATCTCTACAGGGCCTTTGGTCCATTTCAAATCAAGCTCTAATGTGCACTGTACTGTAAAACAGACTGTAGCACAGACCGATTTACTGTAACACAGACTGTAACACAGACTGATAGACCGTAACACAGACCGTAACAGAGACCGTAACACAGATCGTAACAAAGACCGATAGACCAGAACACTGACAGTAACACAGATCGTAACACAGACCGATAGACCGTAACACAGACAGTAACACAGATCGTAACACAGACCGATAGACCGTAACACAGACAGTAACACAGACCGTAACACAGACCGTAACACAGACCGTAAAACAGACAGTAACACAGACAGTAACACAGACAGTAACACAGACAGTAACACAGACCGATAGACCGTAACACAGACCGTAACACAGACCGTTACATAATGTACTACCAGTCTCAACCCACAGTAATCATGCAACAGTATGAACACAATAAATCACAGCTTCTCACACCACAACCCTCATCTGACCTTGGCATGCAGACACTTGCCCTATAGGCAGAAACGTTGATGTGGCATGAAGCTCAAAAAGCGCAAAAACAATGAAATAAGATCTGTTTTCTTTATGACGGAAAAAATACTCAGTTCTGTTGAGAGGTACTGCGTTCAGCGGCTTGCATGTAGAAACACTGGCACAAATTACAAAACAGACATGCAGAGATTCGGAGGGCCAAAAGCTGCAGCCGTGTTTAAAACCTTGAATGGCTCTCGTTTACATCGTCACCACTTGACTACTACGGCTCAAATGATGCGGGGAGGGGTGGCTCAGGTTAAAGACACAGCCTTTACAAACCGTCAATAGAAATAACAAGCAGACAAATGTCACGTCTACTGAGCCGTCTATGAATAGGGCACCTAGGATCTGTCACCGAAAACCTAAGGTCTGCCCTAATAACGGGGCATTCAATAAAGTAATGAAATGCCAACAAGCTCATCTAGCTCATAAGATGATGTCATCTCTGTTTTCATCTCTATATACTATATAACTCCACACAAGCCAGCACCATTTTCTAATATTAAATCTTTTCAATAATAATTATTAGATGGCCACATTTAAATTTGTCATCTCCCAGATGTCAGCCTAGGTTGGCCTAATATAGAGCTACATGTAACGGAAAAAAATGCAAAAAAAAATGACATGGAGTTGGGCAAAAGAAGCGGAACAAATGCATGTGTGATGTGAAAATGGCCTGATTAGACAATGCCACCACCACTGCGTGCAATAGGCCACAGGCGAACTCGACGGGCAAGGGGACGGGTGGGGGTTCTGAGTGATGACGGGACCCTGGGATCCACAGCGTCTTACCATCACTGGCGCTGTTGGCATTGAGCGAGCCCGTCTCTGGCATCCCCGTTTCACAAGAAATTTGCCGCATGATAATTGCGTTTATGAAGTTGGCCGCAGTCATTGTGGTCTTACCGAGTGCTCGGAGCTCTTGTTCCTGAACGGACATCGGTTTGTTTGCACTCTTTTCCCTACTAGGTGTGCCACTTTCTCCGCGGCCCGCAGGGTTATCCGACTGGGGGGGCAGCAGATGCGAGGGCCGGCCCGAGTGGTGTGAGGCCGGAGGGCCCTGGGGGTAGGGCCCGGGGTAACCCCCATGGTTAGGGCTGGAAAGCTTGGGGTCAGATTTGCTGGAGGATATGGAGGGCCCGTGTTGGTCTTGCGTGTGCTTGGGAAGGCCTCCTCTGCTCTTGCCCCCATCCCGGCCCATTTCCTTGGGGTCCATGCTGAGTGGGTAGCCCTCTGGAGGCACCCCAGTCCTCTGGAGGTGGCCGTAGCCTGGGTAGCGATTGGAGCCTGGCACGGACCTGGGAGAGCCAATCACATGGTCAGTAAACACTAAAACAGTCGGCCGCAGGTGAACCTCGGCTAGTCCGTGCATCAGATATTGCAGCAGAAGGCCATATAATTAACCATGTTCAGCAGCGGCCAACATAAGACAGGGCACACTACCTTAACACAGACGGGTTGTGGTCGCTGACAGGCAGACTCTTGACCCCGGTGTTGTGCAGGACGCTGGGCCGTTGCTGGATGCTGTCCTGGATGCGAGGTGACACCGGAGAGTGCTGGTGGCTGTAGCCAGAGTGGGAGCGAACACTGCTGCTACCGCCTGAGCTGTGCTCCGTTCCTGTGGGGAAGACACATTAGACACAGAAGGCACATTAGATAAAGAAGACGCATAAGACACATTAGCCACATTAGCCACAGAAGACACATTAGACACAAAAGGCACATTAGATAAAGAAGACACATAAGACACATTAGCCACAGAAGACACAGAAGACACATTAGCCACAGAAGACACATTAGCCACAGAACACACATTAGCCACAGAAGACACATTAGACACAGAAGACACATTAGCCACAGAAGACAAATTAGACACTGAAGACACTGAAGACCTTCTACATAAACCACAGAGTGACAGTGAGGAATTAAACGCTGGAATCCTGTGGCACGTCATCACACACCTGGTCTCCAGATGGGTGCGTGTTCCACGTTGCCGTGGGAGATTCCTTTCTCCCGGTCCTTGTCTCGCTCTCTCTCCCGCTCGCGGTCTCTGTCTCGCTGTCTTTCACGATCACGCTCTCTCTCCTGTTCCCGGTCTCTCTCCCTCTCTCTGTCTCTCTCCCGGTCTCTTTCCCTTTCTCTGTCTCGGTCTCTCTCCCGGTCTCTCTCAGTAGATGACGGTGTGCCGTGCTGTTTGCTCATGTGTTGGGATCCAACTACACAGCATGGGAACAAGCATTTAAAATCAATGTGGTTACATGACAAATAGTTAGCTATTAACTGTATCCCTTCTTGTGAGATGGCATCATGTTATTAAGTCTCCATTGTTATGTTAATTGGTGTTGACAGTATAATACCAGGTGAGATGGCATCATGTTATTAAGTCTCCATTGTTATGTTAATTGGTGTTGACAGTATAATACCAGGTGAGATGGCATCATGTTATTAAGTCTCCATTGTTATGTTAATTGGGTTTGACAGTATAATACCAGGTGAGATGGCATCATGTTATTAAGTCTCCTTTGTTATGTTAATTGGGTTGACAGTATAGGACCAGGTGAGATGGCATCATGTTATTAAGTCTCCATTGTTATGTTAATTGGGTTTGACAGTATAATACCAGGTGAGATGGCATCATGTTATTAAGTCTCCTTTGTTATGTTAATTGGGGTTGACAGTATAGGACCAGGTGAGATGGCATCATGTTATTAAGTCTCCATTGTTATGTTAATTGGGTTTGACAGTATAATACCAGGTGAGATGGCATCATGTTATTAAGTCTCCATTGTTATGTTAATTGGTGTTGACAGTATAATACCAGGTGAGATGGCATCATGTTATTAAGTCTCCATTGTTATGTTAATTGGGTTTGACAGTATAATACCAGGTGAGATGGCATCATGTTATTAAGTCTCCTTTGTTATGTTAATTGGGTTGACAGTATAGGACCAGGTGAGATGGCATCATGTTATTAAGTCTCCATTGTTATGTTAATTGGGTTTGACAGTATAATACCAGGTGAGATGGCATCATGTTATTAAGTCTCCATTGTTATGTTAATTGGGTTTGACAGTATAATACCAGGTGAGATGGCATCATGTTATTAAGTCTCCATTGTTATGTTAATTGGTGTTGACAGTATAATACCAGGTGAGATGGCATCATGTTATTAAGTCTCCATTGTTATGTTAATTGGGTTTGACAGTATAATACCAGGTGAGATGGCATCATGTTATTAAGTCTCCATTGTTATGTTAATTGGGTTGACAGTATAGGACCAGGTGAGATGGCATCATGTTATTAAGTCTCCATTGTTATGTTAATTGGGTTTGACAGTATAATACCAGGTGAGATGGTATCATGTTATTAAGTCTCCATTGTTATGTTAATTGGGTTGACAGTATAGGACCAGGTGAGATGGTATCATGTTATTAAGTCTCCATTGTTATGTTAATTGGGTTGACAGTATAGGACCAGGTGAGATGGTATCATGTTATTAAGTGTAGTACCAGGTGAGATAGGCGAGGTGGTATAGGGTCTGCTTGGGAAAGCCCCCTGGGCCCCGGGTATGTAGGTGATACGCTCCATGGGGGGTCCGGCGTTGCCTGCTGAGGGGGGGACCAGGACGGGTAGGTGTGGCACCTGAGACAGGTCAATGATCCCTGGGATGAGAAGGTACAAAAGCACTCGTTAACAACTGGCACATGCTGTAAGCCGTATTTATCATTTGGACTGTGTTACATAACAAACATTATTGATTCATGCTGAATCCGTGATATACATTTTTAATTACACACATTTCAGAACTTGTCCTTCAGATATTTCTTTAACACTTTTTGCATGTTAAAGCGGATACCTTTAGGGGTACGATACGATAAGTAACTGCTATTGTTGCAATTTGTGGGATTTTATATTATTACTACTTATATGAAAGATCACCCTCAAACTTTGTCATGCTGATATCGCGAGAGAGCTTTTCTGCCGAACGATAAATCTCATCACGTTCAATATCGTGAGGTCTCGTGGTACACCACTAGTTAAGGGTCATGCTTTGTGTTTGATAAAAGTTACTTTTCGAAATAGAGGTCAAATTGTTTTCCTTGATGGTACTAAAATGTCAGTGTCCAGTTTGATAGCAGGGTGTCTGTGTGTGTCTACTGTGACTAGAGATGCTCACCGCGTGGGGCAGCAGAGTAAGGGAGCTGGAGGGGCTGGTCCCGGGGCGAGAGCCCCCTCAGCAGGTCTGAGCGCTGGGCAGCCATGGCGGCGGCTGCAGGCCACTGGTGCATCTGCTGGGAGGTGATGTAGTCATTGAGCAGTGTCTGCCGGTTCTCCAGGGCTGCCGTGTCTGGAAAGCCCCGGATCAGGTAGGGGTACGGGTGAGCGTAGCCTGGGTTAGGAGCCAGGTGACGGGGCAGGTAGTAGGCCGCTAGACGTAATGGGAGGTCAAACACAGGATTTATTATCGGCCTTTACAACAGACACAACAAGGAGGTATTGAAATAGCGTACGTGGGATCGAACCAGTTTCGGTGGGTACCTGGGTCAATGGGGATGCCTTGACGAAGGGCGGCGGGGTCAAATGTCAGGGGGATCTGACCTCGATACACGTCGGCACCCAAACCCTGCAGGAGACGCTCGTAGGATGCCAGGGAGGCCTGCTGCTGGGCCTGTTGCTCTGCCACACCCGACAGGGGAGACTTGGTTGAGCTCATCTCCCTGGGGGTGGGAGTGGCTTTACGCTCCTGAGGGGCATTCTTATTGGAGCCTAGAGAGACGGGAAAGACAACCCACAGTGAGGTTCACGCCCTTTTACAACACTCCCATCAATGTCGGGTATCTTCTACTGGGACCTGGGACACCAGGAGTGCAGTGAACTATCAAACAGAAAAACACAAGGGCGGGCAGTCAGACCTTCATGTTGCCGTTGTCCCGACTCTCTGGACAGGGGGGATCCTCTGTGTGAAGGCCCGGGGTAGGGAGCCCTCATGCCAGCCTTGTGCTCGTCGTAAGGCACAGGGCTGTGGTGGGCCTTGGCGCCCTGCTCACTCCCCATGGTCAGGGGCGAGGAGCGGGCCATGGAGCTGGCAGTGCTGACCACTGCACTGGGGCGCCCTTTGGTGCCCTCCTCATAGCGGCCCCGTTGCTCAGGCCCCCGCATCTCCAGGTGAGAGGGGAGGGCGTAGTGAGAGCGCGGCGAGCTGGCGATAATGGACCGGACGTCATGGCCCTTTCTGGAGCCGCCTGGTTCCTGCTTCAATCCCTGGTTAAAGGATGTCAACGACAAGCACTAAACATTTGGACCTGCAGAAGTGACATTCCAAAACGCAACATGTTCACCTCACCTTACCTGTGCAATAATGCCATCTTTTGTGGCTTTGGTCATCATCATGCCTTCGGGCATCTGTCGGAGTTCCTCGCGGGGGATGAGGTGTATGGATCGGCCGCCCTCCTTAACGGTGGGAACCAACCCCTCTCGGCTCTTCATGGGGTCAGTCATCTGTCCAGGCCCGCGGGGAGGAGAGCCCTCTCTCTTCATGTGCTTGGCCTCACGTCTCATGTAGCCATCCTGAGGGTCCAGGTGACGGGGAATACCTGGGGGTGGAACGGAAACACACACTTCAAAATGTGTGACTTGACTAGGTGGCCATATCTGATGTAGTGGGATGAAACAGTGGCCATATCTGATGTAGTGGGATGAAACAGTGGCCATATCTGAAGTAGTGTGATAAAACAGTGGCCATATCTGACGTAGTGGGATAAAACAGTGGCCATATCTGAAGTAGTGGGATAAAACAGTGGCCATATCTGACGTAGTGGGATAAAACAGTGGCCATAACTGACGTAGCGGAGTGAAACAGTGGCCATATCTGATGTAGTGGGATAAAACAGTGGCCATATCTGAAGTAGTGGGATAAAACAGTGGCCATATCTGACGTAGTGGGATAAAACAGTGGCCATAACTGACGTAGCGGAGTGAAACAGTGGCCATATCTGATGTAGTGGGATAAAACAGTGGCCATAACTGACGTAGCGGAGTGAAACAGTGGCCATATCTGATGTAGTGGAATAAAACAGTGGCCATATCTGACGTAATGGAATAAAACAGTGGCCATAACTGACGTAGCGGAGTGAAACAGTGGCCATAACTGACGTAGTGGAATAAAACAGTGGCCATAACTGACGTAGTGGGATAAAACAGTGGCCATATCTGACGTAGTGGGATAAAACAGTGGCCATATCTGACGTAGTGGAATAAAACAGTGGCCATAACTGACGTAGTGGGATAAAACAGTGGCCATATCTGACGTAGTGGAATAAAACAGTGGCCATATCTGACGTAGTGGAATAAAACAGTGGCCATATCTGACGTAGTGGAATAAAACAGTGGCCATATCTGACGTAGTTTACCCTGTGAAATGGACCCACGGATGTGGTGCGCTGGGTGTGGGCTGTCTCTCTCATGGGGCATAGCTCTGCCAATCAGACCTGGAAGAGGGAAAACAAAAAACAGCGTTTTGATACGTCGCTGTAGAACTCCAGGTGAAGGACGTGCCGGAGCACTAACTTACCCTCACAGTTGGCAGCAGACAGTGTGTCCCTCATCGGCAACCCCCTGGATATCCCTCCCTCCATGACATCATAGGGCCTCTTCAGAATATCCCCGTGCGGACCCCGGCCGTCGTCTTTAGGGTTCTGAGAGGGCGGGCCTGGGGAGAACGCAGAACAACCGGGACTTGAGGAGCAGGATCATCGACAAAAACGCTACGACGCAGAAGGCACCGCCTCATTTCCTGTCGGCGTGGAAGTCATGTGTTCCTAGAAGGTTAAATGTACTGACGGTCATAAGTGAGGATGTGTCCACTGATGCCCTCGTAGAGAACATGTCCTTTGGCCTGCTCTCGCTCCCGCTCCGCCCGGCTGGGGCTGTCCTCTGTGATCAGACGACTTATGGTGCCCTTAAACAACACCTCTGCCGGGATGCCCTGTAGAGAGAAGGGGACGACATGGGCTACTTTATTAGGATAAAGCAGGACCAACTAATGACATCCCACCATCTGCTCCAGACTCTGAGATGCCTGCACACACATGTTATGAACACTGGATGTGTGTGGTCTTAATTTCAGCTTGAACTAGGCAGCCGCCAAATCATGTCCGACCTCTCTCTCTCATTAACAAGTTGTTCTTTAACCCACAGAACCGCCAGTCCCTTGATGTTTTTTGTTTATCACACCATTGTCTGTCCTCCAGAGACTGTGGTGTGAAACCCCAGGAGGTGAAACGTTTCTGAGATGCTGGAACCACCCGTAAATATATATACAACAGAGTTTAAGCTGGAGGAAACAAACCAACTTCACAGAATCCCCAATTGCCATTAGCCAATCCCCACATATCTGTTTCAAACAATAGCCCCATAATACCCACTGCACAGAGCTAACAACAGGAGACAAAATGGCAGGAGTGTGTACGGTGGCTGGCACACATTTAGGCGTGAGTCCCATTTCCTGTGTGGCCAATGGGGGTTGATGTCACGCCTGCTGGGAGCGAGAGAGACGGCCAGAGATACAGAACACAAGGTCGTCCTTGGAGCCCGATGGGTTAAGAGCGACATGTGCTGGTCTAGATCAGATTTCCTGTCTGTTGATTACTGCTCTTCACAGAAATGGTGGGGGGGGGTGTAATAGTGAAGGTCGGGGGCCAGGTTACGGGTGGGTGTGGGGTGTAGGGGCTCGTCTTACAACACACACACACCCTTCATATGTACTTTAATCCACCCTCAGCATCCACAGTAATCAAGAGAGATGTGAACGACCTACGCACCTGACGCAACAAATCCTTATCTATTCAACCGCAAGTGTGCGCACGCACACGCACACACACAGAGTACGTAAACACTCTGCCGTTAACACACACACACACACACCTTTCGGTCTACCTTGCTGTCAGCTACACAAACAGAACCGGAGCACTGCGACATTGCCGTCACCACACTGATTATATATGACCTCTCTCTCTATGATCCATCTGAGCATATACTACAATTTCACCAAATTTCCAGGCCAGTTGGCTGGGGAGATATTAGAGCAGGCAGAGGACTGTGCTTATCAGTGACGGGGGTTAGCGAGTGGAGAGAGTAAACAAATGAAGTGGGGAACAGATGTGGTACACTGTGTACCTGTTGCTAGGGCGACAGGGTTTAGTGACACCAGGGAGGATCGGCAGGGAGACCGTGCCTGAAGACCCAGCCGTTACTCAGCCTCAGCCTGAATGGCTTCCTAACCCAGGCACATGAGCTCCTAACGCCACCGGGCCGCACAAGTGGGCCACACAAGCGGGTCGTTGCCTCTTTCATGCAGAGGCTCACAATAGACAGTCCAGTGCTGATTGATGAAGTCCTAGTAAATAAGACCCACGGTTTGGGTGACGCTCTAACCTGAGTTATGGATCCTCCTCTGTAGGAGGTGGGGGAGTCCAGGTGCACTCTGGTCCCTGGGATGCCTTTGGTGATGCTGCCGCCCTGGACCGCTGGCATGGACCCTGCAAAATCAAGAGGTTCAGGGCTTTATGCTGGCTTCAAGGTCAGGTCACCAACAAGAACATGCTATTTGTTACTTGAAGTGTTATATGAATGAAATACAGCAGCGATTTATATTTTTGCTTCTTTGTACTGGTCCCCTCTGGGAATCAAACCCCACAACCCTGGCGTTGAGCCATCCTCTGCCAGTATACGTGGAGAGCAGAGTGAACACTGGCTGTGTGTGTGTGTGCGTGTGTGTGTGCGTGTGTGTGTGTGTGTGGGATGGCGGTCATTGGTGGGTTGAATATCGTCCAATCACTATTCAGCAGATGTCTCTAGTGCCAACTAGCTGTTTCCATTATGTCAGGCCAGCCTGGTAAACAAAATCCTTTCAGGATATGTTACTATTACATTCTCCCTGATCTGTGATATAACCTCTGATGAGGGCGTTCCAAGGAATCAGAAAAGCATTTACTGTTATCGTTGTGTATCTGTAAAAAAGCAGGAGGTAAAAGCAGAAAATTCACCCATCGGTGATATGATTTGCGAACTCAATTAAACTGATATTAAAACAAATGGATTGAATAGCACAAACCACATCAGGAACAATCGGCATAACCAAGGCAATGATTGCATCACAACATCTGGCAGCCATTTGGAGTGTACACATGAGTTAACTAGTAATACTGCCTTGATTGGAGATTCGAAGCCCATTCAATTACTTTTATCTTACAGTGTCATCTCACAACATTTAAAAAAGATAAGTATCTTATTAAATCCCCAGGACTTTTGAATACCAATAGGAAATTTGATCATCGAAATACAATGTATTCACATATGGAGCCAAAAACCTATAATGCAAAATACTGTTTTTTAATATCCCTGCAGATACACTACGGCCATTGCCTGAAGTTATTATGCAAGAAATCTACACATCGATAAAAATAGAATTCCACATCTAGTTTAGTACTACAGTTATCAGGTTATTCATTAAAACCAAACACTTTCCTCATGCTCAAAGCAAGGTGGGCAAAACCTAGAACAACTGGGTAGAGCCAAGCATATGCCTGATCCATTGGACAACATTGGTGCATTCTAGCATGTTCCGGTTGGTGGAGTGCCTGCTCTGGTCTGTGCATCCACCCTGCCCTTCTACGACACAAGATTTTTTTTTTTTGAGATACTAAGAGCACCATTAAACACAAAAAAACAACACATTTGATGTTCAATCAAATAAGTTAGCTCTAGGAAAGCTGTTGCTAACAAGACACGTTTCTCATAGCAGCAAGCATTTTGATTGCCATGGGGACACCGATTTATCAGAACAATCTCGATTTCTTCAGATGAGTTTGACATATGGGCAAAACGATGTCTAATGGCAAATCTCCTGGCATTCCATCTGACTCAAGACAACAGGGTATATATCGTGGGCTCACCACGTCCGGCGTTAGAGTCGTGGGGCGCAGCCTGCGTGGACAGGTTCTCCGCCTGGGAGGAGGAGGAGGATCGCGGGGACAGCTGCTCCTGCTTCACCACGGGGTAGGGACCTGGTGTGTGTAGGAGTCAGAGAGAGACACAGAATGAGACAAGAGCAGAAAGGAGAGCGAGTCAGAACAGGAGGGTCAGGACACTGGAACACATCGATGGAAGGTTAGGGTAAGAAGAGGGCAACTCACCAGCAAACCAAGGCTGGGAGTGCTTCACCCACTCCAGACACTTGGACTCACCCACTTTCCTCTGATCCATCCAGGACAAACCCATCTGTGCAGGGGGCATCTTCCCGTGGTCCAAGCCATGAGCGGGGCTGTGCATCTGCACCGGGGTGCCCTGTGAAACCCACGGCAACGGTGAGCGGTGATGCATGGCAACACTGCGTTCACTGCCACAAACCGCTTAACTCATGACAGGTGCTATGGCCCGTTGCAGCTTGTGGACTGTACCTGTGTGATAGACCCCCCTGACTTGTTGGAGGAGATGAGAGGGGGCGGCTCTGGCATGTGGAGGGATCGCACCGCTGCCAACCTGGCACCATCCTGCTGAAGACCAGGGGGCCCAGAGTGACCGGCCTGCTGGAAGGCTGAGAGCAGGGAGACAGGAAACATACTTCAATATGGACACGTGTAATGAGGAAAGGGTTGGATGAGGATGAAGAGGAGACAAAGGGTTGGATGAGGATGATGTGGAGACAGAGGGTGGTATGAGGAGACAGAGGGTGGTATGAGGAGACAGAGGGGGGTATGAGGAGACAGAGGGTGGTATGAGGAGACAGAGGGTGGTATGAGGAGACAGAGGGTGGTATGAGGAGACAGAGGGTGGTATGAGGAGACAGAGGGTGGTATGAGGAGACAGAGGCTGGTATGAGGAGACAGAGGCTGGTATGAGGAGACAGAGGGTGGTATGAGGAGACAGAGGGTGGTATGAGGAGACAGAGGGTGGTATGAGGAGACAGAGGATGGTATGAGGAGACAGAGGGTGGTATGAGGAGACAGAGGGTGGTATGAGGAGACAGAGGGTGGTATGAGGAGACAGAGGGTGGTATGAGGAGACAGAGGGTGGTATGAGGAGACAGAGGGTGGTATGAGGAGACAGAGGGTGGTATGAGGAGACAGAGGTTGATAATGGTCTAGTAGAACTCACAGGAATTGTAGTGAATCAGGTGCTGATCGTGGCTGAGCTTGGCCATGTCTCGAGGAGACATGGGGTAGGGGGACATGACTGACCGGCCCAGGGTAGTGGACCTCAGGTCCTCTGGCCCCACGGACGGCTTCTTGGGGTCCCCATGAGGAGAGAAAGCCCGGGATTTATCTGTAAGACAGGACACACACACACACACATACAAACACACACACACACAAACACACACACAAACCGAAAGACTTAATGAACTCCAGGACTGAGTAGCTGCAAAAACTTTGTGGAAGTTTGGATCCATCCCTTCGCCAGCGCTTGATTTAAATGCCTGTTTTCCTCCAGCTTATCATCTTCAACACGGCATAGCAGAGAGAGCAGCCAGGCAGCACCTGTGCAGTCAGCCACAAGGCAACACGGCTCCACACAGCCACCGTGTTACTACAGGTGTTAAGAGTTGACACACACACACACACACACACTGCCAGACCCACTGCTAGTGTTCACTGGACACACACACACACACACACACTCCAAGTCCGCTGAGGTGACTAGGTGTGTGCTGGGCCTAGCGGTGTGTGAGTTAGGGATGGAGCGGGGTGGGGCGAGGTGTGAACCTACGTAATCCGTGAAGTAGAGTCTGCAGCCACCTCTCGTTGCCTTCCAGCTCTGCAGGGACACAGACACACTGCAGCTGATCACATACCCGGTACGTACATCATACACACAGACACACACGCACACAGACACGCTCTCTCACACACACACACACACACACACACACACACACAGACGCGCTCTCACACACACAGACACACACTGCAGCTGATCACATACCCTGGTACGTACATCACACACGACGACCATACACACACGCCTCATTTCCATGTGACTCAATCGACTACGTCCTTAGTTTAGTTTATTGTTCTGGGAATCAGTCTTCTGTTCACACATAGTTAAACTGACATATGATCATGGGGGTATATTTACTGGAAACCAAACAGAATCAAACAAAACCACGAGTACCTGAATTTGTCCAACACAGGTTTTGGGGTTTGAACTAATGATTACACTCCACTTCACCCCAAGGCCCCGGGCTCTGTTCTCCAGGGTAAATAACAATAACAGATCCTCCAGTACTCCAATCAGCTTCCTCTAAAAAGAGCCCCGTGCGTAGCATCTCTATCATCCACATCCGCTAATTTACCCCCCGGGCCGGCATTGGGGAATGTTGTTTAAATATATTCCAAATAGCTTCTAAAGAAGTTGGGTCTAGATAGCGCTAGAGATTCACACGGGCCTTATTCTGACTGGAGATATTTTGACCTGACACAAAAAATGATGTTGACATTCATGACGTTTTTCAGCAAGCTAACGTTTATGGTCAGCGACAGACACAGACCAGTCAGAGAGATCCACTAGTGCTACCCTCGTTTTGTTTTGGAACACCTGACCATAAGCCTGAAGATACCATACACCACAACGTGGACAACTGTCAGCGCAGAATCAGCCACGGCAACGCCGTGAAACAGCACCAATGGAGGCGGGAAAGAGGCGGGACCAGGGGAGCTGCAGAGGGGCTGCTGATCCTACCGTCCTTGTCGCTGTTGGAGGGGCTGCGTGTCCGGCCGTGGGGGCTGCTGATGACGTCTCCATCTGCATCTCCCTGGGCTGCTGGGTACGGCTGCTGTTTATTAGGCGGGCCCACCTGCTGCTGCTGCTGCTGCTTGGCTTCCTGGGAGGACTCTCCATGGGCCTTGGTGATCTGATGCTGGTACAGAGCCAGAGCATGGGGGGGCCGAACGGCCTTACCGCTCCCACCCCGAGGACTGCAATCGGGCATGTGGGGCATCTGCACACACGGGATAGAGAAGCCGGGTATTGAACACACACACACAGCCCCAGAGACAAACACACACACACACTCTCTGGGGGTGTGTGTGTGTGTTCAATACCCGGCTTCTCTATCCCGTGTATTGAACACACACACACACACACCCCCAGAGACAAACACACACACACTCTCTATTCCTCTTACTTCCCCTAATGCCCAGCCTCTAGTTTCTCTCCTGGGTCAATCTATCACCTCTCCAGCTGGCATCCTTATCTAATACAAATATGACTTCATCATTTTACTAGCCATGCTGTAAGCAACAGTATTTTCATTACAAGGCTGGCCTTAATACCCCTGAAGGGTTTAGAGTGACCAGGTTGGACTAATCTAAGGATTTATGTGTAACCGATGCTACCTGCCTGGCTCCCGAGTGCTTTATAGGGATGGAGATGACTGAGCTCCATATTGTGTGTAAAGACATAATGATAAGACAGAACTACACGCTGTGTGTAAAGACACAATGATAAGACAGAACTACACGCTGTGTGTAAAGACACAATGATAAGACAGAACTACAAGCTGTGTGTAAAGACACAATGATAAGACAGAACTACAAGCTGTGTGTAAAGACACAATGATAAGACAGAACTACAAGCTGTGTGTAAAGACACAATAATAAGACAGAACTACAAGCTGTGTGTAAAGTCACAATGATAAGACAGAACTACAAGCTGTGTGTAAAGACACAATGATAAGACAGAACTACAAGCTGTGTGTAAAGACACAATGATAAGACAGAACTACAAGCTGTGTGTAAAGTCACAATGATAAGACAGAACAACATGCTGTGTGTAAAGACACAATGATAAGACAGAACTACAAGCTGTGTGTAAAGACACAATGATAAGACAGAACTACAAGCTGTGTGTAAAGACACAATGATAAGACAGAACTACAAGCTGTGTGTAAAGACATAATGATAAGACAGAACTACACACTGTGTGTAAAGACATAATGATAAGACAGAACTACACGCTGTGTGTAAAGACATAATGATAAGACAGAACTACACGCTGTGTGTAAAGACACAATGATAAGACAGAACTACAAGCTGTGTGTAAAGACACAATGATAAGACAGAACTACACGCTGTGTGTAAAGACACAATAATAAGACAGAACTACACGCTGTGTGTAAAGACACAATGAGAATACAGAACTACACGCTGTGTGTAAAGACACAATAATAAGACAGAACTACAAGCTGTGTGTAAAGACACAATGATAAGACAGAACTACACGCTGTGTGTAAAGACACAATGATAAGACAGAACTACACGCTGTGTGTAAAGACACAATGAGAATACAGAACTACAAGCTGTGTGTAAAGACACAATGAGAATACAGAACTATACGCTGTGTGTAAAGACACAATGATAAGACAGAACTACAAGCTTTGTGTAAAGACACAATGATAAGACAGAACAACATGCTGTGTGTAAAGACACAATGATAAGACAGAACCACACGCTGTGTGTAAAGACACAATGATAAGAAAGAACTACAAGCTGTGTGTAAAGACACCAGTGGGACTGAGTGGGGAGACTCACTATAGGGGGGATGGCAGCGGCCCTCTGTTTGAGCTGCTTCAGGTCCAAAGGCTTCTGCAGAGGGGAGGATATGACCCCATCGTGAGCATAGTTCAGCAGGCTGGGACGGCTAGGGGAAGTCATCCTGGAGAGAGAAACAGGGAGGGAATCAGAGAGGAACGACGGGAATAAGAGAGAGAAAGGGTTAGGGAATAAAAGTGGGTGAAAGGGTGTGGTAGAGAAAACGAGACAACTAAAACACTGAGTTCACCATTCAACACCCTGCCAATGGATGTACCACACATTCCTGAATACGGCCACAGCCAGGCTTCTCTTGTTTACTTTCCCCATAAACAAAGATTGACCCTGAGCAGAACCTCACGCTATGAAAACACCATGAGAGTGGAGGTTCTGATTGTGTTTCCATCCCACATGCCTAACCACCCATCCCCCGCCTCACACACACACACACACACACACGCCGACAAGCACACACACACACGCACACTCTAAGTGTACAGGCTTGAAATGGACGAATAGAAGCCAGCGCACACAGACACACAGACCCTCCCGTTATTTGCTTTGGAACAGAGGGCAATGGTTCCCTAGGCTCTGCCAATACATGCAGACTGCTGTCATGGAAAAAAATTAACAAATACTCTGCAACCCCTGCAGGACCAATCACGACTCCCCCATGCAGTCAGCCCACATCTGACACACACAATAGTTTGCAGGCATGCAAGCCCAACCTGTAACCGTCCACCCAGCCATACGCTCAAACCTGTATCCCTACCTCCAGCCATGCGCTCAAACCTGTATCCCTACCTCCAGCCATGCGCTCAAACCTGTATCCCACCACCCAGCTATGGGCTCCACCTGTAACCCGCCCTCCAGCCCTGAGCGTCACCTGTTTTTCTCTGTGCTGTCCGACTCCTCAACCTCATCTGCGCTGCAGGTGGCGCTAGAGTCACTGTCTGCGTGAGAGCCAGTTTTGGCCACATGGTCTCTCTTGGAGCTCTTTGAGGACGTCTTGGTCTCCTCTGCCTCTGCAGTCGGGTGCTTCCTGTCTCCGTCTGTCGATTCACTGGGCTCCTCCTTACTGACAACACCCGCTTCTATCTTCACTTCCTGCTTGATGGCCTTCTCTCCATCTCCTGGAGGCTTATCGTCAGCTGCCTGGCCCTGATCCGAGCATGAGGCATCCTTGTCCCCGGCGTTAGATCCAGCCTTGCCTTTGCCGCCACCCTCCTCTTTAGCCTTGGTTTCCTCTGAGGAGCGCGGAGACGGCAGGCTCTCTGTGTCTGAGCTGTTGTTGACCCCACCTGGTGGACGAGACAGTGTATGAAAAAAGAGAGCGAAAAGACGGACAGGGAAAGATCTGATGGAAACTGAGCTGCACTTCCAAATACTTGCCAAATGTATAACCAGATTATAGACACATACTTCCCAGAAATCACACAGATCGACAAAGGATTTGAAAATAATGTACAATCCCCGAAGTGTTCGGCGAAAGTGCAAACACATCGGCAAGGTCGTTGACCTGTTGCCATGAGAAAAGAGCAAACCGGGCAGAACGAATAACAATGTCAACATCACCAGTATTCACCTCCATTTATTTTCCCAAGTCACTCCTACTTTAAGTATTTTCACATTGGCACAACACTGTAAACAGACGATAATATAACATTGCCTCAGACCTCTTAAAACATGTGTGTGTGTGTGTGTGTGTTGTTGTTGTGTTGTTTATCTTTCTTATTCTTCATTTGCATGAGCAAGGTAAACAAATACTTCCCATGCCAATAAAGGCCATACAATGTAAACAGAAGGAGAGTGAGAGAGGATCTAGTACGGGCCTACAGTGAGTCACGTTACATTCACTTGTCCTCTTTCACTTTGATCCCACAGTCCCCATCACCCTTGACCCGTCTCTTTGTTAAAGCAGATGTATCAAAGTGACACTCTTTTCCATCTAACCCACTGGGTTCCACTGTACAATGAGCGAGAGCACAAAGACACTGGTGATGATGGAGGAAATCCCCTGGGCTCCCAGTGTCCACCGTGGTAATTGATACCAGAGGTGTGCAGGTACATACATAAGCTACTGCATTGTACTCGGTCTTTGAGGATGTAGGAAGCATTCTGACAGTGCTTTTGGACATAATATTGACTGTGGGTCCAAGTGCCCTTTGACACAGACACTGTAGTGTGTGTGTGTGTGTGTGTGTATGCATGTGGTTCCTACCTTCTCCGTCCTCAGGGGCTTCCTCCTCGTTGCCACTGGCCCCGGAGCCCTCCATTTCCTCCTCCTCTGCAGCAGACGGGGCACTGGCCTCTTCACTTTGGGGGGCTTTGCCTTTACGCCGCGCTTTGCGCTCTCTCTCCTAGGTGAAAACCAACACACACTAAACACCACAGCCTACGAACAACACACACTGAATACCAAAGCCCATGAACGACACACACAAAATACCACAACCTGTAAGGGCAGAAAGACGAGACATTACCGATTTCATTTTATGCTGTTGCAGAATCTCGTCGAGTTTCTGCCTCTTCTTGTAGTTGAAGTAGAAGTTCTTGCACTGGGACACGGTTTTCGAGCCCACCATCTTGGCGATGGCTGACCAATTCCTACCATACTGGAGAAGACCTGCAACAAACATGAACTGGAGTTAGACTAGAGTCCATTACTTAATCACTAGAACGTGCATCCCATTTCCTACAAGAAGAACCGTCATCGGCCAATCAACATCTGTCACCGGAGTCCAGATCAAGTGTGTAGTCACAATCCCAGCCAATCCAACAGTGGTTGGAGTGCTATGGTCAGTTCTGTTGAACCCGTTCTGTCAATAGAACTAACAACGTCACTTAACCTCACACTGGCCTTGGGGATCATTCCGTCACGTTACCATAGCTAGATGTGACTTAATTCTAGGAAACACTGGTCTGTTACCAAGTCAAACACATGATAGCCCCTTGCACAAGACAGTAGATGCCCCACTGGGCTCAGAGCAAAGAGAGATCAACCTCTAATAGGAGACGCCACTATTGCTGCTGACTGGGCGTGTGTGTGATAACCATTTGAGAGAGAGCAGAGAGATATCAACCTGTAATAGGAGACACCACTATTGCTGCTGACTGGGTGTGTGTGATAACCATTAGAGAGAGAGCAGAGAGATATCAACCTGTAATAGGAGACACCACTATTGCTGCTGACTGGGTGTGTGTGATAACCATTAGAGAGAGAGAGAGCAGAGAGATATCAACCTGTAATAGGAGACGCCACTATTGCTGCTGACTGTGTGTGTGTGATAACCATTAGAGAGAGAGCAGAGAGATATCAACCTGTAATAGGAGACGCCACTATTGCTGCTGACTGGGTGTGTGTGTGTGATAACCATTAGAGAGAGAGCAGAGAGATATCAACCTGTAATAGGAGACGCCACTATTGCTGCTGACTGGGTGTGTGTGATAACCATTAGAGAGAGAGCAGAGATATCAACCTGTAATAGGAGACACCACTATTGCTGCTGACTGTGTGTGTGATAACCATTAGAGAGAGAGCAGAGAGATATCAACCTGTAATAGGAGACACCACTATTGCTGCTGACTGGGTGTGTGTGATAACCATTAGAGAGAGAGCAGAGAGATATCAACCTGTAATAGGAGACGCCACTATTGCTGCTGACTGTGTGTGTGTGTGTGTGTGTGTGTGATAACCATTAGAGAGACAACTAAAGCAGATGACTGAGATGAAGAATCATAGATGTGACTACATCTGTCTATCGGGGGGAAATTGTGACTGACTGACCTACATATAATAATGAGCAGCTACTTATGATGCACAGATGAATCATAGACCAAACATTAGACAGTAGCCAAAAATGGGGAACAAGCCTACTGTGTGTGTGTGTGTGTGTGTGCTTTAATGTTCCCCCAGAATCTGGAGTCAGGGATGGGCAGCTCATTAACAGTAGCTACTGTAAGGAGCTTACACCACCCACTCATTTCCTGTGCCAGCCTGACAGCTTCTGGCATGAAGACAGACTTGTGGGACGGCCCGGGCTCTGTTATCAGCGGGCATGGACCCAACAGCCACCTCCCAACAGCCTTGGACACAGGTTCATAGGTCTCAAAGAGATAATCTCCGAATGGAGGCAGTGGGACAACGATCTGACAACGACTGCAAGATAAGACAGCTCTGACGTTCCACTATGTCATGTCGACTTTATCTCTCATTTATTTCCACTGACAAAGGTTTAACACAGGTTATTTACACCACCTGAACCTGCAAGTCGATCAAGTAGACAACCATCTGAAAGAATGACCAATAAGCACGCAGCAAGTAGAAGGAAGCATGTTACCATGACGTCACAGCTTCCATTATAACAATTATCCAGGCAAGCATCACCTCAGTCCTCAAGTCTTGGCTCTCACAGTCAGCTTCAGGGCCAACATGCACAGCCCGTCAAGGGCTAAAAACTAGACCGGGTATTACATTCGAAATATTCATTCCAGGAGAGGTTTGAGAGACGGAGAAAGAAACACAAGTTCGGTCGACCGCGCTTGTTCCAAGAGAGAGGAGCACGTGATCAACACCTACTGACCTTTTATAGCCGTCTCCCAAGGGGGGGGGAGAGACAGCCCAGAGCACACAGTCCAGCCAGACACTCAACTACGTGCCATACCAAGAACACACACACACACACACACAATCCACATCCACACACAAACAAACAGTCAGACACAGAAACGCAGAGATACAGACAGACAGGCACACACAGACAGAGATATAAACAAAGATAGACAGACAGATCGGCACAGAGAGACACATACGAAGGGACACACAGATAGACACTTTTCTCAACCCAGTAGAATAAAGCAAAAACACCGTAATTGAATAAGTGAAAGTCAGGGGTCACTTGATGACGTCTCCATCACTCTCATTGATCCATTCAGTTAAAACAGGAACCGTCCCAAGCAGCTCCAGGTCCATGTGCCTCAGGTCCCGGCCAGCAGAGCAACACACATGAGAAACCAACCACCCAATCAGCTGCTCCTCAAATAGAGCAGGTGGCAAACGCCCTTAGCCAATGACGACTCTTCCTTTCCATAAGGTTGTCACGGGGACTGCCCAATCAACACTTAGCATCAACCAGGGAGGGAGTGTGCCCACTCTCACATGCCTGTAACTCCAGCTGTCGACCTGTATCGCTGGTGGGTTTCACCCTGCTTGCTGTCTGATTTGGAGGGTAAGACAGGTAGGCGCTCCAGGCTGGTGTTCCCAGTACAGCCCTGCCTTCACAGCCGTCCTCCTGCTGGCCTGATACTGGAGACTGTGTTAGGTTGACATTCTCCATACAGCACATGCTTCGCTTCTCGCCTCTGCTTTCCACTTGATAACCCTTTCTCTCTACTCTCCCCTATCTCACTCTCTCTCTCTCCCTCTCTATCAGGGCTGGTCCGCTGCTTTCAGCCGCGTCGTTCCCCAATGGCTGCCGCCTGGGAGGACTTTCACAGGAAAGTGGGACTGACTGTGGGGCGGTGCTACGTGCTCAGTCTCTCTCCCCTCCTCTGATCTCTCCTCTATCTCTCCGTCCCGCTCTCTCTCTCGCTCCCTGCCTCCCTCCCTCCCACCCTCCCTTTATCACTCCCTCTGCCAGCAGGCAGATCTGCACACACACACACACCCACTCACATGAACACAGTAACAAACGCATGTGCGAGCACAAAGTCTTCTACTCTGTTTCACTTGCTCACTCTCTATAACAAACACACACACACACACTCCTAGCTAGTCCAAGGGTAAACAAAGAAAAGAGAGTGCCCAAGTTGAGCTAGAGGGACAGTGGAGAAGTCAAAGAGGGAGTTGATGTTGATTACATGAGAAAGCATAAAGGGTTTCACATTTTTCCTGACTGACCTGGTTTTCATCTTGAATGTGACCTCTCCATTCTACAACAACAGCGAGAGAGCGAAAAGAGAAATGAGAGGGGGAGAGAGAGACGCTCGCCAATTCTTCCACAGCTCTTGCCAATCTGAGCCTGTGCCATCTCTTCCCATCTCAGCACAGACAGACAGAACACAATGCCCAGAGGAGAGAGAGAGAGGAAGAGAAGGACAGTGTGTGGGGGGGGTTCCTCTGGGCCGACAGCCCAGAGCAGAACAGTGGGAGAGCTACCTGCAGGTCCTGGACCTGTACAGTATACACTGATAAGCCAAAACATTAGGACTACTCAGAAATCGAATACCGTTCATTGTCTCCTAAAAAGGATACATTTCAAGGTCTGGGTAGATTAGATGGTAGTCAACGTGTTGGTGCAAGAAAAATGACACGGGCCAAATTGTTACGACCAGACGGAAACTGCGAGAAGCTCTCGGTCAGCAGTGGTGAAAATCAACAGACAGTGGTCCGAGGAGAAACAAACCACAAACCAGCGACAGTGTGCTGGGCGCCGTCTGGTCCAAACCGACAGAAGGTCTATCGTGGTGCCACAGGTCACAGAACAGTTTCATGTAGTTACAGGAGAACTGCTGCATTTGGGGCAGCGTAGCCAAAGACTGGTCAAAGTGCCCATGATGAAAACCATTGGGAAAAGCTCCGACAATGAGCACTCAAGTGTTCGAACAGGAACACCACTCAGTGGAGCAGAGGAGGAAGAAGGTCGCCCGGTTCCTTGAGTCTCATATTCTTTTACATTTTGTGGATGGCTATGTACGTGTGCACTGACTACCTGGGGAAGTGACGGCACCAGAATGCACTGTGGATAGATGACAAGCCGGTCGAGGGAGTGTGATGCTCTGGGCCATGTTCTGCTGGGAAACCCTGGGTGCGGACTATCACGTGGATGTCAATTTGACACACGACAACTACCTAGACATCATTGCAGAGCAGGTACAGCCCTTCATGGCAATGGTATTTCTTCACCTGGCACAGTGATGTGGGAGGAGTCTTTTATTCACCTGGCACAGTGATGTGGGAGGAGTCCTTCATTCACCTGGCATGGTATTCAACTGTCTGGCTGCCTCACTGTGCCCAAGTAAAGCCAACCAGATTAGAGAACTTACATAAAAGCTAGTCAAAAAACACTCAAATGTGCAGACACACACACGCGCGCACACACGCGCGCGCACACACGCGCGCACACACACGCACACACACGCGCGCACACACACGCGCGCACACACACACGCGCGCACACACACGCGCGCACACACACACAAGCACACACACACAAGCACACACACACAAGCACACACACACAAGCACACACACAGGCATGGAGGAGCCAGAATAAGGTATTTAAGAAGCTCTTCTACTGTATCTGTTGTTAAATATGCCAGGCTACATGACCAGAGGGTAACAGCTAATGTTCCTGGTGCTGGCACGGTGCTATTTTGGAGTATGGAGGAGGCACTGGGACCAAGGACAATCCAGGTGACTGTACCCAGATAGAGGATGCGGGGTGAAGCAAGGATTCCATATAGTACCAGTTAATTCTTCACGAGAATTTGAGTCTGTGAAAATGCCGAGGCTGAACTGAGCACGTATCTTGCAACAGGACAATAACTTAAACACAAAAGTGGCTGAAAAATATATGAAACGACGGGTGATGAATTTGCCAAGTGAAAGCCCAAAACTCAGTCGTATCCAAATACTCTGGGGGGACTTGTTGTGTGACATGTAAGAAAGCCCTTGAATGTGACACAGGTAAAGCAGTGAGTTACCGCAAGTAAAAGTGAGGCAAAGATTCCTCCCACTCGAGGTAAGTAACTGACAGTTTAAAGAAATGGCTACATAAAGTTATTTCAGCCAAAGGCGGCAACACTAGCTATTGACTCATGCAATATAAAAAAAAACAATCTGCACAAACAAAACGCATTTGTTTTATTTGTATTTCAATATTTTGCTAAATTCGGTAACCTTTATCAATTAACGACGTGAAATGTAGCTCAAATATCCAAGGGGGCGTGCTTCCTTTTTCACAAATGTATGAGGATCTGCGACGAGAAAACCACTTTAAAAAGTACAGGTTTCACACAGGGATACAGTCTGGTTAGAAACGGTGGGCAGAGTGAGAGAGGGGTGCTCTAAGACCCCCACAGGGGGCCCTGTGGTTGTGGTTACATAAGCCATAAGAGCACCAGCCGGGCTGCAGAACTAATCCCCTGGGATGGAGCGGCCCACTAATCCCACTGCAGGAGAATGGAAGTGAACACATTAACCAGGATTACGACACAGGGCCATGTTCACCGGGCCAGCCCCACTCATTACAACACCGCCACCGGGCCAGCCCCACTCATTACAACACCGCCACCGGGCCAGCACCACTCATTACAACACCGCCACCGGGCCAGCCCCACTCATTACAACACCGCCACCGGGCCAGCCCCACTCATTACAACACCGCCACCGGGCCAGCACCACTCATTACAACACCGCCACCGGGCCAGCCCCACTCATTACAACACCACCAACAACAGGCCAGAACCACTCATTACAACACCACCACCACCGGGCGAGAACCACTCATTACAACACCACCACTGGGCCAGCACCACTCATTACAACACCACCACTGGGCCAGCACCACTCATTACAAGTGCACCACCGGGCCAGAACCACTCATTACAACACCGCCACCGGGCCAGCCCCACTCATTACAACACCGCCACCGGGCCAGCACCACTCATTACAACACCGCCACCGGGCCAGCACCACTCATTACAACACCGCCACCGGGCCAGCCTCACTCATTACAACACCGCCACCGGGCCAGCACCACTCATTACAACACCGCCACCGGGCCAGCACCACTCATTACAACACAGCCACCGGGCCAGCACCACTCATTACAACACCGCCACCGGGCCAGCACCACTCATTACAACACCGCCACCGGGCCAGCACCACTCATTACAACACCGCCACCGGGCCAGCACCACTCATTACAACACCGCCACCGGGCCAGCACCACTCATTACAACACCGCCACCGGGCCAGCACCACTCATTACAACACCGCCACCGGGCCAGCACCACTCATTACAACACCACCACCGGGCCAGCACCACTCATTACAACACCACCAACAACAGGCCAGAACCACTCATTACAACACCACCACCACCGGGCGAGAACCACTCATTACAACACCACCACTGGGCCAGCACCACTCATTACAACACCACCACTGGGCCAGCACCACTCATTACAAGTGCACCACCGGGCCAGAACCACTCATTACAACACCACCACCAAAACGGAGTCTGTAGACCGCCTGATGCAAAACAACCAAGACCAAATAGAGACAGACTGACTGGGTCTCTATCAAAGTTCTTCAATCAATAGCACAGTTATCTCTCAACCAACGGATTGCAGGACAGACGGCTCCAAAGCCATATTAGCCATAGGAAAAGTGAAAACGAAACGTGCACACAGAACTAGAACCAGGGCTCAACGAATACCTCCAAACAAACTAATATGTCCCACTCGAACATAAATAAAACAAGCTTGTGTGACAACAGTTGCATTTGACTCACAACAGATGAACAGACATAGACCACTGTGGTTGAACATAAGATGATCATGCAATGTCCTGCAAAACAACTTAACATGAGACAAGTGAAACTATCCACCAATCATACAGCCAATAACAGACAGAGAAATATTCTAGGAAAAAACTATAATTATCAACAGGGCACGTTTAATCGATCAGAGAAATTCCCTCACCAGATGGGTCACTGACAGAAAGAGTAAGATCAGTTAATCATCCACAAAGCTGTAAACTGACCTGCGCTGTCTGTCTGAGCACACAACACCAACTACACCTCAGAAAAAAGACAGGCAGAATCCCAGACACCTCTCTGCAGGACCCAGAAGCCTGGCCCGGGTAATCATCAATACGAAACACTAAACCGACTTTCAGGTCGCGCTGCCTGAGCCGGAGAGAAGAGGGTGGGAGCAGCAGAGCGTAGCCCCACACAGCCACACAGCCCTGCAGACAGGCAGGACCGTAAAGCACGTGGCTGCAGCCTAGCTTATCTCACAGGATGTCACAAGCACATGCACTTGCCACCACATTCGAGAAAACCCAACCGAGCCACGTCTACGAACCGTTTGCTTTGACAAGGAACGCTAGCTTTTGTACGGCGCCGCTGGTTTGTAGCTCACAAAGACGTGAGCTGTTTTTTTTTTGTGGATCTTGTTTATTTTACCTTTTTTGGCGGTTTCCATCTCCTCCTCAGTCCAGCGTGAGCTCTCATTCATCTCCAGATTGGCTGAAAGGAAAAAAGCAGAAGCGCCACTTTAGAGAGCAGGCAGAAGGGAGGGAGGGGGATGATCGAGTAGACAGAGAGAGACAGAGAGCGGGATGTGACTGAGAGAGAGAGACAGAGAGAAAGACAGAGCAGAAAGAAGAGAGGGCAGAGAGGAGAGAGAGAGAGAGAGCAGAAAGTAACCAAGTGAACAGCTGGGGGCAGGTCCGCCTCTGCTCCTTGCTGGTAGAGCACAGTGGAGGCGGGCGACAGGGCTGTTTGTTTAAGCGGTAAGAAGCAGGAAGCCCAAGAGAAAGTCAGTTAATCATTAAAGACATAACAAGTGGCTTTTCCCCCGGTCTACAGGAGAGGCCAGCCTGACACTGGCACAGGAAGACAGAGTCGAGCAAAGGGAAGACCGCTGGTTTGTGTGCTGTCAGTGGGGAGGACACGGTAACAGATATTCTCTGGCTGACACAAGCCACCTGAACGTTCCTTCTGACTAACCCCAGAGTACTACTGCCAGCAGCAGGGGTTACAACCAAATGCTCCAGCGTTGAGAATTCTAAACCCTGACCGCCTTCTGCCACGGTGCGTGGGGTTTCCTTTTCTGGTGTGGAACAAATGTTGCAGCTCCTCACACTCACACACAACATTTTCAAATTGAGTCGCAAGGTCAGAATTAAGATTGGGGTTGAGGTTTGAGTTGAGGTTTGAGTTAAGGTTTGAGTTAAGATAAGAATATAGGTTAGGGATTTGGGGTTACGGTTAGATTCATAAAGAAAATAATGCCTTTAGGAAAAAACTGTGTGTGTTCCTTAACTATCTTTTATATAAGTTCTCTAATCTGGTTGGCTTTACTTGGGCACAGTGAGGCAGCCAGACAGTTGTTTAAAGGACCCCTACCACATCGCCATGCCTGTTCTAATATACTGTATAGGTCCAGAACCCTTGTCCCACATCTCCATGCCTGCTCTAATGTACTGTACAGGTCCAAAACCCTTGTCCCAAATCTCCATGGATGCTTTAATATACTATACAGGTCCAGAACCCTTATCCAAATCTCCGTGGATGCTTTAATATACTGTACAGGTCCAGAACCCTAGCCCCACATCTCCATGCCTGCTCTAGTATACTGCACAGGTCCAGAACCCTTGTCCCACATCTCTATCCAAGTACCTTCAGAACCTGCAGTTACTATAACAGACAATAACTGCAAACAATAACAGCAGATATTAACAGTCTAGAAGAGCCGACTGTAGTCTAGAAGAGCCGACTGTAGCCTATAACAGCTAAAGGTAGTCTAGAAAAGCCGACTGTAGACATTAATAACAGACTATAACAGCAGACTGTAGACTATAACAGCAGACTTAGACATTAACAGCAGACTGTAAAAAATAACAGTAGACAATAACAGCAGAATTAGACATTAACAGCAGACAATAACAGCAGAATTAGACATTAACAGCAGACTATAACAGCAGAATTAGACATTAACAGCAGACTATAACCGCAGACTTCAACATTAACAGCAGACTATAACAGCAGACTATAACAGCAGACATCAACATTAACAGCAGACTATAACTGCAAACTATAGACTATAACAGCACACTATAGACAATAACAGCACACTATAGACTATAACAGCAGACTGTAGACTATAACAGCAGACTGTAGACTATAACTGCAGACTGTAGACTATAACTGCAGACTGTAGACTATAACTGCAGACTGTAGACTATAACAGCAGTCTGTAGACTATAACAGCAGACTGTAGACTTTAACAGCAGACTATAGACTATAACAGCAGACTATAGACTATAACAGCAGACTATAGACTATAACAGCAGACTATAGACTATAACAGCAGACTATAGACTATAACAGCAGACTGTAGACTATAACAGCAGACTGTAGACTATAACAGCAGACTGTAGACTATAACAGCAGACTGTAGACTATAACAGCAGACTATAACAGCAGAATTAGACATTAACAGCAGTCTATAACAGCAGACTTAGACATTAACAGCAGACTATAACCGCAGACTTCGACATTAACAGCAGACTATAACAGCAGACTATAACAGCAGACTATAACAGCAGACATCAACACTAACAGCAGTCTATAACAGCAGACTATAACATCAGACATCAACATTAACAGCAGACTATAACAGCAGACTGTAGACTATAACAGCAGACTGTAGACTATAACGGCAGACTGTAGACTATAACAGCAGACTGTAGACTATAACAGCAGACTGTAGACATACCTAGGTCACTGCTGAGAGGTGGTGTGGCTGTCTCCTCCACCTCACTGGTCATGGAGCGGGTGATACGGCCCTTCCGGCGGCCCTGGCTGTTGGCCGTACGCCGACCCTTAAAGGCTACTGTGGGTTCTTTGTCCTCCCCGTCCTCGCCTGAGGTGTCATCCCTACAAGAGGACAGTTTACATAGATTACCGACTGGCATGCCCAGAACCTGAGTAATGTTTAGTTTAAACTTAAAACCTGACATTTATACAGACGGTTGCCTGGGAACCACAAACAGATGCACCCCGTACCGATATGTTCCCCCCCTGCCCAGACACGCGTCCCTGTATGGTGTCTGGGCGGGGAGCACATATTGGTACGGGGCCTCCACACAGGCGCGCCTCCACACAGGCGCGCCTCCACACAGGCGCGCCTCCACACAGGCGCGCCTCCACACAGGCGCGCCTCCACACAGGCGCGCCTCCACACAGGCGCGCCTCCACACAGGCGCGCCTCCACACAGGCGCGCCTCCACACAGGCGCGCCTCCACACAGGCGCGCCTCCACACAGGCGCGCCTCCACACAGGCGCGCCTCCACACAGGCGCGCCTCCACACAGGCGCGCCTCCACACAGACGCGCCTCCACACAGACGCGCCTCCACACAGACGCGCCTCCACACAGACGCGCCTCCACACAGACGCGCCTCCACACAGACGCGCCTCCACACAGACGCGCCTCCACACAGACGCGCCTCCACACAGACGCGCCTCCACACAGACGCGCCTCCACACAGACGCGCCTCCACACAGACGCGCCTCCACACAGACGCGCCTCCACACAGACGCGCCTCCACACTCCATACATATATACATAAACTATAAAGAAACGTCGCAGTTCACAGTAATGTAAGGCAAAGGCGTCGAACAACTCTAAACTATCCTATTTCCATTCAGAAAGCCATGGGCTAAACGACAGTGGACAATTTCACATGGTAACAGATGACCATTCTTCACTATTATTTCCAGTGAAACAGGTGCCTCGGGTAACACGAGGACAACAACACAGCACCATATCGTATTGCAGGGCTCAGGAGGACTGACTGGATTTCACCACGCTTTTCCTTCGTGTTGCCTACAGGAGATGCCCGGGCAAACAACGTGCGGCTCAGTACACTGGGTACTGCCTCTCAGCTGGAGACTAGCTGGATTACCAGAACAACGACAGGACCGTGAGGGTGTTTCAATGCATCAGCAGCTCGGCTGTCAATCATATCACTTTTTTCCACCATTGAAAAAAACCCAGAGGAATCGGGGAAGGAATCTTAAACATGTGCTTTAATATCGCCTGCAGGGAGTGAGGGAAGAAAAACAGGAAAACAGCTGTTTTTACAAGTGGGAAAAGAAAGATTTTTGACTGGATAGAAAGTGTAGCTTAGGATAGAGGAGAAACCCGGGGGAAAGCTCAGTCTAAAAGTGGAAATCGCAGATTGTGTCAGGACCAAATCGTCACCTTAATCATTGCACTGACCTAAACCAAGTGACAAATGGTACAGAGGAAGACACACTCACTTCATGACCTCCTCCTTGTCCTCTCCTTCGGTCTTCTCCTCATCCCCCTCCCTCTCCTTGTCCTTCTCCTCCTTGTCCTCCTGGCTGCCGCGGTTCACCTGCTGCTGCAGCTGCTGCTGTTGCTGATGATGATGCTGTTGCTGTTGCTGTTGATGATGCTGTTGCTGTTGCCCGTGCTGTCGGGTCGGAAGACAAAGTGACAAGATCAATGTGGCTTGTTGTCAACTCGATCCCTGGAAACAGGACACACTTCCAGATAACCAGAACACATTGGAGATCCTGTATCCAGACCCAAGCAGACAGATGGGTAGTTTAGTCTGTGTGTGTGGGTGTGAGGTCATTATGCCTTGCAAGCATCTAGGTACACCACACAGACAAGCCATACGCCTTCATCTGGTACCAAAACCACTTCCACTTCCTGCCTGTCTGCGCTCAAAGCGAGGGTTTGTGTCATGAAACAAATGATGTAGACAGTCAAGGACGAACTGGGGGCTACAGAAAACCCAGTGCCCTCAACATACTGATGTTGTGCAATGATTTTGTCTTTTAATGAAAGCTTATTAAATGGCTTTCTAGCTAGAGGTTAAGCCTTAACAATCTCATGTCTACTCTAATAACTAAGTCATTACATCTAGGTCTGGACAAGTCACAGAAAGAACAGGGGATAGTCAAATGGACCCATTTCACAGAGATTCTATTGGAACCATGTCACCACAGTTAAGGCACACCCTCTCTTAAAGAAAGACTCAATTCAAAACAAATAAAAGCCATAATGCAATAACAACATTTAAGGATCCTCCACTGGTTAAACATGGTTAGTCTCATCCGTTTACCCCACTGGGAAACAAAAAGCAGCCAGGATCCTAAACCACAGTACCTGGCTTCTAGAACTGTTCTACTGACCACAGCCCTTCACTCTCCAGTCTGGTTAAGTCATTCACGGTGAGGTTCTGTACAGTACCTGGCTCCTGCCACGGCGACGATAGTTTCTTCGCACTATGTTTTTGTAGTTCTCGTTCTTTTTGGTTAGGTAGTAGAAGAGGACACACTCCGCCACCGTCTGAAATAAAACAGAACAGTATTTGGTCATCCTCTCAGTACCTGGTTTAGAGGGGCCAGTCAGCAGGCAGGTGTTGGGCTCTATCATGAGTGGAGAAAGATCTTCTGGAAATATACCTTTTTTTCCAAGAAAGAAGCAATCAGGCCAAAATTCTTTGGATGCTGGATGAACCTATGAGCACATGGCAGACAGAGAAACATCTTAAGTTATTTAACCAAGGCTGTGAATCTCACTTTCTATGGCCTTTTACTTAGACAACCTCATGCACTCTGGATCCAGTAGCGTTTAAGTAGGTATTATCAATAAACAGGCACACTAACGTAGCTAGGTAGTTTATGTTACTGACGCTCCCTCACCCAGTCCCCCTCATTCACTGTTGTTCTGTTTATGTTACTGACGCTCCCTCACCCAGTCCCCCTCATTCACTGTTGTTCTGTTTATGTTACTGACGCTCCCTCACCCAGTCCCCCTCATTCACTGTTGTTCTGTTTATGTTACTGACGCTCCCTCACCCAGTCCCCTCATTCACTGTTGTTCTGTTTATGTTACTGACGCTCCCTCACCCAGTCCCCCTCATTCACTGTTGTTCTGTTTATGTTACTGACGCTCCCTCACCCAGTCCCCTCATTCACTGTTGTTCTGTTTATGTTACTGACGCTTCCTCACCCAGTCCCCCTCATTCACCGTTGTTCTGTTTATGTTACTGACGCTCCCTCACCCAGTCCCCCTCATTCACTGTTGTTCTGTTTATGTTACTGACGCTCCCTCACCCAGTCCCCCTCATTCACTGTTGTTCTGTTTATGTTACTGACGCTCCCTCACCCAGTCCCCCTCATTCACTGTTGTTCTGTTTATGTTACTGACGCTCCCTCACCCAGTCCCCCTCATTCACTGTTGTTCTGTTTATGTTACTGACGCTCCTCACCCAGTCCCCCTCATTCACTGTTGTTCTGTTTATGTTACTGACGCTTCCTCACCCAGTCCCCCTCATTCACCGTTGTTCTGTTTATGTTACTGACGCTCCTCACCCAGTCCCCCTCATTCACTGTTGTTCTGTTTATGTTACTGACGCTCCCTCACCCAGTCCCCCTCATTCACTGTTGTTCTGTTTATGTTACTGACGCTCCCTCACCCAGTCCCCCTCATTCACTGTTGTTCTGTTTATGTTACTGACGCTCCCTCACCCAGTCCCCTCATTCACTGTTGTTCTGTTTATGTTACTGACGCTCCCTCACCCAGTCCCCTCATTCACTGTTGTTCTGTTTATGTTACTGACGCTCCCTCACCCAGTCCCCCTCATTCACTGTTGTTCTGTTTATGTTACTGACGCTCCCTCACCCATTCCCCCTCATTCACTGTTGTTCTGTTTATGTTACTGACGCTCCCTCACCCAGTCCCCCTCATTCACTGTTGTTCTGTTTATGTTACTGACGCTCCCTCACCCAGTCCCCCTCATTCACTGTTGTTCTGTTTATGTTACTGAGGCTCCCTCACCCAGTCCCCCTCATTCACTGTTGTTCTGTTTATGTTACTGACGCTCCCTCACCCAGTCCCCCTCATTCACTGTTGTTCTGTTTATGTTACTGACGCTCCCTCACCCAGTCCTCCTCCTTCACTGTTGTCCTGTTACTGACGCTCACTCACCCAGTCCTCCTCTTTACTCATGACTTGACCTGTAGCCTACAATACCCCACAGTAATGAAGAGCGAAGAATCCTGGCAAGGCAGGTACCGCACAGTCCAGACGGTAAAATAACCCTCGAGGAGATTCATTGACAAAATATGTTTTCATTACATTTCAATCACACTTTGCAATGAAACCAAATGCAACCAGTTCCAGGAGGAGACTACTCATTCAATCCACTGTATGTGTATATTGGCCGGTGGAAATGCAGGCTGCGATCAGTGCAGACATCTCAACGCCTTCTCACGTACATCTCTACAGCGATATCTCACTTGGCCATCTGAACAGGGGCGGGCCATTCGCTCCTTCCGATGTCCATACTCCATATCACAATGCGGACTGATTCAGACCAGATGAGTGACTACTGGGTAACAGAAAACACAAGTGGGCGGGCTATAAAGAGCCCCTTATCCACACCATTCGGCCGTTCCCCATGTAAGTGCATTGTGCATAACATCGCTACATGAAATGTTGTCGTTCATATCAATTAATGCATCATCTAATTTCATAATAACTTATAGGCTCAGTCTACAGGAAAGAAACGTTCATGTTTAATCGCCCTAATAATATGCTGGTCATACTATACAGCTATTCATTGATTGTCTTTGTTAAATAATACAGAACATAAAGCTTAAAAAAAAATCGCTATTACATTATTTTCCAAAATCATTCATCCCTAATGGAAATACTCGCTGGTATTAGTTGCTTAAATAATTAGCAAATATTTAATTTCTCATTTCTGTACATTCTGTGCCTTTGTATTTTCATGAAGGATATCAGAAAAACCCCTGCGGTGAGTAGTCAGTCCGGCCGGTCAGTGGTAACATGTTGGTTTATAATCCCATGATAATTTGAGCACTGGAGTCACCTCCCAACCAATCCAAACCTGCGGTCTAATTCATGCATATTGCTTTCGCCTGTGCCTGTTTTTCATGAAGAGGGAAGAATCAGTTCCTCAACAAGTCCCTGGCCACAGTAAAGGTCACAGACATTTCTATTTCAGTCTGCCCTGACTGAAAAACGAAACCAAACGATGCCCAGCGGCACACACTTCTGCATATCTTGCAGGGTATTTCTCGAGCGTGGTCCTTACTTCTCACGGAAGGTGTCCTTCTCCTGCTCGCTCCACATGTTCATGACCTGCCGGTCTTTGTACACCTTCATGGGGTCGTCCATCAGGCCGTTCATGTTGATGAACTTGATGCGCTGCTGCTCGGCGTCAAAAAGCATGGGAGGGATAACAGCCAGCTGGCGCATCTGCTTCTCCGTGTTCTGACACACACACACACGCACACGCGCGCACACACACGCACACACACACGCACACGCGCACGCACACACACACAAACACAAACACACACACACAAACTTTATCCTGGAGCGAGGAGGCTGTATACAGGGATTCCCAGTCTGTTTTCCCATTACAGACTATTTGAAATTAACCATAATTTGAAGGAGCTATAATAGAAATGGTATTTCCTGAAATATGATGAAAGTTTAAAAACAATCATGACTTAAGTTAATCAACATTCTACCACTATATATAATAAGAATAGTTAAACATGTTCCAGTAACTCCTCAAGGTTTTATGAATAAATGTTTATACAATGTATATTATATATATTTTTTTACATACTGATATTTTTACAGAACGTAATTATATCAACTGTTAGCAACAATCACATTCTATGCTATACCACATATTTCAACAGAGTTGCACATTTCATCACACCTGTGTGTTGTAATAGATGAGTATAACACTGTAAAACACTAAATAAAAAGAAACGTGATTTATTACCCATCAAATCCCGTGTCAGACTCTGCGGCCCCTCCCCCCCGTTAACGCTGGCACCCCATATTGGGGCGCCCCATTGGTTGGGAACCTCTGCTGCAGTGTTGACCGAAGCAGAGCTTTCGAAATACAAGAGGCTGAGACGAACACAGTGCTTATAGGCAGCGACTGTAGAGACCACGTATCAGTGCTGTGGGTAGTGTGCAAGAGGTCAATACACAGAGGAAGTTTGCGCCTCGGAGTGGAAAAGGGGAAGAGAGCCTCTGCACGCTCGGCGTGAGCTGTGGCCGTTATCTAGATGTGAAGCCTGGCTGACCTCACAGACAGACACTGGCTCAGACTGCTCACAGGGGCCAACAGCCAGCGCTGCCTTTCCTGTGGAATAGTCACAGCCGAGGCCCCGGGGCTGACGGCACTCTCCCTCCTCACCCCCCATGCCATCATCGCCACGCTTGTAGGAGTGGAGCGAGTGAGTGGGGACCGGGGTGAGAAAGAGGAAGTGACATTTCTAACCAGTGTGTAGAATAAAAAGAAACTGGATTGCGTAAGTGCCAGAGCTGTTCTTTTGTGTGTGTGTGTGTGATCACTTGTGCGGTCATGTGCGGGCATCTATCTGTCCATCTGTCTCGCTTCAGGAACTGGTTACAAGCTCTACACAGATGCACAATTCGAGCGCCGTGGGCTTTGAGTGATGTTGAACCAGTGCTCGAGCGGGTCAAGAAACAGGCGTATCGAGAGAGAAAAGGTTACCGGTCCAGACGAAAGGGAATGGAAGAAGAGTGAGTAGGACGTAAAGAGGGGTTAGGACTCACCTCTTGCTCCGATATGCCATCGATGATCTCGGATACCTCGTGTTCACTACGGGCTGCAGAGGAGGCCAGACCTCCTCCACGCTGCCCCACTCTGCTGCTCCACACCAGGGAAACACAGAGAGGATGTCAACACACAGCACTGGAAGCCAGTTCCACATCATGTGGCCAAGCCTTTGACCATAACCCAATAGAGCTGACTGAACTCCTGGGAGCATTAAATCTGATGTAGAGTAACAGTCTACTGGGATCAGGAGGTGAACTCTCCCATCTGATATATAATAACAGTGTACTGGGATCAGGAGGTGAACTCTCCTATCTGATATATAATAACAGTGTACTGGGATCAGGAGGTGAACTCTCCTATCTGATATATAATAACAGTGTACTGGGATCAGGAGGTGAACTCTCCCATCTGATATATAATAACAGTGTACTGGGATCAGGAGGTGAACTCTCCCATCTGATATATAATAACAGTGTACTGGGATCAGGAGGTGAACTCTCCCATCTGATATATAATAACAGTGTACTGGGATCAGGAGGTGAACTCTCCCATCTGATATATAATAACAGTGTACTGGGATCAGGAGGTGTACTCTCCCATCTGATATATAATAACAGTGTACTAGGATCAGGAGGTGAACTCTCCTATCTGATATATAATAACAGTCTACTGGGATCAGGAGGTGAACTCTCCTATCTGATATATAATAATAGTCTACTGGAATCAGGAGGTGTACTCTCCTATCTGATATATAATAACAGTGTACTGGGATCAGGAGGTGAACTCTCCCATCTGATATATAATAACAGTGTACTGGGATCAGGAGGTGAACTCTCCCATCTGATATATAATAACAGTGTACTGGGATCAGGAGGTGTACTCTCCCATCTGATATATAATAACAGTGTACTAGGATCAGGAGGTGAACTCTCCTATCTGATATATAATAACAGTCTACTGGGATCAGGAGGTGAACTCTCCTATCTGATATATAATAATAGTCTACTGGAATCAGGAGGTGTACTCTCCTATCTGATATATAATAACAGTGTACTGGGATCAGGAGGTGAACTCTCCTATCTGATATATAATAACAGTGTACTAGGATCAGGAGGTGTACTCTCCTATCTGATATATAATAACAGTGTACTGGGATCAGGAGGTGAACTCTCCTATCTGATATATAATAACAGTGTACTAGGATCAGGAGGTGTACTCTCCTATCTGATATATAATAACAGTGCACTGGGATCAGGAGGTGAACTCTCCCATCTGATATATAATAACAGTGTACTGGGATCAGGAGGTGTACTCTCCCATCTGATATATAATAACAGTGTACTGGGATCAGGAGGTGAACTCTCCCATCTGATATATAATAACAGTGTACTGGGATCAGGAGGTGAACTCTCCTATCTGATATATAATAACAGTGTACTGGGATCAGGAGGTGAACTCTCCCATCTGATATATAATAACAGTCTACTGGGATCAGGAGGTGAACTCTCCTATCTGATATATAATAACAGTGTACTAGGATCAGGAGGTGTACTCTCCTATCTGATATATAATAACAGTGTACTGGGATCAGGAGGTGAACTCTCCTATCTGATATATAATAACAGTGTACTAGGATCAGGAGGTGTACTCTCCTATCTGATATATAATAACAGTGTACTGGGATCAGGAGGTGAACTCTCCTATCTGATATATAATAACAGTCTACTGGGATCAGGAGGTGTACTCTCCTATCTGATATATAATAACAGTGTACTGGGATCAGGAGGTGAACTCTCCTATCTGATATATAATAACAGTGTACTAGGATCAGGAGGTGTACTCTCCTATCTGATATATAATAACAGTGCACTGGGATCAGGAGGTGTACTCTCCTATCTGATATATAATAACAGTCTACTGGGATCAGGAGGTGAACTCTCCTATCTGATATATAATAACAGTGTACTGGGATCAGGAGGTGTACTCTCCTATCTGATATATAATAACAGTGCACTGGAATCAGGAGGTGTACTCTCCTATCTGATATATAATAACAGTGTACTGGGATCAGGAGGTGTACTCTCCTATCTGATATATAATAACAGTGCACTGGGATCAGGAGGTGTACTCTCCTATCTGATATATAATAACAGTGTACTGGGATCAGGAGGTGAACTCTCCTATCTGATATATAATAACAGTGTACTGGGATCAGGAGGTGTACTCTCCTATCTGATATATAAGAACAGTGTACTGGGATCAGGAGGTGAACTCTCCCATCTGATATATAATAACAGTGTACTAGGATCAGGAGGTGAACTCTCCTATCTGATATATAATAACAGTGTACTGGGATCAGGAGGTGTACTCTCCTATCTGATATATAATAACAGTGCACTGGGATCAGGAGGTGTACTCTCCTATCTGATATATAATAACAGTGTACTGGGATCAGGAGGTGAACTCTCCTATCTGATATATAATAACAGTGTACTGGGATCAGGAGGTGAACTCTCCCATCTGATATATAATAACAGTGCACTGGGATCAGGAGGTGTACTCTCCTATCTGATATATAATAACAGTGTACTGGGATCAGGAGGTGAACTCTCCTATCTGATATATAATAACAGTGTACTGGGATCAGGAGGTGTACTCTCCTATCTGATATATAATAACAGTGTACTGGGATCAGGAGGTGAACTCTCCCATCTGATATATAATAACAGTGTACTAGGATCAGGAGGTGAACTCTCCTATCTGATATATAATAACAGTGTACTGGGATCAGGAGGTGTACTCTCCTATCTGATATATAATAACAGTGCACTGGGATCAGGAGGTGAACTCTCCCATCTGATATATAATAACAGTGTACTGGGATCAGGAGGTGAACTCTCCCATCTGATATATAATAACAGTGTACTGGGATCAGGAGGTGAACTCTCCCATCTGATATATAATAACAGTGTACTGGGATCAGGAGGTGAACTCTCCCATCTGATATATAATAACAGTGTACTAGGATCAGGAGGTGAACTCTCCTATCTGATATATAATAACAGTGTACTAGGATCAGGAGGTGAACTCTCCCATCTGATATATAATAACAGTGTACTGGGATCAGGAGGTGAACTCTCCCATCTGATATATAATAACAGTGTACTGGGATCAGGAGGTGAACTCTCCCATCTGATATATAATAACAGTGTACTGGGATCAGGAGGTGAACTCTCCTATCTGATATATAATAACAGTGTACTGGGATCAGGAGGTGAACTCTCCTATCTGATATATAATAACAGTGTACTGGGATCAGGAGGTGAACTCTCCTATCTGATATATAATAACAGTGTACTGGGATCAGGAGGTGAACTCTCCTATCTGATATATAATAACAGTGTACTGGGATCAGGAGGTGAACTCTCCCATCTGATATATAATAACAGTGTACTGGGATCAGGAGGTGAACTCTCCCATCTGATATATAATAACAGTGTACTGGGATCAGGAGTACTGGGATCAGGAGGTGAACTCTCCCATCTGATATATAATAACAGTGTACTGGGATCAGGAGGTGAACTCTCCCATCTGATATATAATAACAGTGTACTGGGATCAGGAGGTGAACTCTCCCTGATATATAATAACAGTCTACTGGGATCAGGAGGTGAACTATCTGATATATAATAACAGTGTACTGGGATCAGGAGGTGAACTCTCCTATCTGATATATAATAACAGTGTACTGGGATCAGGAGGTGAACTGGAATCTGAACTCTCCCATCTGATATATAATAACAGTGTACTACAGGAGGTGGGACTCAGGAGGTGAACTCTCCCATCTGATATATAATAACAGTGTACTGGGATCAGGAGGTGTACTCTCCCATCTGATATATAATAACAGTGTATCAGGAGGTGAACTATATAATATAATAATAGTCTACTGGAATCAGGAGGTGTACTCTCCTATCTGATATATAATAACAGTGTACTGGGATCAGGAGGTGAACTCTCCTATCTGATATATAATAACAGTGTACTAGGATCAGGAGGTGTACTCTCCTATCTGATATATAATAACAGTGTACTGGGATCAGGAGGTGAACTCTCCTATCTGATCAGTGATATATACTCTCCTATCTGATATATAATAACAGTGCACTGGGATCAGGAGGTGAACTCTCCCAACAGTGTACTGGGATCAGGAGGTGTACTCTCCCATCTGATATATAATAACAGTGTACTGGGATCAGGAGGTCAGATATATAATAACAGTGTAGGTGAACTCTCCTATCTGATATATAATAACAGTGTACTGGGATCAGGAGGTGAACTCTCCCATCTGATATATAATAACAGTCTACTGGGATCAGGAGGTGAACTCTCCTATCTGATATATAATAACAGTGTACTAGGATCAGGAGGTGTACTCTCCTATCTGATATATAATAACAGTGTACTGGGATCAGGAGGTGAACTCTCCTATCTGATATATAATAACAGTGTACTACAGTGTACTGGGATCAGGAGGTGAACTCTCCTATCTGATATATAATAACAGTGTACTGGGATCAGGAGGTGTACTCTCCTATCTGATATATAATAACAGTGTACTGGGATCAGGAGGTGAACTCTCCTATCTGATATATAATAACAGTAGGATCAGGAGGTGTACTCTCCTATCTGATATATAATAACAGTGCACTGGGATCAGGAGGTGTACTCTCCTATCTGATACTGAACTCTCCTATCTGATATATAATAACAGTGTACTGGGATCAGGAGGTGAACTCTCTATCTGATATATAATAACAGTGTACTGGGATCAGGAGGTGTACTCTCCTATCTGATATATAATAACTGCACTGGAATCTGATATATAATAACAGTGTACTGGGATCAGGAGGTGTACTCTCCTATCTGATATATAATAACAGTGCACTGGGATCAGGAGGTGTACTCTCCTATCTGATATATAATAACAGTGTACTGGGATCAGGAGGTGTACTGGGATCTGTACTCCTATCTGATATATAATAACAGTGTACTGGGATCAGGAGGTGAACTCTCCTATCTGATATATAATAACAGTGTACTGGGATCAGGAGGTGTACTCTCCTATCTGATATATAATAACAGTGTACTGGGATCAGGAGGTGAACTCTCCCATCTGATATATAATAACAGTGGGATACTATAGGAGGTAACTCTCCCATCTGATATATAATAACAGTGTACTGGGATCAGGAGGTGAACTCTCCTCATCTGATATATAATAACAGTGTACTGGGATCAGGAGGTGAACTCTCCTATCTGATATATAATAACAGTGTGTACTGGGATCAGGAGGTGAACTCTCCTATCTGATATATAATAACAGTGTACTGGGATCAGGAGGTGAACTCTCCCATCTGATATATAATAACAGTGTACTGGGATCAGGAGGTGAACTATATAATAACAGTGTACCAGGATCTGATATATAATAACAGTGTACTGGGATCAGGAGGTGAACTCTCCCATCTGATATATAATAACAGTGTACTGGGATCAGGAGGTGAACTCTCCCATCTGATATATAATAACAGTGTACTGGGATCAGGAGGTGAACTCTCCCATCTGATATATAATAACAGTGTACTGGGATCAGGAGGTGAACTCTCCCATCTGATATATAATAACAGTGTACTCAGGAGGTGAACTCTCCCAGATATATAATAACAGTGTAGGGATGAACTCTCCTATCTGATATATAATAACAGTGTACTGGGATCAGGAGGTGAACTCTCCTATCTGATATATAATAACAGTGTACTGGGATCAGGAGGTGAACTCTCCTATCTGATATATAATAACAGTGTACTGGGATCAGGAGGTGAACTCTCCCATCTGATATATAATAACAGTGTACTGGGATCAGGAGGTGAACTCTCCCATCTGAACATATATAATAACAGTGTACTGGGATCAGGAGGTGAACTCTCCCATCTGATATATAATAACAGTGTACTGGGATCAGGAGGTGAACTCTCCTATCTGATATATAATAACAGTGCACTGGGATCAGGAGGTGAACTCTCCCATCTGATATATAATAACAGTGTACTGGGATCAGGAGGTGAACTCTCCTATCTGATATATAATAACAGTGCACTGGGAGGACCCACCTCTGCATGCGCTCCTGCAGCTCTCTCTGCTTGCGGATCTCAGGGAACTGTTTCTCGTAGTACTCCCGAACCTTGCTCTCTTTAGCCCGGCGCCGAGGGTTGTTCTCAATGCGCTCCACCTTCTTCTCCCAGGCCTCCATCAGCTGGTCATAACGCTGGCAGAACTTCTGTTCCTGAGGGGACCGAAAACCATTTAAATGAACATAATCACCTCACAACAAACATCAGCGATAATGCGCCCATTGACATGCTGCTGTAGGTGTTTAAACTCAGATTGCCTACATTAACCTCACGCCGTATAGTGCATAGGGCCTGGTGTTGGAGCAGCTGCACTGCCTTCTGTAGCAAAAGCTAATAGCAGCGGTTTAACGTTCAGTTTTATTAGGTCTAGAACACAGAATGGTTATGCACAGAGAACCCAGGAAAACATCCGCTGACTGAATTACCCATTTGTGTTGAATAGCGTGGCCATATCCACTATGCACTATGTAGCAGATGTGGTAGGCTGCATTATACTAACAGACCCACCGCCAACCATAGAGCGGCGCAGGTAAGTGAAATAGACACAGCTCATTTCCTCTCCTGTCATGTGCCAGCACATTGCTATATCATTTTTCACCTGAGCATGTAAAACTGGCTTATAATCAGATAAATAGCATGACGGTTAGGATAATAGAATACATCGTCGTGGGGACCGGGGAATGTGCAACGCCACTGAGTGGTTTTGAAGGGGTTTGGTAGCCGATGTTGACAGAGGGGCAACACCCTTAAAGATGTATCATTGCCAGCAGGTATGTTTTCGATAATCCAGTAAAGCGCAAGTACATTCCGTTATTAGTAGATTAATTAAGGTCCTCATGCATCCTAGTACATGTACAGTTTAAACAGGGGGTTGCTGGTGAAAGGCTAAATTTGCCTATATAACCATAAGCTATCAGAGTAAACCCTATTCAATTCCAGGAATTGTTTGTTGACGTTTCTAACGTGGAATCAATTGCAATAAGGGCTGTCAGAGATAACCTGTTAATATCTATTACTGCATGACGTTAATCACATATCTGGTTCACCCCAGGAACCTCAAATGCAACTGTATCCGCACAGACAGGTGAATGGCTGAGTCTTTACATCCTGCTTCTAGCCAACATTATTGAGATGTTCTGCCCAGTTCTGTGACGTGTGTGTGCGCGAGAGAAAGAGAGAAACATAGAATTGAACAGGTTTAAAAAAACACAGAGGTGAGTAGGCCTACTCAAACATTGATAAGATTGTGTAGGCCAACCCAAACATTGATAATAGTTGGTAAGAGTAAGTAGGCCTACCCAAACATTGATAATAGTTGGCCTACCCAAACATTGATAAGATTGTGTAGGCCAACCCAAACATTGATAATAGTTGGTAAGAGTGAGTAGGCCTACTCAAAGATTGATAAGATTGTGTAGGCCAACCCAAACATTGATAATAGTTGGTAAGAGTGAGTAGGCCTACCCAAACATTGATAATAGTTGGCCTACCCAAACATTGATAAGATTGTGTAGGCCAACCCAAACATTGATAATAGTTGGTAAGAGTGAGTAGGCCTACTCAAAGATTGATAAGATTGTGTAGGCCAACCCAAACATTGATAATAGTTGGTAAGAGTGAGTAGGCCAACCCAAACATTGATAAGATTGTGTAGGCCAACCCAAACATTGGTAATAGTAAGTCTACCCAAACATTGGTAAGAGTGATTAGGCCAACCCAAACATTGGTAAGAGTGATTAGGCCTACCCAAGCATTGATAAGAGTGAGTAGGCCTACCCAAGCATTGATAAGAGTGAGTAGGCCTAACTAGGGGTGTGCGATATGACGATATTTAATCGTGGACTATTAAAATGTCTCCACGATTCACTTTTTCGGAAATATCGTAGAATCGCGCTCCAGTGCACGTTCAATTAGATGCAGATCTATGGCGTTTTTTCAGCTACGTATCAACATGCAATGCGCGGCGCGCTATATGTCAGTGTGTTAACACTAGAAGCGCCAACAGCCCATGCCCGCGGGAGTTGCAGTTAGTAATTAAAATAAATATATAATGTTGAAAAGCTACAGCCTCGTTCTTCCATGACTTTTCCTAAATACGTGCATTTTACCTTGTCCCGTTTTCAGAAACTGGACGCGTTTTGGTCTGATCTCGTTTTGGTCCGATCTATATTGGACACCGTTTTGGTCTGGTCTATATGAAACTGGATCCGTTTTGGTCTGGTCTACATGAAACTGGATATATGTAACAGATTAAGCACTGCTGTCTCATGTGCACTCATAACATCGCTAATGAACACTGTGCGCAGTGCAACCGGTTAGTATGCGTGTCCTGCTCAGGCAGACAAAAGCTGCGAGATATACATAGATAATAGATTGATTGGCTTGGTTGAATTTGAATGAACTAGAAAAAAGAGGTAGGCCTACGTTTATAAAGAAATATATGTTTTACTAAATAAACATAACGAAAATATAAAACGGAATTGATTAATGTATCTACCGGGTAACAGCAGAATATACCCGACCGTGACCAATATACAAACTGTGTTGTAAAATACGTGTTTCATTGTCTACAGTGCCTTAGTTACTGGACTGTAATTACTATAGGCTAATACATTTTACAAATGTAAATGATTGAATTATACACTGTAGCCTAATGTTTTTATTTCAAGAGTCTGTGTTGCAATATATACGGCCAAACATGCACAAATCATTTGATTGCGCGTCGCTTGTGATCTAAAATGTTTTAGCATTTATTACATCAAAATAGGACATACAGATTGATGGATTTTCATTTATTCGATCTTTAGAAATTTAAATATCATAGCCTGTGCATTTTAAAATCATTGTTTTAATTTTGTATTGTATGGTTACATAAGACAATAAATAGGCTACATACTATTTTAGTAAAATGTTTTACTTGATAATTCATAATTCATTTAATTCAGGATGATAACACAGTAGATCATCTGAAGCTGTAGATGGATGGCAGGTTTCACAGTGAATGGATGGTGAAGCTGCGGATGAGAATGGGTGCTTCTTTGCACAATTGCACTTCCATTAAATATACACGTGATTAAAATATGCTACTTTAACATTTTTTTCCCTTTTATGTTTTGTTACCTTGTATCGCTATATTTTTTAAATGGAGATATAATTTGCTTGTATTGCAGCTCAGTAATTTGCAAAATAGTCTTAAAAAGCAACATGAAAAAGAATCGTGATAAAATCGTGAATCGTGATTTTTCATGAAAAAATTGTGATATGATATTTTTCCCATTTCGCCCACCCCTAGGCCTAACCAAACATTGGTAAGAGTGAGAAGGCCTACCCAAACCTTGATAAGAGTGAGTAGGCCTACCCAAACCTTGATTAGAGTGAGTAGGCCTACCCAAACCTTGATAAGAGTGAGTAGGCCTACCCAAACATTGGGGGAATTAGGAGATGAATGTCACAGTAACTTGTGTTATGTAAAAAATCTATATAAGAAACATTCTGATACTGAACATGCCGTTTTTTTCTATCCGTTACAGTGAATGCATAGCGCGTCAAATCGCAATTAACTGCTTATAAAATTTTAAAAACATTAACACGGCCAAATAAATTGAATAACAGAGACTTTCATGCAATAATGGTCATACATTCAATCCTGATACTTTCTTCTTTTTTTGGCCAAGAGGCAGCAGAAACTATGACTGATGTAGGAGCAAGTCATACAGGACCCAGTCTAACCTTGAGTCCTGACCAGAACAAACAGAGCTCCATGTTTTCACAGCACCTCAACGGGGCGGCCTGTAAAGCAGACCATTAACCCAGGAGGAGACACTGCCCTCCCAGGCCTCTTAAAACACCCCCCCCCCGAACTGCAGTCTGCTGCAATCCAGTCTGGAGCTGGCTGGAGACCTCCTCTTCCACCCCCACTGGATGGATAGCGCATACATGACCGCCCAGCACACAGCCCAACAAAGAGGACTATGGGGCTGATGGGTGACAGCTAGACAACACAACACAGTGACAGTGTATATATCCCCATGGAAATACATAATCCATAGGAAGAGTCAGATCTTCTGTCAGAGCTAGAGATTTGCTCTCAAGTCTGGACAATGGACAGCAGGTTATTTCTAGACATGTCTGCTGGCTCGTACACACATGCCCGTGTGTTTAGATTAGAAAAAAATAAATAAAGAGGACACCATAAGAGAATCTTCTTTGTTTGGCCTTTGTTCCAGGCCCAGTTACTGCTTCTGTCACAGAGCAGCAGTAAACACATCATCACAGCAGATAACATCGGCCACAGAGCAGTGGAAGCAGAGTTGCATGCTTGGTCTGTACTCACCCACTGCTTACGAGCATGATTTCTCCTCTTGAAGTATAAAATGAGCTTCTTTCTCATCGCCTGGTTTCTGTGAACAATGAAAAAAGTTGCCTAAATAAAGGAGAAGGCTGGAAAGGGAGAAAGTAAACAGGAGAACAGGAAACATGTAGCGACCCTTGAAAATTAGGTTATTTTATTTTGTCTTTCCTATCCTGTCTATTAATTCACACAATCAAGTCAACAGTATTCATTTCCTAAATATATAATATGTTCTCATGCAAAACCTGTTGCTCTTCAGAAGGAACATATTTGGAAATACTATTAGTGAAGGGTTAAATAGGACAGGAGAGATGCCAGTTGAAGTTAACCAGTAAAACCAACAAGTATACTTCTGAATTATAGATCTCAATGGCACCACGTCTGTAGATAAGTAAAATGACAGTTTTGTGGGTTTTTTTTTTTTAAAACAGCAGAAATTGCTGAGGACTGACAACAAGACATACTTTCTAAGCCGGTCTGGACCAGGCCAGGAATACCAAGCCAGTCAGTACTTCAAATAGAGGTCTGGACCAGGGCAGGAATACCAAGCCAGTCAGTACTTCAAATAGAGGTCTGGACCAGGCCAGGAATACCAAGCCAGTCAGTACTTCAACTAGAGGTCTGGACCAGGCCAGGAATACCAAGCCAGTCAGTACTTCAAATAGACGTCTGGACCAGGCCAGGAATACCAAGCCAGTCAGTACTTCAAATAGAGGTCTGGACCAGGCCAGGAATACCAAGCCAGTCAGTACTTCAAATAGACGTCTGGACCAGGCCAGGAATACCAAGCCAGTCAGTACTTCAAATAGAGGTCTGGACCAGGCCAGGAATACCAAGCCAGTCAGTACTTCAAATAGAGGTCTGGACCAGGCCAGGAATACCAAGCCAGTCAGTACTTCAAATAGAGGTCTGGACCAGGCCAGGAATACCAAGCCAGTCAGTACTTCAAATAGAGGTCTGGACCAGGCCAGGAATACCAAGCCAGTCAGTACTTCAAATAGAGGTCTGGACCAGGCCAGGAATACCAAGCCAGTCAGCACTTCAAATAGAGGTCTGGACCAGGCCAGGAATACCAAGCCAGTCAGTACTTCAAATAGAGGTCTGGACCAGGCCAGGAATACCAAGCCAGTCAGTACTTCAAATAGAGGTCTGGACCAGGCCAGGAATACCAAGCCAGTCAGTACTTCAAATAGAGGTCTGGACCAGGCCAGGAATACCAAGCCAGTCAGCACTTCAAATAGAGGTCTGGACCAGGCCAGGAATACCAAGCCAGTCAGCACTTCAAATAGAGGTCTGGACCAGGCCAGGAATACCAAGCCAGTCAGTACTTCAAATAGAGGTCTGGACCAGGCCAGGAATACCAAGCCAGTCAGTACTTCAAATAGAGGTCTGGACCAGGCCAGGAATACCAAGCCAGTCAGCACTTCAAATAGAGGTCTGGACCAGGCCAGGAATACCAAGCCAGTCAGTACTTCAAATAGAGGTCTGGACCAGGCCAGGAATACCAAGCCAGTCAGTACTTCAAATAGAGGTCTGGACCAGGCCAGGAATACCAAGCCAGTCAGCACTTCAAATAGAGGTCTGGACCAGGCCAGGAATACCAAGCCAGTCAGCACTTCAAATAGAGGTCTGGACCAGGCCAGGAATACCAAGCCAGTCAGTACTTCAAATAGAGGTCTGGACCAGGCCAGGAATACCAAGCCAGTCAGTACTTCAAATAGAGGTCTGGACCAGGCCAGGAATACCAAGCCAGTCAGTACTTCAAATAGAGGTCTGGACCAGGCCAGGAATACCAAGCCAGTCAGTACTTCAAATAGAGGTCTGGACCAGGCCAGGAATACCAAGCCAGTCAGTACTTCAAATAGAGGTCTGGACCAGGCCAGGAATACCAAGCCAGTCAGTACTTCAAATAGAGGTCTGGACCAGGCCAGGAATACCAAGCCAGTCAGTACTTCAAATAGAGGTCTGGACCAGGCCAGGAATACCAAGCCAGTCAGTACTTCAAATAGAGGTCTGGGCAGTAATCTGCTTAGAAAAGCGCAGCAGTCCTTATCTTGTTTGGTGGAAGCTGGACTTATAGTCCCGATACTTAAGTGGTCAGTTGTAAGTCACGTCCCTCCTGATTGATGTAATCGTATTCAACATTAGTCCCATCAGCTGAGACTTTAGGTCCCCAGAGTTTAAGGTGTGGGGCGTCTGTGGGCGTTTGTGGGCGTCTGTGGGGATGTCTATCTCACCAGGGACATGTACCCAGGTTATCAAACAGTCCATTATGGTGCATCAAAGGTTGCAGAGGTATTTCATTTCAAACTCAACACACACACTTTCTGTTAAATGCTGTGAGGCAATAACACTGATCAAACATGCTGGGATCAAACAGCAGCGACTGAGGTGAAATGAGGGTTTGAGGACGGGGATGTCTAGTGACATTTCGTCCGAGTTCTTTTTTTTTTTTTTTTTTAATAACTAAAAGTCAAACATCAATGGACTTTAAACCATTGGCTCGTATTGCATCATCAGTAAAAAATATTAATAAATACAAACACCAATGATCCAAAACATTCTGATTATTATGTCGCTTAATAAGCTGCTGAGGGATGCAACGTTTAACCGATTTCTCTATTAACCAAGATTTAAAACGCCACGCATTTGCAACTGTAAAGGTTCAGCTACACGGAGTGTAAAAAAAGGTTTCTAATCATGAACAATGGTTGCACAGTGAGGAACATTAAATAAACAGATTCGCAACCAGAGCGAATAAAAAGGTTGCACCAGCTTCAAATGCCGCGCTGCTTATATTGTTACGAGAGCAACGTTTGAGTTGGGGTGGGGGAGGGCTAGCTCTATTAGCAAAACAAGTAAGTTAAAAGCCTACAAAATATTTTTTCCACTATGTTTCACAAGTTCCCTACTGAGTTCCAAAAGAAATATACAAATAGAAAATACTAAACAACTTTTTAATATAGGCTAGTTGATCAAAAGAGCCCTGCAGCCATTGACTCCATTTGTTTTGAAAAACAAAACAAAGAGATGTTTACAGAGGTAGCTTATGTTTAATTCCAAAGAGATGGACTGTGTTTATTTTTATTTATTTTGCACTGTATCATTTGGTAACTATGATTTCTGTTTCAAAAGGCAGCAACTGTTAAAAATAAAAGCCATTAAAGAGATGGTGTATGATATAACCTTAAATTAAAGAATGTTCATGTGATTTTATACATCCTTAGTGCTGTGAAATAAAAGAATACATAAAAATCATGAAACCGAGATGATTTCTCACGGTACTATAATCCTACCATCAAAATCTATAATCTTTGCATCCCTAATGCTTGCTGCCATAACAGCTCCAACCCACAGAGGGATGGACTTCCAGACTGATGAAAGTGTCATGTGGTATCTGACACCCTACGGGCCAGCCTTTACTACTCCCTACGGGCCAGCCTTTACTACCCCCTACGGGCCAGCCTTTACTACCCCCTACGGGCCAGCCTTTACTACCCCCTACGGGCCAGCCTTTACTACCCCCTACGGGCCAGCCTTTACTACCCCCTACGGGCCAGCCTTTACTACTCCCTACGGGCCAGCCTTTACTACCCCCTACGGGCCAGCCTTTACTACCCCCTACGGGCCAGCCTTTACTACCCCCTACGGGCCAGCCTTTACTACCCCCTACGGGCCAGCCTTTACTACCCCCTACGGGCCAGCCTTTACTACCCCCTACGGGCCAGTCTTTACTACCCCCTACGGGCCAGTCTTTACTACCCCCTACGGGCCAGTCTTTACTACCCCCTACGGGCCAGTCTTTACTACCCCCTACGGGCCAGCCTTTACTACCCCCTACGGGCCAGTCTTTACTACCCCCTATGGTCCAGTCTTTACTACCCCCTATGGTCCAGCCTTTACTACCCCCTACGGCCAGCCTTTACTACCCCCTACGGGCCAGTCTTTACTACCCCCTACGGGCCAGCCTTTACAACCCCCTACGGGCCAGCCTTTACTACCCCCTACGGGCCAGCCTTTACTACCCCCTACGGGCCAGCCTTTACTACCCCTACGGGCCAGCCTTTACTACCCCTACGGGCCAGCCTTTACTACCCCTACGGGCCAGCCTTTACTACCCCCTACGGGCCAGCCTTTACTACCCCCTACGGGCCAGCCTTTACAACCCCCTACGGGCCAGCCTTTACAACCCCTACGGGCCAGCCTTTACTACCCCCTACGGGCCAGCCTTTACTACCCCCTACGGGCCAGTCTTTACTACCCCCTACGGGCCAGCCTTTACAACCCCCTACGGGCCAGTCTTTACTACCCCCTACGGGCCAGTCTTTACTACCCCCTACGGGCCAGCCTTTACTACCCCCTACGGGCCAGCCTTTACTACCCCCTACGGGCCAGCCTTTACTACCCCCTACGGGCCAGCCTTTACTACCCCCTACGGGCCAGCCTTTACTTCCCCCTACGGGCCAGCCTTTACTACCCCCTACGGGCCAGCCTTTACTACCCCCTACGGGCCAGCCTTTACTACCCCCTACGGGCCAGCCTTTACTACCCCCTACGGGCCAGTCTTTACTACCCCCTATGGTCGAGCCTTTACAACCCCCTACGGCCAGCCTTTACTACCCCCTACGGGCCAGTCTTTACTACCCCCTACGGGCCAGTCTTTACTACCCCCTACGGGCCAGCCTTTACTACCCCCTATGGGCCAGCCTTTACTACCCCCTATGGGCCAGCCTTTACTACCCCCTATGGGCCAGTCTTTACTACCCCCTATGGGCCAGCCTTTACAACCCCCTACGGGCCAGTCTTTACTACCCCCTACGGGCCAGTCTTTACTACCCCCTACGGGCCAGCCTTTACTACCCCCTACGGGCCAGCCTTTACAACCCCCTACGGGCCAGCCTTTACTACCCCCTACGGGCCAGCCTTTACTACCCCCTACGGGCCAGCCTTTACTACCCCCTATGGGCCAGCCTTTACTACCCCCTATGGGCCAGCCTTTACTACCCCCTATGGGCCAGCCTTTACTACCCCCTATGGGCCAGCCTTTACTACCCCCTATGGGCCAGCCTTTACAACCCCCTACGGGCCAGCCTTTACAACCCCCTACGGGCCAGCCTTTACAACCCCCTACGGGCCAGCCTTTACAACCCCCTACGGGCCAGCCTTTACTACCCCCTATGGGCCAGCCTTTACTACCCCCTATGGGCCAGCCTTTACTACCCCCTATGGGCCAGCCTTTACTACCCCCTATGGGCCAGCCTTTACACCCAACGTGCATAAATAAGTCTTGGCAGTCCATGACTATGTCGCCGGTTCATCGCTCTTCCTTCCTTGGACCATGTCATGGGTGATGTTATGGCTGTACATATATTATTTTTATTTTTTATAAATAATTTTACCATTTTGCATACCATAAAAATATAACCAGTGGGTACATATTCGTATATATTGGTACGCAGATACAACAACACACGACATGTACGGAGAAGAAAACGCTTCCTTCACCTCCGAGGAAAAGCCAACTTACATTTTGATGTTGTCATGGTACTGCTTGGTGTCCGACGGCTGATTGTACAGAGGCTGGGAGAGAGCGAGAGAGAGAGAGCAAGAGATAGTTTGTGAAGAGACAGATGAAAGGGTTAATAATTCTGTCGGAGGTGGGAATTGAGTTTCCCAGCAGTAACGGTTGGGGGTTTATACAACCTGTCTGCACCCTGCCTGGTGTCACAGCAAAGACACAGGCCAAATGTAGCTCCTACGTCTATCCCCTCAAGTCTATCTACGCCATGTTAAATGACAGCGTTATACATACTGCACAATACAGCTCCATAGACCTCTACACGGTCAGTGCTGTGGCAATACTTATATGAATAACCTATTCAGACTGTACACACTCACAGTACTCAGTACAGTACACACTCAGAAGAGAAAGGGTCCATATTTAGTCACAATTACAATTTTGGTTCCAACTAAGAAACTATAATTAATTTTACATATTGTATTCATAACGTAGGGAGCTGAAACCTTGGGGAGCCACCAGACAACAGACCTGATGTTAGTGTATCTGTGTTGTGGCAATTTTACTAATAACGTCTTCTAATGGAGTGAAATCCATTGTTGACAGTAACTGAAACTGAAAGTGTACAATGAGCCAGTCTTCTGTTACTAACAGTCTGAACCGTGAACAGATGCCAGACATTAACACCGACTCTGGGTGCTCCACTGCATCCTCTGTTCATCGTGACAAGACCCTTCTAAAGCAAACAGCTGAAGACTAAGTATTACTGTCAAACCCAAATCAGAGTAAAGAGCAGGTAATGTGCGAGGACAGATCCTCTCCTTCAGGCCAGACATACAGCGGCACATTGATCAAACACTGGTCTGTGTCTGTCTCCTAGTGCTCATCGCGAACAGAATAACTAATCCCAGCTCAGCCTTCCTCCTGGGCCTAGACCCCAGACGTTACTACCCAAATCCTTCAACTCACACAAACACCTCCTTCACCGTCGCCCCCCTCCCTCTCCCCCCCTGCTATGCATCCCTCCTCCCCGAAGTCAAACCCCGGCAAACGTGATGTTGCTACATTTTTTATTCAATGGTTATGAAAGAATAGACACTCACCAGCTCAACCCGGGGTCCCAGACCTTCCAGAATCCTGTGAGCCTCCTCTGCCTTTTTCTGGGGAGAGAACACACAAACACACTCAGCACATGTCACTGACAAAGCCTCGTCATCACCAAGGCAACGCAGCAGCCGGCTCACTCAACCAGTGACGGTCGGATGGACACTGGATGAAACTATTTTTAGAGCTTTTAACACAAGGCAGCTCCTCCTCTCTGCTCCCGCTCTCCTCTAGCGGAGAACAGATAACTCACCTCCCTGAGCACAGATGTGGGGAGAAAGAAGGGCAGAGTGAGAGCAAGCGAGAAAGAAATAGAGAGGTAGGTAGATATAGAGAGAGGTAGAAAGCGAGGGAGAGCGGGGGGGAGGTGGAGAGAGCCAGTCAGACCATGCGGCTGCAGTGGCTCACCCAGAAGGGACATCTGATGAAACAGTGAGAAACATCTCATCTCCACAGAGTGCTTCAGCTGTCCATCTCACTCACATCCTATGATCTCACAGTCTGGTTCTGTATGTCCATCTCACTCACATCCTATGATCTCACAGTCTGGTTCTGTATGTCCATCTCACTCACATCCTATGATCTCACAGTCTGGTTCTGTATGTCCATCTCACTCACATCCTATGATCTCACCGTCTGGTTCTGTATGTCCATCTCACTCACATCCTATGATCTCACAGTCTGGTTCTGTATGTCCATCTCACTCACATCCTATGATCTCACAGTCTGGTTCTGTATGTCCATCTCACTCACATCCTATGATCTCACAGTCTGGTTCTGTATGTCCATCTCACTCACATCCTATAATCTCACAGTCTGGTTCTGTATGTCCATCTCACTCACATCCTATGATCTCACAGTCTGGTTCTGTATGTCCATCTCACTCACATCCTATGATCTCACAGTCTGGTTCTGTATGTCCATCTCACTCACATCCTATGATCTCACAGTCTGGTTCTGTATGTCCATCTCACTCACATCCTATGATCTCACAGTCTGGTTCTGTATGTCCATCTTTCTCTCTCCCCTGCTGTGTCTATTAGCCATGTCTATTAGCCGTGTCTATTAGCCGTGTCTATTAGCCGTGTCTATTAGCCGTGTCTATTAGCCGTGTCTATTAGCCGTGTCTATTAGCCGTGTCTATTAGCCGTGTCTATTAGCCGTGTCTATTAGCCGTGTCTATTAGCCATGTCTATTAGCCATGTCTATTAGCCATGTCTATTAGCCATGTCTATTAGCCATGTCTATTAGCCATGTCTATTAGCCATGTCTATTAGCCATGTCTATTAGCCATGTCTATTAGCTATGTCTATTAGCCATGTCTATTAGCTATGTCTATTAGCTATGTCTATTAGCTATGTCTATTAGCCATGTCTATTAGCCATGTCTATTAGCCATGTCTATTAGCTATGTCTATTAGCTATGTCTATTAGCTATGTCTATTAGCCATGTCTATTAGCCATGTCTATATGTCCCTCCATCCGCTCTCTGTATGTAAGTGTGAGCTGTAAGGACAGAGAGATACTAGACATTTGTATATTCCTTACCAGAAACAAGATTCTCTGATCATTATCATCTCACTGAATCCGTCTCTACCCATTCTTCACAAACAGGTGTAAGCCACGGGAGACGATGACTCATATAACCTCAGAGAACGCTTAATGACAGTTAATGACCATCATTTACACAGGCATCGTTACTAAGACGCAGGCGAAGAAGAAGATGGAGGTTTTGGAAACGTTGCTATTATTACCATCATGTTGTCATTATACACATCTGTTATTGTGTCTATAAACCAGGAGAGCTATACACCCGGGATTATAGATCCATTGGCTAACGATGGTGAGGTAACAACAGCAGACTCGTGACCAACCCAGAGCTCCAATTCCTTGTCCAATCGATCAGAACTGGTCACATCTGTGATGACATTGGGTACCGGTGACTGTGAGTGAGGAGGGCCCTACACCTCAAACATGTCCCCAACACCTAAAACACTGAAGCAGAAACCTGCCACCTGAACATAGCCCTTTCAGACAATAGGAAAGTGAAACCTGGCTCATTCAAATTGTAGGACTGAATACGGGCATCACCACAGAGCGAAAGTGTCTCTCTCTCTCTCTCTGCACCGTGACATGGTGGGACGCAGCTCAGCAGCACTTAGCGGAATAGAAAATGTTCCAGAGGTCAGGGACAGTGAATGAATCACCCTTACACCTACAGGCTTTGAGATCATTCCGCTTTGTGAGCAATGTGCCAAGTGGTGTCATCGTTCAGTTCGGAGCTCATTGGTTTCCAAGTATACAGGACGACTGTCGGTCAGCCCACCTATCAGAATAAAGTTAGCTTGACGGAGGTGTGCTATATAGACACAATATACCACGGACGGCACACGTGTATACACCACAGCTGCCAGCAATCAACAGTCCAGATATAAAACAGCCCGTTTGTCTTCAATATCACTCTGACCCTGCCAAGCAAGGATGAGTACAATGCTCCGGACTGTCCTGGCCCTCACAGGACACACACAGGATCATCTGGGTTAATGTGATCTACACAAACATGCTTCGACAGTTTATGGTTTCTGGACGCAATGAGCTGTGCTCGCCACTAGGTGGACCAAGAGCATCAGAAATTAAGGCGTTTGCTGAAGCACCACTAACGTCCTACTCATTAATCTACTTCAAACCCAGTCCAACTCAAAACGCCTGAAGCTCTTTGTTCTCGTCGTGTACCTGATTAATGAAGGTCAGTTAATAATAAAGCAATGGGGCGCACTTGGTTATCTAGGTCTGAAGTGAAGAGGGAAAAAATACACTATCCCCGCTGTGCAATGAGTCTTATACGCACGCATCAATGTAGATCTGGAAGCAAGACATGAATATGGATGAAAGAAATGCATGTGGATGAAAGAAATGCAGGTGGATGAAAGAAATACATATGAATGTAAGTATAAAAAAGGCGTGTTTCACATGTTAGGCTATGCTGACCTATGGCTGACTACACTGACAGATAACTGACTAGATACCTTTGCCAGGTTATGCACTACAAAGAGAGGGACGGTAATGAATCAACACCATTTCATCCGGCCTCTACTGTACCTTTTGAAGGTAGTGCCGAGCCAAGAAATAGAAATAGCAATTATTCATCACATGTAGAGCGCGCATATATATATATAATAAATTATCAAAGCAAAATTCCCTGAATACAAAACAGTTTCACCTCCACCCTTCATAATGGCAGTTACCTAACTACGTTGTCAAACAACATGAATCCTATTATTAAGGGAGAAGCAGAGCGTCAGTCTACCAGGGTGTTTCATCATCAAAGAGCTGTCAGACGGGCTTCCTGTGCACTTCCTCCAGATGCTTCCAGGCTCCTCCCACAGCTTCTGTCTCATCCCAGCCCAATCTACCCATTCCTGCAAACCTCACAACACTGTCTGAAATTCCATCCAATGCAACTATTTTGGCAGACGGCAGGGGAGTCCGGATAAGTCGGGGTAATGGTTTTGTTTATTATCCTAGCCCTGGGAATAGCTTGCATTAAGAAAATGAATTCTTAGCTGTTTACTCAACATTGCTGAAATGTTCCAAGATAACCATTACGATACACATTTAATTGTTTACCATATCACGTGGACATCCATACAGGTGGTTGTTTAACCCACAGTGCTACGAACTAGAGGCCGTTAACCTAGATCACTGTGTTAAAGACAGAAGTGAAATGATCAGGTCCATTCAGAATCTATTTGCACCTCCTGCCAGGTGTGGTTCTGCACATTCATCCAAAATCACGACATGTAGTCAGACGACCTTCAACATTGTCTGACAGGACACGGCGCCAGTCCACAGGAGATATTACCTGACGGAGAATACAAATACTCTTCTGAAGAGGCAGCTAGCGCACAGCGCTTGCCCTCTCAAGTGTGGTGAACGGCTAAGCAGAGCCGCTGCTCTGAATTCTGAATACTCACGAGATTGGCAGAGGAAGTCCAATTCCAGGCAAAGTGAGAATGTATCAGCCCATGAAGAACATTGGACTGGACTGAAGTTGGAGCACATCCACAGGTATTTCATTTAAAGTCCAAAAAAAGCTTTCTTGTAAGAGGGTTTATGTGTGTGTGTGTGTGTGTGTCTAAGTTGTGACTGACCCGGTTCTCGTCATAGATGATCTGCACCAGGCTTCGGTGCTTGGCCTCGCTGGGCGGGGGAGAGATCATGGACCGCTCTGGCTCCTGGGGCTTTGCTGCTTCCTCCTCTAGCTGTTGCTGCAAATCACACAAACACACACACACACACACGGTTAGTGGTGAACACTGGGTACACAAGACCTTGGAAAAGTAGAACTGGGAAGACAGAGAAAGTCTTTAATCACATCACTTAAAGAAAAACAAAAGCAGCTTCACTGTTTCCTTGGAGACCGGTTATGTGTGTGTGTGTGTGTGCACAGCCCTCCCACTGCTCATCATATCCAACAGTGACGAGCCTAACTGTCCTATTAGCTGTAATAGCTATCAAGTACCCTGGGTCCAGTTAATCAGAAGGGTTACCACAACATGGAGTAAACAGAACCAGCCAGGACCGGCCCCAAATGACAAGACGAACCATCTTCTATGTGAACACTCCTGAACCGGCGCTCTCTAGTCCTCCTCTATGGCCAATAAATATGTTGGTGATAATAATAAAAGGAAAATAGGCCTCGGGACAGAGCTTATGAAGCAGTAAAACAATATGTAACACAGTATAACTTGTTATGTTCCCGATGACGTTTCCTCCTAATTGAGCAGAGAAGTCAGATAAAACTCACATTAAGCTTAACATTATGGCCTCCGAGCATAACCAGAATCTCAGTTACCAAACATCTGACGCAGGTTTTATCTCGACTTCCTTTTAACGTGACTTATGGAGGTACGTCGACGGATTGTCAATTGAGTGACGACCGGGTAAGTAATGAGAGCCGACAGACAGAGTGTGGTGCTAGTGGCCTGTGGTAGAAGAACAGAGGGGCATCAGGATGAGGCAGCCTATATTGGGGCTGGTCTGCATGCTGTCTAGGGAGCTGACCCCCTCCCACCCCCACCCAGAGAGAAGCCTGGGTCAGGACCTCAGCAGGGGGGGAGAGACGTGACCCTGGGCCCCCAAAGCTTCAAGAGATATGGGAGCGTGATGGATCATCCTGTGTCCCGAATGGGGCCAGATAAGCATCTGGGGGGATACAAGCACATTCCCAGAACCCCCTGCTCTTCTCAAACCCACCGCGGAGCAAAATAAAATAAACCAGCCGTCCTGAGCAAGGCTGACACAACACAGGCTGCTGGAAACCTGAGCACCGCCCATCCCCTCTGACAGAACTCCTTAAAAAAAGCACCACTTAATTGCTCCAGATGTTTTAATGCTTGGAGAGAGCGGAGCGGAGGAAAGCACTACGGTGGGTGGAGGGGTGGCACCGTTAAAAAAAGGAAAACATCGATATATAAAAAAACGCGTGTGTGTTGAGGTAAAGTGGGGTTGGGTGGGCTGGATTTATTTTTCTAGGTAGCAGAGCTTACTCTCTCAATCATTTACCACACTGCTTCCTTCTCTGCCGGCTTCACCGCAAAGCCCCCCCCACCCTGACTCGCCCCGCCCTCCTCCTCCTCCTCCCCCACCCAGTGGACCGTGCCATGGGCTGCAGGTGGCTTAGATTTATGAAGCAGAGGTCTGAGTGCCAGTCAACGATGAGAACGTGAGAAGGGGCTGTGGGGAACGCTGGAGATGTCAGGCATGCTGGTGGGGGGGTGTGGGGAGCTCCTCTATAAAGCATGACGTGGCTGGCGGCCAAGTGGAAGGCGGCCGGGAAGGAGTGAGTGGTTTACCAGTTACAACACCCCCGCCATAGTCCTCCCCTCCCCTGGGGGGAGCTGCTATTTATGGTCTTATATAATTCTTACCTACATTTCTCAACAACAACAAAAAAGATATGGGGGAAGAAAAAGGAGGCCGCTGCCTGGAAACAGAGCTCTGTGGTGGGCTGACTGAGCCCTAAATACAACAGCTCAGTGAAATAATTACAGCCACGGATGATCTGTGGGGTTTTACAACACGAACACAAGCAACGAGAAGGACAGTGGATTAACCCCCACCACACACACACACACACACACACACACACACACACACACACACACACACACACACACACACACACACACACACACACACACACACACACACACACACACACACACACACACACACACACACACACACACACACACAGAGACACAGACACAGACACAGACACAGACACAGACACAGACACAGACACAGACACAGAGAAACAATGAAAAGACTGCTGGAAGTGTCAGGGAGGCTGACAGTCAACACACATTCGACATAAAGTTGGAGAAACAGTCAGCCACATTGTTAAGTAACGACAGTATGGAAATCCGGGAAGATAAAGAATCAACTGACTGTTCCTCTAATAAATGACACGCTGCTATTCAGCAGACAATAACAACAAACCTGGACAGGCAGCAGCAACCCAGCAGGTAATCAAGAGAGGACCTTTAACTCATGGTTGTACGGTACCTGTACCTGTTTCTTGCGTAACTTGCCAATCTGCTGCTCCACCATGGTAATCTCACGGTCCACTCTGTCCATGTTCTGGATGAGCTCCTCCTTGGAGTAGCGGGCTGGTAACATGTCCAGGTCAGGGTCCATCTGGGCTGGGCTGGCAGGGGAGATGGGTTCCAGCTTCCCCATGGAGCTGCCTCGATCCTGGAGAGTAGATAAAACTAGTGTTATTCTATAATTAACTCATGAGCAATATGCACGCGAACAGAAAAGCCCCACGTAGTTTACAATTAAAACTGGGAACCCTAGAAACGCATGAACACAGACATGAAAGTAAAGAGACTAATTTGATAGAATGTTTAAATTGTAGCCATTAATTAGACAGCGACTCTATACCTAATTCACTCACTGCTTTGAAGGCAACAATGACATGTGGCCTAAGTTTGCTCTACCCGAGCATGTGTGAGCTTTATACGTAGAACTACCTAATCAGATACTGGGCAAAAAAGAATTGATAGAGAATGTTAATCTCCCAGCAGAAAGCACAGGGTTAAAAACAAATATCATCGAAACAGAACTAAGTTAGCCAACGAGCTCTGCCCATAAGCTAAGGCAGAACGACCGAGTGGTACTGGCTTGTAGTGAAGGGCACGGGTTCAATGAGCTGTAAACTCCTCGCTAACTTACTCCTAGCCATGTTTTGTGCCGTTTCAACAATAACAACATCAATCATTGCCAGTTTAACTAACTATACAAGTCTGCGTTTTACACTACAAATCCACACAAATAAATCAGAATACTATGCTCAACAGCAATGGCTTGATTAATAGTCCAAGCGGTTTTATAGACAGAAAACATGTCCGGTTGGATATTGGCAAAACATTCAGACCTCCCAAATGCTTTTTGGACCGACTGTGTGGGAAAACTACAAAACAGGTTGTTTTATATCACCTGGTCAATCCATTCCACAACACACACACACACACACACACACACACACACACACACACACACACACACACACACACACACACACACACACACACACACACACACACACACACACACACACACACACACACACACACACACACACACACACACACACACACACACACACACACACACACACACACACACACACACACACACACACACACACACACACACACACACACACAGACACAGACACAGACACAGACGACACAGACACAGACACAGACACAGACACAGACACACACACACACACAGACACACACACACACACACACACACACACACACACACACACACTTTAAATACATAGAATGTACAGCCGTATTAATCAGCATATCTACATTTTTGAGTTAATCTCATCCATGTATTTATCAGCATGTTTCTCTGGATAAGAGCATGTGCTAAATGATACAACACAATGTGTTTCTGCTGCAACAATAATTACAGTGAGTGTGCAATCTTTGCAGTATTGATCTCAGCTCAAGCATTTCTTTTAATTTCTAGATATTATAATATTTGTCTCCAGATAGTCACCACGATAATAAAGCCTGTGTCTCATTACAGATGGCAGCACCACCTCGATAACAATAAAGCCTGTGTCTCATTACAGATGGCAGCACCACCACGATAATAATAAAGCCTGTGTCTCATTACAGATGGCAGCACCACCACAATAATAATAATAAAGCCTGTGTCTCATTACAGATGGCAGCACCACCACGATAATAATAAAGCCTGTGTCTCATTACAGATGGCAGCACCACCACGATAATAATAAAGCCTGTGTCTCATTACAGATGGCAGAACCACCACGATAATAATAAAGCCTGTGTCTCATTACAGATGGCAGCACCACCACGATAATAATAAAGCCTGTGTCATTACAGATGGCAGCACCACCACGATAATAATAAAGCCTGTGTCTCATTACAGATGGCAGCACCACCACGATGATAATAAAGCCTGTGTCTCATTACAGATGGCAGCACCACCACGATAATAATAAAGCCTGTGTCTCATTACATATGGCAGCACCACCACAATAATAATAAAGCCTGTGTCTCATTACAGATGGCAGCACCACCACGATAATAATAAAGCCTGTGTCTCATTACAGATGGCAGCACCACCACGATAATAATAAAGCCTGTGTCTCATTACAGATGGCAGCACCACTACAATAATAATAAAGCCTGCGTCTCATTACAGATGGCAGCACAACCACGATAATAAAGTCTCCTGGGTAATATAGCCTGCGTCTCATTCTAAGGAGATGGAAGTGGTCTGACCAAACAATTTGTTCTATGTGCTTTAACAGATTTGTATCATGGGCCGTCTGTACACAGAGCTGAAAGAGATCGGGTTGTGTTCGCAGAATTCTCACTCTTAATTAAAACAGGTAATTTGATTTCAGTGTGAAATCACATTATTGTAGCGCTTGATCACTCTTCACTTCAGAATTGGCAGCTCCCAATTATGCATCGTTCTCCACCCACGTTCCACCCGTTCTCTCTGGGATACAGCACAAAACCCCAAATCTGTGAAATGACTTAGAAAAAATCTAAGACGGCAGTCTTTTGCTTGGTGATTTCAAAAGTACGAATAATTATATTTTCCGAACTCCCACTTGTATTGATACAATGTTCAGTAGACTACACAGCATTGGAGCAAATTGTTTTACTCAGAATCTGAGGCAGTAGGCACAACCTGGCCTCGCTCCTTACCCAGGCGTCCATTTCACAGACTCTGCACATTAGCAGCATGCCATCCTCCTGATAATGCCCAGAAAACCAATTGGAAAATCACAACTGTCAGGTGAAACGCAGGATATTCCCCAAAGGAGTCCGAGTGAAACGGTTTGGCTATGGTGTTCCTTGCATCCGGTGAAGCGGACTTATCAGCATGGTCTAGTGGTCCCAGTGGCATTCCTGATGTACGACCAGGGAGGAGAGCTTCGCTTTGTGCCTGGTCAGTTTACAGGCTTTGCTTCACTAAGGAATAACAATGTCAGCAGGTGAGGTGGGCTCCCTCCATAGTGTTCACAATGTGCTGTGCTACAGTAGGGACGGGCAAAGAAGATTGGAGTCCATAATAGTTCTGTGTAGCATAGCATTTTACAGGCATTGAGTAAGCAGTGTCTGACGGATATAGTGCTGCAAAAACAAATCTGAACCAATGATGATATAAGCAAGACACCAAGCTTGGGAAGAATGCCAGAGACAGAACCAGAGAGAAAGATAGAGAGAAGAGAATCGTTTGTGTGAAATCAGTTAATGGCGTGTGTGATCCAGCTTGGGTTTTGATCTGTGCTATTTTTAAACTGCTCTAATGAGCGTTATATAACTGGGCTAATCTAGGAGAAGGCGGCTCAGGCTGGGTTTAGCTGTACTCTAGACCCGTTGCAGTTGAAATGTCACAAGATGAGGGCAGAGAAGACTGGCTGGTTCCTGGGACGAAGAGGCCCCAGGCTGCTATAGTCATCCACACAAAGACACACACATAAACAGATGAAGACAGACTTCAAACAATATAAAAACATGTTAACATCACCATTAGAAAGTATTCAAACTAACTCACTTTCTCCATATTTTGTAATATAATTAATTTAGAATTGATTATATTATTTTAAGTATGTCATAAATCTATACATAATACCCCACAATAAAGGTAAAAACACATTTTCATAAATAACTAAAACCTCTAATTTACAAAAACATTCAGATGCTTTGTACAAGTGCCTTCGGCAGCAATCACAGAATCAAGTCTTCTTGATATGCCGCTACCAACTGGATATTGGCAGTTCCTTCCAGTCTTCCTTGTAGATGCTTTCAAGATCTGTCAGATTGGACGGGGTACGTCAGTGAACTGTGATTGAGGTCTCCCCACACATAAGCTATTGAGTTCAAGTTTGGGATTTTGGCCGGTTCAGCCAAGAACATTAAAATACTACTCCTAGAGGCACTCCCGCATGACTTGCTTGGTTTCTTTATGGTTGTGATGAATGGTCTTCTCCCAAGTGTGAGATTCTGCACACCTAGGATTCGATTTTCTTCAAAAACCTTTTTTTTTCTCTGTTTGCACCGTTCCCCATTCCTGACCAGTCTCCTAGTCCCTGCGGGTGTATCACTGTAGGGATGGTGTAGAAGCCATGTGATGAGCTCTATCTTGATTTACCAAATGTACCGGGTATGGGGCTTGGTATTTGGGGCTTGGTATTTAGGGCTAACGGAATTAATTTCAGGTCTGCGACAGCAATGCCACCAATTGTCGGTTTAATTTCAAGTGGGTTTCTAACTGAGCCAATCAAGGATTTTTACCTTCTGATTCCTTCGCCACAACAAAATCAAATCAATAGGGTAAAGTATTCTAATTATAGTACTTTTTATGAAGAACTTTAGTGTGTTCTTCAAAACCAGGAAATAACTTAAATACTTCTGGAGAAAAGCCAAAATGTATACAAATCAACGGTTACAAATAATAAATCAGGACAGATAACCACTTTCTGAAATGTTTTTTTTACTCTACCATTAATCACCTGTAATCCCCAAGCTGGTCTGTGTTTTATTGACCTTGTTAATAATATAGGGCAGGTGTTCTAAAACACTGAGCATTTTATCTAGTAAGTGTATTGCAGTCGTATCTCTCCCATCTCCCTACTTCAAAGAGTAATTGTCAATGTGTATAATTTAGGACTGACCTATTTAGACTTGTTCTTGACAGGTCCAAAAAAAGAAAGGATTTAAAGCTGAAGGCAATGAAATCCTTTCTTTGAATGCATTATGGACGAAAGGAAATTCTAAAGGAGAACATTTTACAATGTATAGGTATGTTTTAAAAGGGCATCAAATAGAAATGTCAAACCAAACCGTTATATATATTAGATATATATAAATTATTGCAGGCTGCTGTATAAGATCTCTTGACTGTATCCAGCTTTAAAAATTAAATACACATACACAACTCTTGTAGAAAAATCTATCAAATCATGGACTTATTTTGTCTTAGCAGTATATGGAATAATTGTTAAACATCTTAATTATGTATCAATTCACAGACAGAAGCAACAGGGCAGGATTACCAAAAGCTCTGCAATCTCTCAACGCGAGTAAACTCAAGGACTTCAGACTGTGTGTGTTAACCTTAAGGCGTTTCGTCATTCATCTGGTGCGAGGGCTATATCAAAATAAAGGTTATGTTCTCCAGGGCTTCTAGTGCCCAGGCACACACTGTGTCTAGACACTTCATGACTGTCCTCTGTACTTGTGAAGAACAACACATATCCTGCTAGCAGAGTGTGAAAATACTCTTCCCCCACATGAAGCCTGTGCCCACCGCAGATCACAAACCCTGGCTAACAGCTCTCCTCTCACTCACTCAACCAAAGGGCTAACCGACTGTGTGTGCTGCAGGCATGAGGCTGAGTGAATATAAGCCCCGAAACACAATCGGGCTAATATATCCTGCGGTTCGCAAGTCAGCAGGTGTTCTGGAAGTCAGCGAGAGACTCAGACAACGGAGAACAATGTACTTCATGACAAACTAAACCCTGATGTATCGGTAAGGCGTCTAGTGTGGACGCACAGTCATGACAACAGAGCTGGTAGTCTGCCGAGGACATAAGCCCTTCAGACCGCCCTTGAGACGCCGTCTTGCATGAGAGGACAACGTTGGGTGTCCACAACAGCATAGATAACTCTGTCCGACTGACAGGTCAGTCCACTCAGAGTGACGAGGCCCGAGTGCGGCACGCGTGGACATTTCATGAAGTCACAGCTCACAGGTGTGAAGAATGACCTTTCAGCCCCAGTAAAATCCAAACGAAGACCACATGCTCATACTCACGGAAGGTCGTTCTCTGCATTCACACACTTCACCCTGTTCAAAGATAGCCCACTGACCTCGCTCAATTAAGTCCAGAAGGTCCCAAACATTGCTGCCCTGTCACCCCATTTAGTAAATACAGTATGTAAAAATAACTGCTGCATTGAATCGCACCTTTCTTGACGTTAGCCACCAAATGAATCGCAACGTGTAACATCGTCATACAGAAATATCACATTGGTATGACAGTTGGCTTCAAAGGAATCAAGTCCTCTGCATGTTCAATTACCTACATGTTGTTCTGTTAGGGAGTGAATACATATGTTGTTGAAAATGATGAACTATATTGTTAATGGAATCAATACCAAACCCCAGAATGACAAAATGCAAGCGAATGTATTCAACATGAAAACATTGATTCCCTCATATACATAAGTATTCAGACCCTTTGCCATGACACACCATATTTAATTAGAGGCAACATGTGTCCTTGTAGTCCTTGAGGCGTTTTTAGAAGTTTCTGAAGTCTACCCGTGGCGAAATCAATTAATTAGGTCTGATTTGGCCTTGGTCAGGGAAGTGGCCACTTCAACAGAGCGTCAGATGTTATCTGCAGAGATAGGAACATCTGCCAATAACAATGACGTGCAATGACTTGAAGGACTAAAGGCATGAGCAAAAATACCCTCGTGTCTGGTCTGATAAAAGTATTAGACCTGAATACTAAGCAGTACACCTGGTGAAAACGAGGTAGTGCTCATTACCTGGACATCACATCCCTACGGTGAAGCATGGTGGTGGGAGCACAATGCTACGTGAAGCAGGGAACACACCAACCTGATTAGAAAACGCAGAGTCCGTGTGTTCTAGTCTGCTGTTCCCTATTCTGTACTACTACCCCTCTTCCTTCACTTCATCTGTCCTCTCAGCGTTTCGTTCTTCATTGCCATCTTTCCATAGTTGTCCTTATTCCCCTCTGTTCACACACTCTTTCCACACAGTGACTGCATCAAACAGCACTTCAGAAAATGGGTTTACAGCTCTCAGCCCGACAAGAAGGGGATTACTAGTGTTCCTAAATATTCCCCTGTTTGCTCAGAGAATGTGTGTATTTAGCAGCACCTTGGCTGGCTGGCGGAATTGTAGCAGTGTGAAGTCCTCTGTACTGTGTCAGAAACATCTCAATAGACTAGCAGTAGTTTAACTGTTCCCTGTGAAGCTGCTGCCGTCATCTCCCTCTGCTGTGGTACCGTTCATCCTGAGGGAGGCCTTTCTATTCTAGGTCATCAGGTCCATTATTTATTGTCCGTTTAATTGTCTGTTTCACAGCTACAAATACAGACTGTATTTGAACCAAGCAAGTGTGGGCGTAGAACCGTTGTTCCTTGAGCACTGTGTTCATGACTACACTTCCAACGAGGCCAGATGGTTGAGTAGGAACAATTATTCCTCCAGTGCATTTTCAGAGTGACTTCCCATGCCTAATGCCTGGAGAGCAGAACCGTGCTCTGTGTACACGACCACTGAAGGGTTCTCAACGACACAACCTTCGACTAAGCCTCTGACCTAAAAACAGTAACAGGAACATGGGGTGTCCAAGCTCCAATCTTGGGACACGTTTTTATAGACAGCTAACATTCCGCACAGATGACCCTGCCAATTACCCTGCCACAGCAGCAGACCAGTTGGAGCAAACGGCTTAACGGGAATGAAACAGTAACCTCTGACATACCAGGATTGCCCAACTGCTGAATTTCAGAGCCCCAAAAGAAAATAATAAACTTAATGTGACTACGTAACATCACTTAGAAGACTTTTAGCAACATCCTGTGGTCAGGTAAAAACCACTGACCTTTGACATGTCCTCAGTCCCCCCCAGTGGAAGTTGACGGCGGTGGGCAGAGTGTCTCATGACTGACTCCGCACCCATGTCTAAACGCGGACGCTTGATCTCAGCATATTCCACCTCTGATTGGTTGTTTGGCTCCGGCAGGTAGATGTGTTCATAGCGGATGTGTTGCTCCTGACTTCTGTAGAGAGTAAGCACCGGAAGAGAAAACAGGTTAACAATTTTAGCAGTTTATCAGCAAGAATAAATGTCATCTAAAATATCTGCATTTGATTGGCTTATTCAGAATAATGGACAGAGTTGCATAAACCTTGGTGTTGTTTCGTAACCATCACCATGTAGGGATATAGTAATATTGAATAGATGCAGTAACATTGAGTACACGCCGTAATAGTGAGTACACGCCGTAATAGTGAGTACACGCAGTAATCGTGAGTACACGCAGTAATAGTGAGTACACGCAGTAATAGTGAGTACACGCAGTAATAGTGAGTGCACGCAGTAATAGTGAGTACACGCAGTAATAGTGAGTACACGCAGTAATAGTGAGTACACGCAGTAATAGTGAGTACACGCAGTAATAGTGAGTACATGCCGTAATAGTGAGTACATGCAGTAATAGTGAGTACATGCAGTAATAGTGAGTACATGCAGTAATAGTGAGTACATGCAGTTTTTTTATTATTATATGACAGGGTATATGCAGGAATCTTGAAGTTAATTGTAATACCTTTTCAAGACTTTTTCAAGACTTCTCAATATTTTTTAATACCTCACCGTACATTGTGCTTTTGAACTTCCGCCCGCCTGCCCGCTCTGGTGATCTCAGAGGCAATTTACGAACGTTTTTTTTTTAATAAAAATGACTAAATTCACACACTTCTACGATGTTTTTGGGACTGTTGGACAGCTAATTCAGAAAAAATACATTAAATATTTAAGACTTTATAAAGCCGTGATAAGACTTTAATACTTTTTAAGGGTCTTAATTTTCCCAAAATTGATTTATCACCTTTTAATACTTTTCAAGACCCCGCGGATAGAATATTGAAGGAATATTGAGTAAATGGAATAATATTTTGAGTATGTGCATTAATAGTCAGTATATGCATTAACATACAGTAACATTGAATATGTCCAGTAACATTGACTATACTATATACACATTCATATTGAGTATACTATATACACATTCATATTGAGTATATGCAGTAACATTGAGTTTATGGCTGCAGTAATATTGAGTTTATGCAGTAATATTGAGATAATCATGACCATTGTGCTGAATAATGTTTTCTTTGATGGTGACATATTATAGATTTCTCCCTGTCAAGCGGCTGCCAATATCCATTCCTAAGAGCTCCTACAGCTCCACCATAAAGTGCTAGATGTGCTCCAACAGCTGAGAAAGACCATTCTGCTACATGAAAGTGACAATCCATGCAACACTAAAAGCAGAAAATGGTTCTCGGGTGGCGGCATTTGACAACATTACTGTAATGATGACGTAATCCGTTTGTAAGGCCGGCTGGGTGAGCTGGAGCGCTCTGAACAGAGGATACTACGTGAGGAAAAACTATTCCACTTGCTGCTCGATTTCACTTAGAGCCTTTTGGTCCGATCTCCATTGACTGAATAGGCTTTGGCATTCATAGTAAGCCTGCACACAAACACGCAGTGATTGGCAAAAGGCTTGGGTGCTAAATAATTTACAGTACAGATGATCTGAAAACATTTCAAGCAGTGGCCCTGACCCACAGGAAGCTAAGTAACATATTTCTGTTACAGCCTGGACTCCACTCAGACCATTTAACACAGCATTTTATATTGTCACATCATGGCCACTAGTCACTAGGCCACACAGGAGCCAACGACCATGTAACCTCCCCTGCACAGCACCACAGAACCACAGAACCAGAACAGATCCAGGTGGCCTGAAATGCTTACAATATCATTATTAAAGTAATGGGGGGAGGGGAGATGGCCGGTCGTGATCTGGTGCATTAGAGCCTTCATCAAAATCAAGGAACATCAAGCGTTTTGTTTCTTTGTGTGTTGAACCAGAGGTTACACCGAGACGTGCCATTCTCTAGTGATCCCTAACCAAGAAAGCAATATCCACAAGACAAAAGACAACATAGAAAGCCACACATAGTAACCACAGGAACAAATAACACAGGCTAAAGGGTTAAGCGGTTTGCATCAATGTTTTGTCAAATTAAAAGCTTTGAATATTCAATTCACTAAATCGGAAGGTTGATGATTTGCAAAAAAATGTACTCGTTTCTTTAGTCGGGCGTGAATTTCTAAATCTGAATCTGTTGGTAGGCATATGTGTTGTATTGTGTGGTTTCTTTGAGAGCCAGGAAGCAGAAAGAGTGTGTCTTGTGGTGTGCCAGCAGTACTATAATCATAGATCTGGTGGGCTAACATCTCATCAATGACTAGGCGGCAGAGAGGGAAGACATATATAAATCCGGTATGCAATGCAATTCTAAAACAGTTTTGCCATTAAAACTCTGTATTTATATTAGGGCTGGGATAGTTAACGCGTTAATTTGAGCCGTTAATTTGAAATGTTTAACGCGTAAAAAAAATGATGCAATTAACGCAAGACTTTATAAGTTTCGGTTTAACCACTTCCTGTTGTGGCGACTGGCTGGTGTGAGGAGCCAAGTGGCGTGTACCATTTGCAAAGCCGAATTCAAATACCATAGAAGCAATTAGTCTTTAGTCTATCATATAAAAGCAAACCACCCGGGCATTATTGACGTTACTAGTGAGGATACAGGACAGCCTCACCCATCATCAGCCTCGCCAATCCACGTTACTGCAGTACAGTATACGCCTAATAGTGACGGGCCAATCCACGTTACTGCAGTACAGTATACGCGTAATAGTGACGGGCCAATCCACGTTACTGCAGTACAGTGTACGCGTAATAGTTACGGGCCAATCCACGTTACTGCAGTACAGTATACGCGTAATAGTGACGGGCCAATCCACGTTACTGCAGTACAGTGTACGCGTAATAGTTACGGGCCAATCCACGTTACTGCAGTACAGTATACGCGTAATAGTGACGGGCCAATCCACGTTACTGCAGTACAGTATACGCCTAATAGTGACGGGCCAATCCACGTTACTGCAGTACAGTACATGCCTAATAGTGACGGGCCAATCCACGTTACTGCAGTACAGTATACGCCTAATAGTGACGGGCCAATCCACGTTACTGCAGTACAGTATACGCCAAATAGTGACGGGCTATTGACCAAACAAGTAACCGAGGAGTTAACCAATGTTTTAGTTAAATAGATAGCCCGATAGAAAATGCCGCCCATTAAACACAGTAGAAGACGAGGGACTGAAATAAATCATTCAAATTGCATCGGGATACCGATCATACAATCTACCCTCTAGAAAAACTATTGTTTTGAGAAAACACAATCTATATGACAGCGAGAGGAGGATGGACATGCTGGAGAAAGCAGAGGACGTCACTCTCACTGGAGACCCTAACTAACCCGATATCTTTGAGCAATGACAACTATTTGGGCGTCACACAAAACTTCATTTCACTTCATTATTTTTGTCATTCATATTACAAAGGCTGTTATAGACTTCTTTAAAAATAATCTGACAACTTTACATATAATGCAATTATTTTGGCCTATAGGCTTAAATTCTGAAATAATCTAGCTTTGACATTGATGGTTTCACCTCAAACTTTGTTTTGAAAAAAAATGTCTTTCATTTGGACTATTGCCTGAAGTTCTAAGCTGATCCAGTATTTTTGATAACCTTCAGGGTTTAAATATATAACTTGCACTTCAACACTTTGTTGTTTATAAAGTTGCTGCATATATTGGATAAGAATGACTATTCTGTAGTTCCCAGGAGGGATAATTATAAAATAATGTATTTAAAATATACTTCATTGTGTTAATTGATGGATCACGATTAATCACAGCATATGGTGCGGTTAATTAGTTTTTAAAAAATTAATCGATTCCCGGCCCTAATTTATATGTGACGTGTGGGTTCAATACCGGCCTCCCCCCGTTGTAGCACATGTCCTCCATCCACCCCCCTTTACTATCAGTTAATAAAGCCTCCATCTACCCCCCTTTACTATCAGTTAATAAAGCCTCCATCTACCCCCCTTTACTATCAGTTAATAAAGCCACCATCTACCCCCCTTTACTATCAGTTAATAAAGCCTCCATCTACCCCCCTTTACTATCAGTTAATAAAGCCACCATCTACCCCCCTTTACTATCAGTTAATAAAGCCTCCATCTACCCCCCTTTACTATCAGTTAATAAAGCCTCGATCTACACCCCTTTACTATCAGTTAATAAATCCACCATCTACCCCCCTTTACTATCAGTTAATAAAGCCTCGATCTACACCCCTTTACTATGAGTTAATAAAGCCTCCATCTACACCCCTTTACTATCAGTTAATAAAGCCACCATCTACACCCCTTTACTATCAGTTAATAAAGCCACCATCTACCCCCCTTTACTATCAGTTAATAAAGCCTCCATCTACACCCTTTTACTATCAGTTAATAAAGCCTCCATCTACCCCCCTTTACTATCAGTTAATAAAGCCACCATCTACCCCCTTTACTATCAGTTAATAAAGCCTCCATCTACCCCCCTTTACTATCAGTTAATAAAGCCTCGATCTACACCCCTTTACTATCAGTTAATAAATCCACCATCTACCCCCCTTTACTATCAGTTAATAAAGCCTCGATCTACACCCCTTTACTATGAGTTAATAAAGCCTCCATCTACACCCCTTTACTATCAGTTAATAAAGCCACCATCTACACCCCTTTACTATCAGTTAATAAAGCCTCCATCTACCCCCCTTTACTATCAGTTAATAAAGCCTCGATCTACACCCTTTTACTATCAGTTAATAAAGCCACCATCTACCCCCCTTTACTATCAGTTAATAAAGCCTCGATCTACACCCTTTTACTATCAGTTAATAAAGCCACCATCTACCCCCCTTTACTATCAGTTAATAAAGCCTCGATCTACACCCTTTTACTATCAGTTAATAAAGCCACCATCTACACCCCTTTACTATCAGTTAATAAAGCCTCCATCTACCCCCCTTTACTATCAGTTAATAAAGCCTCCATCTACCCCCCTTTACTATCAGTTAATAAAGCCTCGATCTACACCCTTTTACTATCAGTTAATAAAGCCACCATCTACCCCCCTTTACTATCAGTTAATAAAGCCACCATCTACCCCCCTTTACTATCAGTTAATAAAGCCTCGATCTACACCCCTTTACTATGAGTTAATAAAGCCTCCATCTACACCCCTTTACTATCAGTTAATAAAGCCACCATCTACACCCCTTTACTATCAGTTAATAAAGCCTCCATCTACCCCCTTTACTATCAGTTAATAAAGCCTCGATCTACACCCCTTTACTATCAGTTAATAAAGCCTCGATCTACACCACTTTACTATCAGTTAATAAAGCCTCCATCTACCCCCCTTTACTATCAGTTAATAAAGCCACCATCTACACCCCTTTACTATCAGTTAATAAAGCCTCCATCTACACCCCTTTACTATCAGTTAATAAAGCCTCCATCTACACCCCTTTACTATCAGTTAATAAAGCCTCCATCTACACCCCTTTACTATCAGTTAATAAAGCCTCCATCTACACCCCTTTACTATCAGTTAATAAAGCCTCCATCTACACCCCTTTACTATCAGTTAATAAAGCCTCCATCTACACCCCTTTACTATCAGTTAATAAAGCCTCCATCTACACCCCTTTACTATCAATTAATAAAGTCTCCATCTACACCCCTTTACTATCAGTTAATAAAGCCTCCATCTACCCCCCTTTACTAACAGTTAATAAAGCCTCCATCTACCCCCTTTACTAACAGTTAATAAAGCCTCCATCTACCCCCCTTTACTAACAGTTAATAAAGCCTCCATCTACCCCCCTTTACTAACAGTTAATAAAGCCTCCATCTACCCCCCTTTACTAACAGTTAATAAAGCCTCCATCCACCCCCCTTTACTAACAGTTAATAAAGCCTCCATCCACCCCCCTTTACTAACAGTTAATAAAGCCTCCATCTACACCCCTTTACTAACAGTTAATAAAGCCTCCATCTACCCCCCTTTACTAACAGTTAATAAAGCATATAAAATGCCAAAAAAAAAATATATCTGACAATGTGTACCAGCCATACTCACTTAACACCGCATTCTTACTCCCTTCTTTTTGCTCTCTCTGCAACATAATCTGATTCCCGGGGGATGATTTGTCAGGAGTTTGTGTGAGTGTGTGAGTGTGTGTGTGTGTGTGTGTGTGTGTGTGGGGGGGAGGAGGGGTGAGCATACAACAACAGTCCGTCAGTCTCTCACTGGCTCAGGTCCCATTATGAGTAGAGCACAGATCATGCGTGCCGATTGAGCGGTGTTATCGTAGAAGCACTATGTGTTTGTGCCTCTGCCAATCTCTGCACCCCCACCCACCCACCAATCGTCCACGAGGAGCAGCTGTGCAGAAAGCAAGGGGAGGCTGGGATGGAGAACGGGTTAGGAGAAGCTCCACGTCAAAGAAAGAGATCAGGAATAAAATACCCATCTACTTCACAAACTCAACATCAATTCCCCGAAATAGGAAGGAGAGTGTCTACTTGACCCATAATCTACAGTGAACATCAATACAACACCAGAACATGATTTGTCATGATCTCATTGCATTATTTAGCATGAGATGTTTGCGATACTTGACTATTAGATATGAATGGGTTGGTTTTTTATAGTGTTTGTTCAGCTACTTACTGTACTCTTAAATGCGTGGCTTTTTGGTCTTACATTCTTTGCTCCGTGTTCATTGTCTCATTTCCACATACAATCGTCACACCAACTACAGACTATTGTGTTTTTACAAGATATTCAACAAGAGGAGCAGAGAAGCATGTGAAGGCTAGAGAGAAGACAACAGTAGCGGTAAAGAACAAAACAAATTGTACGCAACCTAGGTGATGACCAATCAAATCGTTAGGCAAAAAAGGATGGAGGCAAACAGAAGTTATTATAACGTGATAAATTAAGAAAAGCATCTACAGCTTAAGCATCAGTTAACTAAAAGGCCCAGCCCATACCAGAAATAACATGAACAGCAATCTATTTAGTGATATTGTTAAATCGCATTTAAAAAGTTCTAATCTGTCATCTGCACTGATGAAAAATGCATAATAATTACAGGTACAGATCAATAGGTTTATAATCACTAAGCGCGTTCAGATAATAATCAACACATTGCCCAATCACAGCATGGCCATAAGCCTCATTGAGATCTAAAGGCACCTCCAACCAGGTGACTTTGTACAGCCTCTGACACATGAAACGCATAGCCCATAAGTCCACACTGGGCACCAGCAGCGCATTCAGCTACTTCTGTCAGTAACTATAGACGGAAAGAGCATGAAAAGCACACAGACAGGGAACAATGCCCTGTGTAGTGAAAGGAATTAGGTCTACCCTGTACGCACGCGCACGCACGTTGTTTTGTGATGTGCGGTTTGGTTTGTTGGCAACAAAACGCATACAGCATACAAGCTACAGTAATTAGACAAACCCTACAACAACTGATAAAATGAAGAAAATTATTTATATTTATAGAGGAAGCAGTAGACGCAAAAACGGAAACAATGGAGCCAAAACAAGATGTTTTTGTAAGGACGTCCGAGAAAAGTCAGGAGGCTGTGTCATTGTCTCTTGGACATCCTTGGGCTAGATAACCATCCGTGAAATCAAACACAGGTATAACTGGATTATAAGTCAAAGGATATGTGTAGCAATTGCAATGAAAACAAGGAGTAAGAAACTTTGAAATCCAGAAACCTAGCTATTAAAAGAATGATCTGATTTAAACCAGTAAGCGGACTTAAAACACATTGTCATTTACAAACACAACCTGGGAAAAGTTGTTGTTTTATGCAAACACATTCAGAGAAATCTTATACCGTTCATTTGTGAACTTAAATGTGCGCTTGGGATTACTGGAAGACACACTTGTGGCCAACACTAACACATTATTTCCCTTTAGTCTGCCCACAAAATAGCTCAGTATTTCAATATCTGTCAAAAGTGTGCATATATAAAGTTGTATACACAGATGAGCCAAAACATTTTGGCCACCAGCCTAACATGCTGTTGGACCTCCGGCATGGACTCTACAAGACCCCAAAAAGTGTCCTGTGGTATCTGACACAAAGACATTAGCTGCAGATCCTTATGGACCTGTCAGTTGCGAGGTGGAGCCATCATGTATCAAACATGTTGGTCCATCACATCCCACAGAGGTACAATCAGATTGAAGTTCCCAGCAGAACATTGTCCAGAGCTCACACTCCATCCACCACCTTGTCGTCTCCCTATAGCGCATCCTGGTACCATCACTTCCACCACTAAATGGTGCACATGTACACAGCCACGGTCCACGTGATTTAAAAAAGAACAGGACACAGCAGACTAGGCGACCGCCTTCTACTGCTCTAAGGGCCCCAGGTGCCCATTATAGGGCATCTAGACAGTGTGCATGGGTCGTTATGGGCAGTCTGATTGACCTGAGGCTACGCAGCACCAAACACAGCAGGGGGCAAAGCACTGTGTGTTGTGACACATTCCTCCTTTACCCATCATTAATATTGTCAGTTACTTGTGACACATTCCTCCTTTACCCATCATTAATATTGTCAGTTACTTGTGACACAAAAAACCTTCTGTCAGTTTGGACCAGGCGGGATAGGCTTCACTGCCCTCACACACCTTAAGTTAAAAGCCAATTTACAATCAATTGTAATTGTCATTCTTAATACAGTTTGTTGTCTGGCCTTCTAGGCAGAGAGCCAAAGAAAAAGCCATAACGGAGACTGGCCAATAAAAGAGAATGGCCAGAAGAACCACAGACAACTACTGTACAACTAGAGATATAACACAGCGGTCAAGGAAGCAAACAATGCTGCCTGGGCAAAATAAATTCTTCAGAAACAAAAGGAGGCCTCAGCGAGGGAAAGCCCGTAGTCCTGACTGATACTGCAGGACAAGACGCGTGCACACACACACACACACACATTATGTGCACACACACGCAAGCTGCCGTGAGTCACTAATACAACCCTATGGTAACGTTGCCTAATTCACATGACCTCCTTTGGAGTGGAGACCCATTTCATTTTGCTACAAACAAACATTGGATTGGACCAATTCAAATGGATAGGAATAGAGCCAGGGAAGCAGAGCACCGCCATGACACGGAAACTAGTATCCAGTGGCGGGGGACCTCATGGGAAAAGAGTTGTTCCGTATAATGCGAATGGAGAAAAATTACTACATCCATCAACAGCAGAAGAAAAACGATTATGTATTATGCAACATTTACAGATTACAAATAAAACATTCATAACCACTTCACAAGACGGAAAAAGCATGACTGTATAAATAACGATAAAGTGTGAGCCCCAAGTCACAAGACGAGCAACGTGCAGTGCCATAATGGGACTGGCTAGGTTGTACTAATAAGGACCACAACTAAGCATCACGCATGATTTATTTCCCTCTGGATCAGAGGGTTACTATAGAAACACTGGAGTATTTCAGTTGCATAAGGTTAGCAGTGGCATAGTGTAGGGTGGGATAACACATCCCCTCTGACTGATCGCATCCCGGAAACTCTCAAGAAAAAAGAAAGAACATAAGCAGCACAGCCTTCAGCTCGGCCTAAAGATTAACTTACTTCATTATCTCCGCTGGTCTTCCAAACCAAAGAGCTCTATGAGGATAAAACAAGTGTGACAACATCGTCAAATTCTTAATAGGTTACTACAAGTGATGCCCAAAAGGCGAAAGGTATCCAGGAAGGGCGTAAAAATAAGCGAAAAGGTTATGCGGCGAGCGGCTTGAGTAGGGTTCTGACTGGGGAGCCAGTTGGTAATCATGTCTGGTCCAGCAGAGGATCGCTACGTACCTCTCGTTCCCTGGCTGGAACTCAGAGAGCAGGGAGGGCCGGCGGCGGTGGGGCTGAGCCAGCTGGATGTCGTACTCACGGGAGTGAGGGTGATAGTCCAACAGTCCCACCTCCTGAAACACACACACACCACAATGCATAAGAAGAGGACAAGAGAAGAATACTACACACACACACACACACACACACACACACACACACACACCACCACAATGCATAAGAAAAGGACAAGAGAAGCATACCACACACACAAACACACACCACAATGCATGAGAAAAGGACACGAGAAGCATACCACACACACACACACACACACACACAATGCATAAGAAAAGGACAAGAGAAGCATACCACCCACACCCACACCCACACACAATGCATAAGAAAAGGACAAGAGAAGCATACCACACACACAAAAACAACAGCCCAGGTCTGATAGTAGAGGCGTACCACAATTTCCATCTACCCTAGTCATCATTACTATATCTGCCTCTCTAATTCGCTGGCTCATATGAGTGTCCACTAGTTTACACCTGCACCTCTCTGACAGAGTGGATACTGAAGGAGGGTGTGCACTGTGTCAGGGGTTAACAAGCAGGTGCAGCACTGGAGAACCAATAGCCTGTAGGGGCCTCTCCGGGGGAATACAGTCTCCCTCTGACCCTTCCCACAACTGTCATTGCGATTAAGGCACCCGAGAAAGGATAAGGCCTTGGCAGAACAACCCTTAACATGACTCCACCGCGACAATATACACGTTAAACTGAGCGGGTCCCTGGGAGTCATGTCCACTGTGTAGGCTGGGAATGTTGCTGTTGGAGAACCCCAACACTGGGCCTCTGGCGTCATGCTCACTACAGGATAATTCTCTGTTGACAAATCACAACTAACCAATGACAGTCAGGGAAACATCTAAATATTACAGATCATCATACACAGAGGTTCTCATGTGAAAGCACCAACTACCAGCGTTTCTGGCTCCAGTCGGTTTGACCCGGGGCTTCCTTACCGTGTGTGCCCGTGCCAGCTGCAGCGGTAAACTGGCAGGGTTTGGCAGGTGGCGGGTGTCCACAGCCCTCCGGCCCTGAGGCACAGACTGGGGGACGGAGGACATGCTGGTGCAGCCGGTTCCTCTACAGACAAGAAGTGGGTGGAGCTGCAAAGCACACACTGTGCATCATGGGTTGGGGTCCGTAGCCAGCGACCTGCAAGGAGAAAAACATCATTAGTCACTTGTCATCTACACTGCAGGACAGCAAAACCAACCCGAAAAGAAAAGTACTTTAGAGTTAAGTTTTACACAGACATTATCTTTCTTCTTATTATAATCCTAGCAGAAGATGAAATGCTATTTATCCATTCATGTTCGCTAGCACTTTAGGACAAGATAATATACTAATGCACCATTGGGTCCCAGATACGAGTGTCAGCACCTCCCTCCAACAGCTGCTTAGCCCGATGGAGAAGAATATTCAGAGATGTTGCACCTGCTTAGCCGGATGCATGGCTCCCTGGGCCTGCCTGATGTCATACTGAATAGGCTTCTGTCCCTGTGACTTACAGTGTGGCGAAGGAACAGACACATCAGTCTGTCCCTGTGACTTACAGTGTGGTGAAGGAACAGACACATCAGCCTGTCCCTGTGACTTACAGTACGATGAAGGAACAGACACATCAGTCTGTCCCAGTGACTTACAGTGTGATGAAGGAACAGACACATCAGTCTGTCCCGGTGACTTACAGTGTGGTGAAGGAACAGACACATCAGTCTGTCCCTCTGACTTACAGTGTGATGAAGGAACAGACACATCAGTCTGTCCCTCTGACTTACAGTGTGGCCCAGGAAAGAACAAAACTTTCCACTAAAACAGAAGGACAGCTCATGTTGTTGGTGCGGTCTTTCTGGAAATACAGAGAGACTGTAACTGCAGTCTCTCTGGTATTTGCACACCAGAATCCATCCTAGTACTGCGGTCAGCAGTTACATCATCAAATAGAAACAGTGAGCCAGTTCCTGTGGGAGTCATCATGTCAGAAATATAAGCCGCCACATCATTTAACACATGCGTTTGTGCGCCAGTACCTTTTTCCTCTCCATCACTCTGATACATGTTAATCTGTCCACAATATGTTTGTTTTTTTCCAGTAACTGCAGAGTTTGTTCTTATTTGGGAGTATTATTTGTCTCCAAATGCGAAGTATAGAATCGGGAGTAGACATTGACAGCTTTCTTGTTCAAGACTCTCACAGAGCTGAGCCAATTTTCCACATATTTTTTGTACCCTTTAAACCCTAAATGGTTCATCCAATATGGATGGAAATACCAAAGGGAAATACTAAAATGAAACCTGACTGAACACTAACCTGATCATTATTGTATCATTGCAAATCTAAAGTGCTGGAATACAGAGCTAAAACAACACGATTTGTGTCACTAAATACTTATGAAGATATGTCGTATTTTTTACTGAGCTTTGTAATTGGTCAATCTTAGGCCTTCTAATGTTCTAATACATCGGGGTTGCGTTTGATATTACTAACGCAGCTCAGCTCAGGCCCAAACTTCTCAACCGGCGTCAACTTCCTTAACCAGAAAAACATTAATTGGTCTATCTCTATCACATTCCTATCCGATTTGGACATCATTAAGTTAGGCAAAAGTCCCATTCCAGCCGAGCAAACACTTTCTCCCCTCCAATTATCATGCAGTCCGATTGTGAAGTACCAGTATGCTTGGGAGAGTCAAAGTTAGAGGCTTATGGCCTCATTGAACATCTGGACAAGTCTTTCCGCTTCTGATCCATCTGCACAGTTAACCACTACTGTCAGAATGCCGTAATCAGAATGTTGAACTCATAGCCACAATAACACAGCTGCTTTTATCATTTTCACTTCGAGCTAATGGACAACATTTCATACATTTCAGAGTACCACAATTAAAATAATGCCTATTAAAACACATATTTGCAAAAGAAAAATCAACTGTGCGGAAATGGCTTCGCTATTGAACACAGCGTAAACAGCCGCAGTGAGTGGGGTTTGTTTGGTTTTACAGAGCACACACACACACTAAAGAAAGAGAAAATCACTTTCAGATTCAGCAGACACACCAAAGGAGGCATTAGGACAATTGCCATTTCCCTGGGGCTCTGAGGAATGATGCCTCTGATAGGTCGGGTTACACCAGTGCTCTGTGGGGTGCAGTGTTCATATGAAGGGGCAGTGAGTATGGCTGCCAGTGATAATGACTACATCATGTGGTTCTCACTCGCTCGCACTCCCTCTGAAAACAGGACATAATTCCCAGTCAATCTATAAGTCAAGTCATCATGAAACTCTGGTCTAATCTGCCTATGACCTCAATCAGTTTATAATATCAGTTCATAATTTAACCCTAAACCTAACCCGCTAACCCTAACAAATTTGGTAAAATGGAAAATAAAAAATGTAGTTTAAACACAGATGAGACGTTTACAAAACTTTCTGACATTTATAACACAATCACAAGCACTATCTGTCCACCCGTCAGGTTTCACAATGATAGTTTCATTTGATTTCAGCCACGCAGATAACATAACAAATCCCAGAGCATGGATCTGCTGGTGAGGAACAGTGAGGAATTATGCAAATACTGAGATGCCACGCCACGAGACAGGCGCACTGCAGTCTCACATCCATCCATGGGTAATGGAGACAGAAGCATACTGCAGTCTCACATCCATCCATGGGTAATGGAGACAGAAGCATACTGCAGTCTCACATCCATCCATGGGTAATGGAGACAGAAGCATACTGCAGTCTCACATCCATCCATGGGTAATGGAGACAGAAGCATACTGCAGTCTCACATCCATCCATGGGTAATGGAGACAGAAGCATACTGCAGTCTCACATCCATCCATGGGTAATGGAGACAGAAGCATACTGCAGTCTCACATCCATCCATGGGTAATGGAGACAGAAGCATACTGCAGTCTCACATCCATCCATGGGTAATGGAGACAGAAGCATACTGCAGTCTCACATCCATCCATGGGTAATGGAGACAGAAGCATACTGCAGTCTCACATCCATCCATGGGTAATGGAGACAGAAGCATACTGCAGTCTCACATCCATGTGTAATGGAGACAGAAGCATACTGCAGTCTCAGATCCATCCATGGGTAATAGAGAAGGGAGCACACTGCAGTCTCACATCCATCCATGGGTAATGGAGACAGAAGCACACTGCAGTCTCACATCCATCCATGGGTAATAGAGAGGAGCCCACTGCAGTCTCACATCCATGGGTAAAAAAATGGCCACCGGAACCTATCACTTCAGAGTTAGTGGCAAACAAACTACTTGTTCCATTAAGCAGTGTTTAAATAGAGAAACTATTCAAAACACCTTATCTGTTAGCAAACAAAAGATACTGTGGTTTCTAAACCACGAGCCGCATCATCACAAAACATTCAGTAACGCTAGCAAAGCATACTCGTCAATGGAAGAAACAAAAAATGTGTCCTTGTGGATTTTATCCAAAAGGAAAACCTTAATCATAACCAATGCTTAAGTAGTTGAGACAAACATAAATTAATGGGTACTAAATCTTAAAATAAAGATTTAAAAGATTAAAAATCAAATTCAAAAAAGCTACAATATTTATTTTTTTCAATTGAAAATCTGACTGGTCCCATACAAAATTGAAATTCCAAACACAGAGAGCAGTTTGTGATAGTGGTCGATAGGTACTGAGTTAGCATAGATATGTCACCATAAAGATATGGACCAGTGCCAAGATTTAAAATCAAGAACACAACCTACAAGGCTTGAAAATGCTCTTCCAAATATCGTTGATGATTCCATACATAAAAAAAAAATGTATTCGCTTTTTGTTCCATTTCAGGATGAACACAAAGGGCATTGTTCTGTGAGATGCTGTATACAAATGGTCAGGTGTGGGCAATTTATTCAAAATGAAAGATAAAACTGGGATGAACTTGTGAAATGAGAGATGTGTAAAAAGGAATCACCCTCGCCCATCTGAGAAACAGCTCGACAAAGAGCTGAGATGAGAAACTAGACAAAGAGGCCTGAGATAATCTTTCCTCCTCGGCAACCTCTCTTTGATGAGCCTATGAGATTCCCAGTGAGGGGGGTACAGACGGTTTGAAGTCAGTCACAAGACCTTCAGGGAAAAAACATTGAATCAAAATGAGCACTGATACAAAGAAAAGGCTTTGACAAACCCAGTGCGAGGCCTTCCAGACGGGAGGCAAAAACACATGCACTGGCACTGGTTCAGACACCCAGAGGCAATCGACTGGCTTACGGCCAACAATGTGAATGAACTCAGTCACCCCACTCTCTCCCTTAAACCCCCACTACTTACTCATTCCGCCCTGCTCCGTCTCTTTAGTCTCTGTCTTAATCTCTGGCTCCTATACGACAGAGTTGACGGAACCTGTGCTCGGCAACTAGCCTACATATGTCATGCTCTCCATCTTAGGAATGGCTTTGTAAATGCCATCCTACACGAGGCAACAATCGAGCTGGTGCTGCTAAGCCGAAAACAGAATCATGACCAGAAATAATGGCTGGAATCTGGGAGAATATATCTGTGGCGAAGAACGTGACAAAGTCTAAATCTACTATTACTTTTTCTGTAATAGTAGAGACAGGATAGTGGTGCCCAACCTGTTTCAGTTTCTGTACCACCAACATAATGTTGCTCTGTTCTGAGTACCCCTGAAGTACCCCCTGATGTTATTTTTACTAGTAAGCTTGTTGTGTCATAAGTGTGCTCCAGTAGCCCGATCAAGAGTAAAAGTGAAACGTTACATTGTCATAGCTGAATTTCCGCAAAGTGGACAGAATTGACTCAGCAGACTGACCACAAGCGGTTTCTAGAGAGCAATGTGTCAATTCAAGCCAGTCCAACATCCTAACATGGGTTGTCTCTCAGCTAAAAATTATGCAAGCCATTATTGAAACATGTAAATGTTAAGGTCACTGCGGAGATAAGGAATGTTTGTGGAAGATTGGGCAAAGGGTGCCGTTCCACTAATTTTGTCTGGAGTTGTCCAGAATGCAAGACGACTTGAATATCAAAAACTGTCAAAGTAATTACATCCTTAGTTGTACACTGGACTAAAGCATGTGCCATTACACACACAAAAAGAAGGCACTACTAGATTGAGAAAAGATAGAAAACGGCGATGAAAATGCATTGTCTCACTTTTAATTTAGGAGAGGCTGGAGTTGATTTGGGGAATTGCAAGACCAAATGTGACACAACATGTTGCAAACTGAGCATGCCTGTCCTCCACTAGATCGCAGGGTAACTTGCAATAACATTTCCTACAGACAAGTTTTTTTACATCATATGTATACAACATGTTACATCGTAAGTGTATACAACATGTTCGGGCAGCAGAGCCTGGGGTGCACAGCAGTTGCTTTAAGAAAAGACAAAAACATAAATCTGCGTGTTGAACGGGTCAAACAGGCAAGACAGCAGGACCTTCAGACAAAGACCAATAGCTGCAAACAAACTGATAGGCTAGTGACAAAGGGAAGCATTGTTGAGTCCAACACAGCACACTCCTGTCCAGGGGACAGTGTTTATAAACAGACAGATAAATAATGGACTGTGGACCTACAGAGACACAACTTGTGGTTAGGGTTAGCAGGAAGTGTGGTGAACAACCCCCTGCTGTTAATCAATCCGTATCCCGTTATCAAACAACTGATTTGATCATCCTTTGTAGTAGGGGTGGCCTTTTCATTCATTAAGTTGGCATTTGGTTTGTAATTCTTTTGTAACAAAACTTTGCAATAGTAGGCTACATTATAATACATTTCGTCAGGCCTATAATATAGACATTAGATGACATTGTGAATATTTAAAATATATAAAAATATATACCGGTATATAAAACAAATATACATGGTATAGCAGTATATTGCTGGTTTTAATGTATCAATGTGTACCGCGCAAGCACATTGCCTGATTTGCAGATTCACCTCACCTACATGTGCACGTTAATTTCCACACGTCTACGGTGTCTAGAGAAGCTAGAGCCAGAAATGGGTTGCACGACATGTTTGTTAAAGTATATTGATTCTTATCCAAGCATCGCTCGTTAAGACAGGCTTTTACACTATACAAATTATGATAGACCTTTTAGCATCAGGTTTGATAACTTAATAATTATTATATTATTAGGTGCATTCCCATTGGAACCATCAACCTCAAAAAACAACCCAAAAAACACTGCAGTTTGTGTACCCTATTGCGGAAAAAAGAAAGGGAAAAACAAAATTCATATTCATTTTATATTAATTTTGTATCTTCTCCATATTATAACATAGAAATAGCCGAATACCTATATTTTTGCCTATCATGTTTTTTATTGGATATCCTGGCCTAGTATTCTGTTAAAGCTTGCTTATTTGCAGAGAATAAAAATTAGTTAAAAAAATAACTGGGGTTGTTATTTAATCTTTTGAAACATTGCACCATACATTCCAGTTGATTTGTGTTCAATCCCATGCCCGGATGGCGTTTAAGTTCATTTAAGTAGTTTTGCAACAAACAAGGAGCCTCTGGGGAAGAGATTGATTTGCGTAATCACCGCAAGGCTATACATCCTTTATTACAGCGATGCCGCCTTTTATGTTTATTTATGACACAATAATTGGGGAGGGTTTTAATGGAGTTTTTGAGAACCAGTATTTGAATACTCATTCGGAATTACTAAGGAGTATTCACAACCTGTAAAATAGTAAAAAGGGCAAACATTACTTTGTAGTTAAATAATTTGATATATAATTATATAAACCAGAGAGGTATTCGCCAAATTGATTGCCACAACCCACTTATGAGTAGCTAGCCACACAATGCTGAAATCAGTCTATATAACATGTATAAGGATTCCACCAAAACCTTTACTTTCCAAAAACCAGACAAAAGATAAAGAACATTATCCCACCCATGTATCCCGTGCCAATCCCAGCACAACACCTGGCAATGAAATGGCAGAGAACGGTAAACCTAACCAAAGAAAAAATATTGCAATGGAATACAAACGAGTCTAAGTCACATGTATACAATAAGCTCCCACTTGAATAGAAAATACAAAGCCCTTTAACATATATACTGCAAAAAGGCAGATGGGTTAAATGTAATGGGCCTGGTGTGTAAAACCATTGACAGCAGAGGGGAGGATGGTAGGACTCTCAGGCTAGGAATGTGGCACTCTGTCAGGTCTCACAAGGATTTATCTCTCCGGATCCTCATTACCAAGGGGGCCTGGAGACACACACACGCATACACAAGCGCACAAGCACACCAGATCAAAGCACGTTTGTACCAGTGACTAAACATCCACAGAGTATAGCCGATAAATATCTGTAGTGATATTTTCATACACAAAATTCAACCGAATATTAAATGGCAAATGTTAAGGATCTTTTATTGTTGCATCATGCACTTTATACACGGGTATGATAAATAACGTTTCATAACATAGCATCAGAAGTAAATCTTTCAAATGTGAACATTCACAAGTCATACCTGCATAATACAGGGTAGGCAAGCCAAAGGTTCTTTTACCTTTATACGGTAAAAGTAGTGAAAGCAGCATGTATCAGCATAAAATTCACCAGTATGGAAAACGAAATACAGTAGGTTTGCCCATCAATGCCTCTTGCCATGGTCGGGATGTCCCAAAAATCATTGTACGCCCTACGGCCACCATGGCTTTTGTGCTCCTTCTACTGTCCAAATCTCAGTCAGCAGTCAGTTTGTATGTTTGTTCTGAAATGTGGGTAAAAGGTGTATTTTAAACCAGATGATTTTGAAAGCAGCATTGCACTATGCATCATTCAAAGTCAGCGGCAGACGGGCAACTGAGAACAACCACAAGATTGGACTACATGCAGGTTAGCAAGCTAGCTAGTTAGTTATCGATTGATATATAGCTGACGTATTTAGTGCTTAAACTGAATGAAACCAGTCTGTTTTAGGAAGTGTGTTCAGCCCTTCATTACACTTTCAACACACATAAAATTCAATCTGCACAAAATGTATGAGACTCAACTGTTAAAAAATTGGCCACTGCCATTGGCTAATGCCTTCTTATTTGCTGGTAGGCCGATGTCAGTCCGATACCGATGTACTGCTGATGCCTTCGTCCATCCCTACCTGCTAGGCAGCACGACTGAGTCACAAGCTAGCTTTGAGAGGTCAGTCAGATAGGAGATGAAAAAATGAAAAGGGTAGCTATGGGGAAGCTGTAGTATAACAAACAGCACAACAAGTACTTAAACAGGGCAAAAACTACTGTAGTATATAACCACAAAAAAAGCGAACAGGCCCTGTTATTATTTATGTCTTATTTATTATCAATCAATTCACTACAACATTTCTGAAGACCAAAAACTTTCCTTGTGTTATTGAGTTGCTATACCTCCAGATGTGCTTGTCCAGCTGGATCCACACAGCAAAGCAAAGCATGTATTAGATGTCCTCCTCTTTCCCTTCTCTGCCTGCCTCTCTTCCCAGGCCTTAAATCCCAGTAACTATGGTGGGGTGGGCATTACAGGGGTTTCCCCATTCAGGGGCCACAGTTCACTAGACCCCCCCGGTCTCAGTTTCAAGATTTATGCTGCAACACTATTGCGCCGGGAACTAGGGTGTCTAACCTTTCCCTGTGTCGTGTTTCCGTTTCCATTAAGGAGGACACATGCCCACTGACCACACTGTGGGTCAGTCCGGCCCTAAGCACATGTAGCAGACCCCTCCTAAGGCCCGCATGGTTGTGTTTGAGGCCAAGCAGCTGATAATACCTGACAGTTTCAGCTTCCTATCTGCATAAACCTCATCCATCCCGGGTTCACCTGGACCATTTTATAAATCTCTGTTATTGGAAAACATTTAATGATAATTACTCAGTTAGGAGTTGAAGGCGCCAACATTAAGCATGCAAGCGAACTAGACGCTTCTGTTTAAAACCTCTGGATTCAGTATATCATGTCATCACTGTGCTTTGTTACTATTGCGAACTTTGGTACAAATCAAAGTCAATTACACACTTCAGTGTGTCCCTGACTTCTAGAAAGGCCACACTGGTCGATGTCTCTATTGGTATGGCTAGCATGATCATCCATCTCATCCCCAAAACTATAACTGGAAAAACAGACGCTACCGGACACACTCAGATCGGTCTTGCTAGTAGCCTAGTACAAATATAGAGGGCTTGCTCAGAGTTGGGTAAAACTGCTTTCGACTATCATTCCCGATATTCACCGAAAGCTTGCAGAGTAAACTGTAAGTTAGAAACATTAGTGTCTATAAGAAGGTTCAAAAGTATGATATAAGAACATCCCTGGTAAACTCTGATTGCTTTCTGTCTGAGTGCCCTTCCCATGCGTTTCATTGTTTATTCATATCCACTTTCCTCAACACAGGGGTCAAATGTGAAAGAGACAGTCTCAGCTTGATTTCACAGATTATATAAAGATGAAATATCCCAAACAGTATTTTATGACCCTAAAGCCGCCTAAACGGGATATGGGTTATGATGATAGAGCATCCGTAGGAAGATTGGAGAGCTTTCGGTTTCTGGCAGCACGTACCCATGGCCGCAGTAGGCTACACATGTCTTTGTGAACAATAGCAGCTTCTGCACACGCCACAATAAACAATAAACAACAAATACATAAAATTAAAATAAACTCAGCTGTTAATGTTGGATCAATTTTCTCAACAATGACATTATGCAGTGAGTGCCAACAGTTCAACATCCGTGGAATCCGAGATCCGTGTGACACAAGCCCACAACCACTGAGCTTTAAAAAAGCACATTAACTGCATGCAGAGATCAATGCTCTCCCAGCTGTATGCCACTTTTATAATAGGCAAATGAGCTGGAAATTACAACGGTATTACATTAGAATTCATTTATGACTACTATTAGAATATCACTGAAAATGCCAGCGGTCTTTGCACTGAAGAAATCATAGGGCCCAAGATATCCTAGAACTGCAATCAATCCAACAATCGCAATTGCAATGTTGGCTTCCCGTAATTAAATGAACATGATCGACTACAATATTGATGTTTAAATATGTGATCCGCTCATGCATATCGCATCAAACGCTTTCTACACTTCCTAGTAGACATAAACATGCAATAATTGAACTTGAGTGTCAAGTGTATTAAAAGAAATGACAACACAGAATATGGCTATAATAATATGACAGACTTACTCAAAGATTTGAATACTTCTGCAATGTTTGCATTTGTAATTGTCTTAAACTAAACAGAGTGACAGGACAGCTCAATCCAGAAACTGGGGGAGGGGCTCCCACGCTGTGTACAACTCAGCGATGTTGATATCAACAAACAGAAAATGTTAAACTAGTTGACAAGTGCTGGGGGACTACCTCATGTCATCTGATTACATTAGGATCTTTATCTATGCTGTAGTAGTCTACGTGCCAGAAGACTAGAGTCAGTCTGTCCTGGTGTAACTTAATTCCCATCTTGTGTCCTGTTGAATCCTAGGTATGCTCTAGGGGTGCACGATATTGACAAAATATGAAATAGAGATATTGATCATGAATGTTACTTTCGATATTCCTAAACATCCTAAAAATGTGTATCTATGTAAAGTTATAGTGATGAATGGCGAAACAGAGATATGTTTTGGACTATGAGTCTTAACTTGTCGGTTTCATTGAAATGTAATGTTTAAAGCAAATTGTGACATTGTTAAAAACTTTTGATCCCTTGACAGTTGTGGATGAAAAATATTCCATCTGACCGATTCCAAGCTCTGCTTGCACCGCCTCTCTGCATTTATCTTATAGCATTGGCAACTGCCCAATTAAACATGATCATTAAATAGCGGTTTCACACAGGCACTAAATCGAACACAACTAAGCCACACAACAAACGGACGATCTCTCCACCAAATAAACGAAATATTGCATACTTTCCAAGACATTTCCGCTGTGATATTGCACAACGTGATATCGCGATATAACAGTATTGAGTCAATATATTGTGAAACCCAAGCATGCTCTAGGAAATTATTTTCATCTAAGCCCCAGTACTACCTAGCTCAACAACAAACATATCTTGTTGTAAATCAAAAACTTTCCTAATGACTCCTTCTGTTATTGCCCACGGCCAACTAGGCATACCCACTCTGATTATTTTTGAGCACTTGGAGGGAGGCTTTGACTGAGATGAGTGGGAGCTGCCCTTCAAAACAACAACAACTCCATTTGACTGATTAAATAGCAGCAAAATCTTAAGTTGTAGTCTGTTTTGTTACACTCAATGTATTTATCACCTTCGGTGATGGTCGTGTTTTCAACCAATCCATTGCAAACAATGCAAGAGTTGATTAGCTGCTGTAATTACCATATATAAATGCAATGTTAATCACCAGGTGCAGCAAACTGCAAGGAGGGGCAACCCAGAGATGCGTTTGCTTTATGGGTTTTTAACTGGATGTGACGACTAGCAGAATGGGTGCAGTATACAGCGCCTGGGTGCAATAGATGTCTTAGATCTCAGGCGAGAAACCCCTTTAATGTGTTTTTGTGTTTGGTGTATAGTTATGGCAGGTTTATGGAGGCGAGTGTGTAGCAATGTTTCTTGTAAAATGTTGGTGGCAAATCTGATGACTGAAATATAAAGCACAAGAAAACTACAATCAATGATAGCAAAGCACGTCTGACGCTTATTAATAACTCAACTATTTCAATGACGCGCAGCGATTGTCCAACATTGTGCGCTGTAAATTCACAGTAGTAAAGTGAAGCGTGAAAACATCCGTTGCCAGCACATGATATTTTAACGCAAAAATATCAAGAACGAGTCTTTGTGGGGCATTTACATAATTTTGTTAACATACTTGGTGGCTTTCAATGGTAGATTAAACCAGGAAGGCACTGACCCGATATTTTGTGTCCGAACTGATCCGATACTGGCCAAAAACACCAGACGAGATATTGCCCAAAATTAATAACCATCCGTTACGATCCATTAGCCTATGATGTAAACAGATGTGTGTCGTGAGACAAGCAACACGTGTCAGGTAGACATAGCCATCTAGAAATGTAAGATGAAATGGTTAGGTTAAGCAAGGGGCATCCAAAGAAATGCATTATTAACACATCAGTTGTTTAAAAGAGAAGAAAAAATGACACCAAATTAGTGTCGATATCAGGAAATACTCAAGGTTGCAGTATCGTTATTGGTATCTCACATAAAAGTGGCATCAACAGACGCTAAAGTGATGTCTTCAATGTTTGCCTCAGTAGTTTGTGAAAGCACAATATTATTTTAGTCCCAGATGGTAATACAGATACTTTTGTAAGAAAATGTCTTAGAGATCTCCATTCCAATTCATGGAACAAAAATATGATGTCTACATGTACAGTAACACAACAGAGGGATACGTTTTTCGAATAACCAAGTATTTTAGGCATAGAACAATCAATTATCAATATAAATGCTGAGTGCACCCAACACTTTATTGTGGCTAAACACTAAAAATAAAAATTGCATGGCCCTTCCCAGATGACAGAAATCGCATTCACTTCCTGACAAAGACCAAAGCGGTAACTAAATACGTTACTAGCCATTATTTCACATTGACATGATGTACAAAAATGCTGATTCTGCAACTGCTCAAATGTCAGATGTTGACTTGCTAGCATTAGGCATTAAAACAGGAAACTGTGTGGAGTCTGATAACATCACTTCTACACAGCCCCATATCGTGAGGAAATGGTTCCCAAAGGCCTTTGTTCAATTCAAGATAGACCAACCATCCACAAACATTGGGAAGGGGGATGTCTTTGAAATCTCCACACACCCACCATCATCCATTATTTATTTACTTGCTTTATACAAGTTACAATGTTATTTTAACAAGACCACTATTCGTTGGGACTTTTAATAGACAGCATGTGATACAATAATTTTGACAATTGGGAGTTTAGTGTAGCCTAGATTAATGTAAAAACACAAAAATCACATTTCCTAGAAACTAAAGGAGACATGCTCAGTCTAAAAGTATCTGCAGAGTATGGGATTGATCTGAATTCCAGGGGTGAGTTTAGTTGGCTGGAAAGCAAGTTGTGACATCTGCCCAATATCTATAGCTTGTCTTCACAAGCTTTTCACCAATCAAATTAATGACCATGCAGGCCTAGTTGATGACCTCTCCCACCAGACAAAAGAAGCCCTTTGGGCAGACTGCTATAATGAAAATCCTTCTCCATAAATCCTGCTCTGGTCCTGGCGAGCTCCACGGTGAAAGGACTAAAATCAGTCTAGCCGACAGACCCAGTTTAACCCTGGGCCAGCCTCAAGAGCACACACCATCAAACCTCTAGTGTAACATGTTCCACGACTGTGTGTGTGTGGGTGTATTGATGCATTGTAAGGGCTTGCTACTGAGCTCTGTTGATTTTAATTATTCTACTGCAGAGTTTGGTAGAAATACAAACATGCCAGATGCACACAGATCTTTTCTGCCTCAGCGAATTATGTATAATAAGTAAAAGTGAAAATATGTTCACAGAATCAATATACTCAATAGCTTCCAGCAAACCACATATATGGATTGGCATGTCACCACAAAGACTTCATTTTTAAGTTAAAGATATAGTTTAGTTAAAAAAAGAACATAGCCTTGCATGGATAGAGAATGAACAAAACAGAGGCAACAAGCTTAGGCATAAAAATTAGGGATGCACCGATGCATCGGCTGAACATCGGTATCGGCCGATATTTGCCTCGTTAACTGCCACCGGCCATCGGGAAATAAAAATGACATTCGCCGATGTTTATTTGTGTCATCAGTGTGTTCAGGAGAAACTTTTTTTGGAGAGCTTGCTGGAACAAAAGCGCACACTTGCTACATATGCTGCAGACTACGACCTCCCGGCCACTCTCAGTGCGCACTAGTGGCAATTAATTGAAAACTTTATAACACTCCTCTCCCCATTTGAACAATTGACGAGAGAAGTTAGCTCATCAGAAGCATCAGCTGCAGATGTCATCCCCTCTGTGACAGCCCTGAGACGGCAGTGTTCGACATAACCGATGGCCCGGGGCCAGTAAAAAAGTATGTCGGGCAAGTAGATTGGCTTGTTTATATCAGGGCTTGAATTTCGGTGCGGGATTGCAGGGATTGCGCATAATTTAAACCATTCCCGCAAGGTTACTTTTTATAGTGCGAGATTCCCGCACAAATATATTTGCTTCATCTCAGACCGTGGTAAAGTTGGTTGGATATTCGATATTGGATATTCAACGGATATACGGAGCCTGAGATCAGGTCCGGTTTTCCCGCAAGCAGCCACACTACACACAGATCACCCGCGACAGAAACCTCCGTGTGCTTATAGTTAGGGACCGACAATAAAGTACAAGAGCCGAACGACTTGTACGTTTCCGTGGCATAAAAGAAGGAATAAATAATAAAAATAAAAACATCGGCCAAATTGTTATGTTAAACATCGGTATCGGTCCAGAATTTCCCAATCGGTGCATCCCTAATAAAAATATTGCAGGACATTAATTCTGTTTGTAAAAGAGAATACAGTATTCTGCATTGTCTGTGTTAAATTGATATGGCGTTGTTATCCCAGTCTGAAGCCCTTGGTGTGTGCGTGTGTCTTGTCATGTCTTGGCAGCAACAGGCCTTTGACAAAAAAAGCATTTCATTTCCTTATGCAAAAAATATTTAATGTGACTAGTGAGTATTACTTTGGATGCACTGTGTGCCTGATCATTATTGGTTATATAGCATTTCAGGCAATTTCAGAATGCCAGTGAGAAAATATGACTGCTAATCTGTAAGCGCAGTGATTGCATGATCACGACAAAGCAAGAGGCCAACATATAACTTTGATATAATTGATTTAATGTATCAGCGCAACTGACAAACATGTGATACATACAAAATGGCTAAACAAAATATATACATTATTCATTTATTTTGTGTCTTTGGAGTGTAAAGACACAAAGCCATTCTACTCCGTCGCAATCCTCTTTTGTGCAGAGAAGTTTACATCATTAACCACATCTCAAAGCATTGTTTAAGCCAATGCATGGCAGAAACCATTTTTACAGCAGCCGGAGGCATATTCCAATGTGCTGTATACAAGTGTTCTGATCAGTAGGCACAGCTCTTAAAACAAGGTGGTACAAAGTTAGTGGCACTGTCTATTGAAGCACGAAAAATGGGAGTCAATTTTTGCTGTGAAATAACCTTCAAGATACCGGGGACTGAGCCATGCTTAATCTTCTGGGACACATCCACTTTAAGCTGTATAACTGGTATCTGATCTGTTAGCCATTGAAGTTCTCTGAGTCGAGACAGACCAAAATAATAACATGGGATTAGATTTATTATAAAAGACTTACCATTTTATTCTATGTGATTTAGATTGATTAATTAATTAAAAAGAAACAATCTAAATACACATTGTGGTTCTGTAAGTGTACATTAAAAAAATGCATTGATATGCATGTAATAAATAAGGTAGGAATGGTATTTAACTCTCAAAGCTTATTGGTCAATTGGTGGATCTCTGGGTAAGGAGTAATATTTAGAAAAGTTATTTGTTTAAGCTTAAATGAGCGCTGTTTCTGACGATGATGACGTTAAATACTCTGACAATTTGCAGCCATAAAGGCACTTAAATATTGTAGGCAAGTCTACAAGTAACCTTTTTGGTTTGACAGCGAAAGTGGCCATATCACTCCCATTTCTTTACACCAGAAAATACCGGTTACTGTGGTAACTAAGACAACAGCATTTGTGTGCGTTGCAGGGGTGTTACGGTAAGCTAAAGTCATGATTCAGTACGTACCGCAGACTTTAGTCATTGTTCGGTACAACTCAGGTGTAGTATAGTGTAAAAAACTTGGGGACACGACAATACAAAACGTCAAAACTAATATAACTAGAAACCAACTGTCCAGGGCCATTGCAAAAAAACTGGAGAATGATAATAATAATGTCATAATTAATTCAACATCTTCCAGTTGTTTTATAATCTGACACACACGCAAATAAATACCTTGTGGATCGTTGTGTGCACAGTTGGCCAATCTAGAGCAGTGATGTGATGCATGGCTGTCTGGTATTGCTTTTCAATAAAACCGTTACACCACTAGTGGGTTGCCTCAGACAAAGTGCCGTTTACTTTCTGATGCCTTCCTGACAGACATGGCTTAACCCACTAAACTGCCATACAATCAAACCAAAGGCCCTTAGCAAATAGATGTTTTCGCCTTGGAGCCGAATCTACAGGCCAGGCAGATTACATTTACAATGGGACCAGTGTAAATGTAATCTGCAAAGTACATATCTTCCTTCTATATGAATTAACTAGTCCTCACCGGACTAGTGTGAGAAACGCTGCGCTTTCTGAGAAAATATAAACGTCCACAAAAGAGCTTGCTATAAACCATCTGTACATCTTCACATGAACACAACATAACCCTAAACCTATAAATAAGACTATACAGGTTGCATTTAGGTAAACTAATTGTGCTTCGGCGGGTGGCACAAGGAATCAACCTACCAGGTATGGTAAAATGATACTACAGTTCCCAGAGTAACACACATATTTGCACGATTGGCAGTCAATAAACTAATGTGCACAAATATATATAAGAGACTTCACTGACAATTTGCGAAAGACAACTTCCTGACTGTATAGGGAGTGAAATGTTAAATGAACACACACAATAACATATTTGTGGAGGCCCATTAACTGGATGTCAACATTCTTTGGTGTCAAGTTGTGTTTTGCAAGCAGCTAGGACGGTGTCAATATGACAGGTGAGCCGTAACAGCAGTGAAGCAGTATAAAGTCAGCACCACCAGGTACTGTCAGACCGATTGTGCCATTTTCAAACACCACTGAACCTCTGTGATAAAAAGGTAATTGCTAACAAGTAGATTCTATTGTGAATGTTAGTGTCAATACAAACATCTTATCCTGCCAATAGATAATTTCATAATCTGTTTGGAAGGAATGGCATATGGTACCAATGCCATAGGTCCAGCATCAGCCTAGCTACATAACTACTACCAGGCAAACACAGCTACCTGCTTATCCAGATTTGTTCCATTTTGCAATATCTCTTTAGTATTGACTTATCAAGTATTGACATAAGTATGCGCCTTCAGAAACACACAACTCCCACAATCCACATACCTACACCACAACCAAAGTTGACTATTGCCAACAATAGCACAATACCTCAGAGCATGCAGCTAGTAGACAAACCGGACGCAAGAAGCAAGCTTTGGCATTACATACATTAGTTGCCTCAAAATAGTAGTGTCAGTGTCAAATAAAACACCACACTGCGGACATCATGGCCAAGTAAATAACCAGTCACTGTTATTATGCCATAGATAGTGAGGCTATTTTTGTAAAGAACACAGTTTGGGTATCTAGTATTGTTGTGGTATAAACTAGTTTGACAGTAAATCTTGTATCAAAACCAATACTCTAAAATGTTGATACTTTTTACGTTTATGAATAAATTTTCAGAAAGTTGCACAAAGGTATGCGTTTACTGTTTAGTCGACATCTGTTGTGAACTAACCATGAGACAAACGTGGTCTACATGTACACAAACAAGGATCTAAAGATTTCCAAACCCCTCAAAGTGAACAGTTGCTCAATTTGTGCCACAAACAGACTTGTATGCTAGCTATCCCCTCTCATCTAGTTTTATCTGGTCTCCCTCAGGCATGACACTGAGCAAAGGATAATCCCTCCCTCCTTTAAAGCACTAAACACACAGTTAACCCTTCCCTGAAACCACTGGATGGGCTGAGTCCAGGTGACAGTAACTGCTCTGAGGCTGGAATTAAAGGAGGCTAAACCGTGTCTTCCCACATCACCACGGATTGGCAGCGGACTTGGTGATCCCTGTCCCTGCTTGGATAAGATTATCCTGTTTAATAGAGCAGCCGGGCCGAACAACACTGGGGGAGGAATTTTGAGGACTGAGTCAGACTCTCCACAAAATTAGATTGAGACCAACAACCACACACTATTATTTGTGGAAATTGTGCAGGCTAAAACAAAAATAAGCTTTACAATGACCCAGTTCCTTATAAGAATATACATTTAAATGATGCATTAATAAATGGAGCAATACTAAATAACTAAATAAACGAAATATAAACATAGCATTGTTTATTCAAAAGAACAGTTTAGAATATACAATGATACATGATATAATCAAATCAGAGGAAATCCTTCTAAGATTTACAGTTAAAAAACTGCAACTAATGACATATTCAGCTGCTGAAGAAAAAAAATATATAATACTTCACCAAGTGTCCTGGCCTCTCAACACATGACAATATTACTAATTTATGGAACATTTATTCAAAATATCAATTTGTGTGGTTGACCATGTTAGATAACCACCAGACAATTTTCATAATATTTAAATATCCTCTGAATGGCATTTGGAGCTCATTTCCCATAGGCCCTTTATTGTAATTAAACTCTTGGCCTGGACTCTGGTATTGAATACCACAACAGAAAGCATGCACTTGACCTTATAAACAATGAGCCCAAAAGGCCTTAGAGTGAAACAAGAAAAAGATCATAATTTGTTTGAATTATATTGTCTTCTGAAGAAAGAATTTATCACATATACTGACATTCAAACCTGATTTTTTTAAATAATTCTACCAAATAATTATCACTAAAAATCCTTCTAATTTTTAGCAACAACCCAGCACTTTGAGTTAACTGCTTTGCTCAGGGGCAGAATAAAAATGTGTATCATCCAGGCTTGGGAATAGAAGCTGCAACTTTTCTTTAACCGACGCAGCGCTGTTGATCACTATGCTACCGGGCTGCCACAAATTGTGAAGTAATGAAGCAAACCTGGCAAATGTATGGCATTTTAGTCTTAATGCTTCTGTTAAACAGGGCTTGACATTCTGGAAATCTACCACTGGCAGACCAGGCTAAATTATATATATTCATAATCAAATAAATCTAAGGGAAAAAAATACTCAAAATGTAATCAATTCTTGAGTACCCTTCTCCCAAAGTCCACAAATCGTCCCTGAGACAACACACTGTTTTCAGCCAATCCTGCTGCAATGTGGACAACTTTTGAACAACAATATGCCTGAAACATGTGGAGATGGAGGAAAGAAGCTTCTACTTTGGCCCAATCAGAATACTCCCACTTACCCCTTCCCCTTAGCCCTACCCCTTAGTTTACCCCTACCCCTTGGCCCTCGAAACCGAGTGGTAAGGGCTACGTTCCCCTAGGAATTGGGACACCACTCGGTTTTGGCTAGGTCATCATACATCGTCGCTAGCTGGCTGCTACGTCACCAGAGGCGACACAAATGTTGATCTCAAACTTCGGAGATGCAGTCTGGAAAAGTGTGTATGTTGTCGATTGCATGAATTTTAGTTATGTTTTTGCGATTGTCTGCAACAAATCGCAGAAATCAAGCGAGAAGAAGTCTACGACGCCTACAAATGCTGGTAGTTTAACTTATGGTATGTATCGATTGGTTGGAAACAACATTGTCGTATTGTATTTAAAGTTCACGGAACTAACCAACAAGGTAGCAAACATTTTTCCCAACTCAGCCATTAATGGTGTAAAATTGTTTTATTTTCCAGACTGGTGGTCCAACAAGATACTGTGCCATAAACCCCAACACGTCTATACTGCGCATATGGTTCGATGTATGTAGTAGTTATTTGTTTACTTTGGTGGAGGTGCATATGGATGCAGATGTTCTTCTGTGTACTATTGTTTTTAATGTTTTTGTAAAGCACACGTGCTATATAAATAAACCTGCTTGCTTACTACTGAAGGCTGTTTTCAATAAATAATTTCATCCACATTGCGTTGTGTTTTGTATATCTGTTTCAGTGATCACTGTTTTGAATGTCATTGATTGATGTTCAGAAACCCTTAATCAAAAACAATGTGCAAAGTGCAACAACAAACAAACTACAGTTTATCAAACATTTTTTTTCAAAGAGGCCCAATAACCTCTATGTCTTGGCATCACCAGTGTCCTGTATCATATCCAAATTATGTTGTACACCTTCATAATCTACAGTCTATGGTTGTACAGCATGAAACTTCGGTTCATTTTCTGCCCGAAAGCAAATTATTTGCCGGGTTTCCTCCGGCGTCCCTGTGTGATTCGGGACGGTATGTAAAGCACTTTTATCGCTATTCCAAAAGCAACATGTTATGTTATGCACTGATATGAATTATCTGCTAAAAGAGTTAACTGTAGACAAACATGCATTGAGTAAAGGTAGTCAGAGAAATACGGGACAAATTAGCAATGTATCTTTGGCGTTGAAAACTGGCAAAAAGTAGCGATTTAAAAAAAAACTTCAATTATTAAAAAAGTTAAAAATATATATATACAGGACTGCGTAGATCACAAAACAATTGTGTCGTAATTTTTAAATTCGTTATTTAATCCGAAAATACTACATTTATGGGTCTCTTTTGATGATCTAGCAGCCATTGTTGACGTCTCGCAATGTGTTCTGGGTACCCCTTGGTTTCAAGTAAGCTCTCGGAAAATCTTGGTTTCAAGGGGTATATAGCCCTTCGTCTTACCCCTTCGTCTTGATCAAAATGAGTATTCGGACAGCACTTGGTGTCGCGCGAACGCGCAAAACTAAGGGGAAGGGGTAAGGGGGAGTCTTCGGATTGGGCCTTTGGCAGGCTGTCAAACATGTGAGCTATTGAATGGGAGACAAAGATTGGGCATTTAATTGATATGCTATGTATAATGTCATTACCGGCTATCTAGTTTACTTTAAAGCGTCAATATTTGGGACCAATTGGATGCTAATCCAGGCACAACCTGTTTCAATAATTTGTCAATGAGGTGAAACGCTGCCCTGCTTAGTTTTTTTTATCAGCATCATTGTTTTAGTCGATCAAAAAATTCCTTTTCACCAACCAGATTTAATTGGCAGCCAAAGTATTTAAGAATGACAAAAAATGCAGTCAGCATTGCACCAACAAGGCGTTTTATTGATATTTGGAAATCCCTGCCTGGTTAAACACATGCTGCTAGCAGGTAAAGTGATTGAGCCACACTTGACTTATTGGGCCACACTTTTCTTATCGTGCAACTCGAGCTTATACAATAACAAATAGTTTCTACATTTGGACAAGCCCAAGTAACGTAAATATTTAAGGAGGTTGACGTTGGGTTAAGTAATGACATGAGATTTGCCTTGGCTTTGTTCATACATTACCCCACATAACCCCCTCTGTCCCAACTTATACATACACAGGTCAAGTAGTACTAGTATTGTGAGAAAACAAGTTAACTCACAGTTCTATACTCCGCAGCTAGCAAATACTTTCAATTGTCATTTAACATACAAATTCAAGTATGCCATTTAAAAACATCTCACAACTCCTGCACCCGACACGGTTTAAATTACTTCTTCAGGCAACTAGGTCCCCGGCTACGTAACGTCAACAACAACAGAAAACCGAAGTGTTGACAAGCTCATATCACATATAATGAATGTGATGTCTCTGTCTATAGTTGTAACTAACTAATTACAACACGTGTCCACTGGACATCTAGTTAAATTAACGAAATGCATTACATTAGCTACGAAGACACGGACGATTAAAAAAAAATAGATAGCCCTGTGTTGGTGACAAAAGCTTACCAGTCAGTACAGTCGTATAAGGGAGCTAATGCTAGCTTGCTATAGGTAACGTTATGTTGTCTACTACTACAGTAGCTATTCTAGTAGTAAAGGGGTTGCTTTCTTAAGGTGTAACGTCATTTACACAGCTAGTCGTCGCGTTCCAAGTTGACATTACGTAATTATATATAGGACGACTCGCTTTATCGTCCAGTAAATTACATTGTGTATGCTAACTATCTACAGCAGTAGTCGTCTAGGTAGCTAGCTAACTAACTAACATCATTTACACGATAACATCAAGTAGCTACGTTAGCACGCTAGTTAGCTGCTGGTAGCTAGCACTGTTGTAGAGTGCTTCTCGCGCTGTGTAGGCTTGCTAGCTAGCCGACTTACTCACTCGAGGCTAACATACGATAGCGGTGTTATCTTACCGTATATTAGTCAAGTCTTTGTGTTTTGATTTTGATGACGCTAATGTAGTTTTCGCGCTTTTGCTACGGGTGGTTTCTTTTCCCAGAAGTAATCCACATTAAAGACGAGTTTTTTATGTCTAATTCGCTCAACGGCTTTTTCTTCTGGTAGCGGCAAATGTCCCCCCGTCCTGCTACTCTCCGCGTGAACACTAGTGCTGAAACGCCTCTCTAGAACGAGCCCGTTCGATAGGTCGCGTGGTCTCGCGCACTCCGGCTCTTTTTTGTCTCTCGAGACCACTCATTCACGCATCCCTATAGTAAGCCTTGCGTTGCACATGGAGAGTAGGGTGCACTGACTGCACACCGTGGTGTGCATACAGTAACAACAAACAAATGCAAATGTTTATGTGTGAGATCACGGATTATCATGTTGTGTGTTGAGTTTCTTAGAGTATGTGTGTGTGTGTGTGTGTGTGTATGTGCGTGCGTGTTGAGTTTCTTAGAGGTGTAGAGGGTGTGTGTGTGTGTGTGTGTGTGTGTGCGCGCGTATGTGCGTGCGTGTTGAGTTTCTTAGAGGAGGTGTAGAGGGTGTGCGTGTGCGTGTGTGTGTGTGTGTGCGTGCGGGCTAGTGCCTGGCTGGAACTGATCGGTTCTGGTTCATCTGGCCCGTCCAGTGCTAAATGTATAGGGGTTTGAGACGTATTTTTCCATTTTGTATTAGATTTTTTGTGGTCTTTATCATTTTGTGTTACAATGATATACAATTAAACGCAATCATGGAATGTAAAAGGTATAATCAAACAAATGTTATAAAGTTAAGGTGTACTTTTTCGTGTTGTGAAACAACGAAAAAAAACTGTCACGGTGAGAGAAATTAGCATAAGGGGGTAGCCCAACCAATCAATCAATCAATCAAATGTATTTTATAAAGTCCTTTTTCCAACTACAGTTCTCCCAGCGTGCATTTACAAGAACCCAGCCTGAAACATTTTTAAAAGTTTAATAATTCTACTGCCTATGTGTATTGATCAGTGTCTTTAAAACCTGGTCCAGGTCAGGCGCATGACCAGTCGAATAATGAGGTTTTACAATGTTGTGATACCCGATACTGTATAATAGTGTGACCCGACACTGTAAGGCTTGTTCTGCAAACTAACCTGGCTTTATGGATTTAATATTAAAGTCTATTATTACATTAACAAACTCCTGAAGTAGAATACAGGCTCAGTATAGATTCTCATTTCAGCTACTTTCTAGTCTGTGGATTCAGCCCCAGTTAGTGATTGCACCTCAATTTACTGAATGGTATGTGCTTGTATTAGGCTGTAGCAGAGCTGTAGTACTCGAGACCGGTCTCGGTCTCGAGACCGGTCTCGAGACCACTTTTTTAAGGTCTCGGTCTCGTCTCGGTCTCGGTTACATTTGGACTCGGTCTCGACTCGGTCTCGGACAGTAAGGACTCGTAAATTCTTCCGAGACCAGCCGAGACCAGCGTAGAAATTATCGCCCACAATTTTTTCTAGAAAAATATTTAAGTATGACATGTAGAGGCTGTATTTCCATTGGCTGTATTTCGTCCAGAGTCAGACAGTTTTTTTCTGATGTGGCTTATCCCGCCAATGGCTATCTACTTTTGAAGAAAAGCCCACCCCCAGCGTCGCTAGAGCGTGCACCCATTCACGTAAATACTTCAATCTTAAACATATGCTCGATCATGTCTGCACAATCAGCCAATATATTCGTTTTGCCTATATTCAGTACATTGAGCACAAATAAATAATTTGTCCGAAAACACACAGCGGTTAGTAATTAAAATACATATATCATGTTGAAAAGCTACAGCCTCGTCCATCATGACTTTTCCTAGATACGTGCATTTTACCATGTCCCGTTTTCAGAATTGCAAAATCACAAACCGAACAATATATAAAACTACTATTTACATGTTTTTTGATACCTAAACTGCCTTCCTGTCGCCAAAATCCCACGCCGCTGGGCGTTGGTACCCTAATTGCGGTACCCAGACACCGATCACACTTCACTGAGCCTATATAGCAATGGTTGAATGGGCGATACACAGACAAATACTACGAGAATACATATAGACAATAGTCTGATTGGCTTGGTTGAACTACAAAAAAAGAGGTACGTTTATAAAGAAATATGTTTCACTAAATAAACAGAACGAATTCCGCCAAATACATACAGCCCCATTCATGTGTCATGCGCCTATTGCACTCAATAATTAATAACGAATGAACCACAGTGTATTCATATAGCCTACAAGAGACTTCAACAAAATATTGTTTTGTATCGAAATTAAACGAATATAAACAATAATTATTAATAGGCTAACTACAAATGGGCGATAAATGAAATTACTCATGCACACAGAAGGACGTGGGACATACATAAGTCCGGGGGGCATACGGCAGAAAGAGCATAAAACTGGAACGGTTATGGTCCGATCTATATGAAACTGAACCCGTTTTGGTCCGATCTTTATTAAACTGGAAGGGTTTTGGTCTGATCTATATGAACACTGTGCGCAGTTCAACCGGGTTAGTTTGCTGCTGTCTCATGTGCACTCGTAACAATAATGAACACTGTGCGCAGTGCAACCGGTTCGTTTGCGTGTCCTGCTCAAGCAGACAAACAACTGAAGCTGCGTGCCTGTGGACAGATAAATAATTATAAATAGATTTGTTTATCGGCCAATCATGCGCAAATCATTTGATTGCAAGTCGCTTGTGATCTAAAATGTGTTAGCATTTACTACATCAACATAGGACCTACAGTTTGATGGATTTTCATTTATTCGATTTTTTGAAATTTTAGCCTGTGCATTTTAAAATCATGGTTTTATTTTCGTATTTTATGTTTACATAAGACAATAAATAGGCCTACATACTCTTTTAATAAAATTCATTTAATTCAGGATGACAACACAGTAGATGATCTGATGCTGTTGGTCAAGTGTTTTTTTTTACATTGGTCATTGGACCAAAAACATGTCATATTATTTAGTGTTGATATGACTGGTCTCGGTCTCGGCCCCCTTTGGTATCGGTCTCGTCTCGGTCTCGGCCACCTTCGGTCTCGGTCTCGTCTCGGTCTCGGCCCCCTTCGGTCTTGGTCTCGTCTCGGTCTCGGCCCCCTTCGGTCTCGGTCTCGTCTCGGTCTCGCTTTAGGTGGTCTCGAGCACAGCTCTGGGCTGTAGTCTGATATAGTTAGGTAATTGGATACATGTGTTTTATAAACTGGTTTTACTCTGAAAAGTCTTGCTCAGACAGTTTACTAATTTAAAGTAAGTTTTAAAAAGGGTTTCATTGGATGATAGGTGTTACGCACTCCCCCCTTTAGAGAGGAGACCGTAACACACCGTCACACGTGAGCGTGCCACGAGAGTGGTGAGGTGATGTGTGGGTGCACAAGTAGGACAAACACAAAGCAGTACCGTTTAAACCAGGTTTATTTAACCTATAATACGGTAAGGTGGGAAAAGGGGCTGAGCGGAACCAAAGTAAAGAAATTAACTAATCAAAAAGACCCCTAACCTATCTAGACTACACATAAGCAACTAAGCTCTCTACCATAAGTACAGGGGGTGGTCCGCCCAGGTCTTACCTAGGGTATATAGACAGAGGTTATCTACGGGTATTATGTAAACCCCAGGGCCTCTCACCTAAACACTCCCAGTGTACTGTCCCCTTTCCCCTGGGACAACTGAAGAAAAAATTAACAGAAAAATTGACTAAACAAAGGACAGGATACAAAAATGCTAATGTAACATACACGACCAAATACACACACAGGTAACAGTGTTACATACCCACATAAGCCAGCCCAACCAGCTCTCAAACAAATCCAACAGGAATATGTCACTGTCAAAAGGTCTAACAAACAGTGTATAAATGTGTATGCGTCAAAAAATGTGTGTCAATCTGTGAGTGTCAAAATGTATGTCATAAATCTCTCAAAACAGAGCTCTCCTTTCTCTCCTCTCCTTCCAACCTCTCTCCCATCTCCCCCGCAAGAACGATCTGCTGGCCACCTATAAGCAGGGGTATTCTCCCTCCTATTGGCTGATTGGTGCAGGTTGATTAGTGCCTACAGGTGGATGCAGGCATTGGAGATTACTTCACTGTGGGCTAATCAGAACACCTGTGGGAACACCAATTAACACACACACACACACACACACACACCAACCACCACAAGCAGGCTGATGCACGTAACAATAGGGCTATATACAATTAGGTGTAACCAAAACCAAAAATACTTTAACAGAGCACTGTACAGTTGCAACAAGGAACTGTTTGCTATCATTACATCCTACGTTCTTGTCACATATGTAACAACAGGTTTTTTCATACCTACATTTCAGCTGTCCACATTTCAGCTGTTGCTCCATATATATATATATAACAACCATCTTTCTGACTAGCCGTCACAGAGCAGGAAAGAGTTTTGTTTACTTCAGCTGAGCTTTCAGGACCCTGTGTGTGAGTGTGTGTGTGTGTGTGTCTAAATAATCTCCATCTTTGCAATGCTCAATTAGTATGCTCAGTGATAATGTGCAGAGCGTTTTCCGTTGCCCGTTTCGATTTCCACAGCTGTGCTTCATCAGGAGCAGCAATCCTGATCTGGAGTGTTAACTTCATGTTTGGACAGGGAACGGTTTCAATGCTTTTCCAGGGTCATTCTTGTTTTTCCACTTGCTGATGAATGTATGTATATGTACAGTATGTTGCATAGTAATAAGTAAGTAAGTAAGGGTGACCGATGTATATGGTATAACGACTGGTATGTTGTTATTAATTATTATTATTTCAGTGGCACAAGTAATAATGACTACAGTAATTATTTCTACGTTGATTAATCAAAGACAGTGATTACACAAAGCAAAGAAAAGATGAATAAGTGAAAATCCCTGAGAAAAGAAACGGAGGATGACATCTGAAACGACTGAAAGCTTTGAGCTGGTAGTTAAATCCTGATCAAAATACAAAGAGGGCTGGCACTGGAAAAGCCGCCAGCTGGCGTTCACAAGGTTAATTCTGCCTCAATAAGAGGAAGGACAACTTTAATATCAAACCAACTCCTGACAAACTGTCACATGCTTTAACCAATAGCTATTTCATGGTTTTGTACTTTATGTTTTCATTTCATTGTGTTATATTGTAACAATTGTGAACGAGCCAATGGATCCTCTGTTTATATTTTCACGCGTCCCGTGTTAGAATCTCTTAATAATGTACGTTTTCTAGCAAGGTGTGAGAATGTTGTCAGTATTATAGTGATTATTATGGGCTTGGAAGTCAGGTGAAATCATTCACAAGTTTGAATGATTTGAAGCAAAATCCATACGTATGAATGCTATGATGTCCCTGATTCCAACAAGTAACGTGGTTCGCCTTAAACGTGATGTTTAAATCTAGGTGATGGATTCTTTGTGACATTTGCTTCTTCTATATATAGCATCGGTATAATTACATGCCAGGTTCTTGCTTGGACTGTGATGTGCATTTCAGACCCAGACATAATTCATTCTGCCAGTCCGGGGATGATTTCAATTACACACTGCACTCGTTTCTCTCCTAGTCGCCTTCCTCAAGACCCACTGGATAAGAAAAGACAGAATTCCTGACCGTCTGACTTTGGTTATGTGAAGGAGACCAGAAGAGAGGTCGCTAGGCGTATGAATATGAATATCTCCCGTTGGCATTTAATGTAGTCTCAACAGATCTCGCATCTTGCATTCTGGGCTAAATATCTTTTGACAATAGACATATGAAACAGAAAGAGGATGAGAAAGAGGGACTGACAGTAAGTCTCAGAGGCAAATGAACTAAGATAAAGGTTACTGATGACTAGAATTAATGTTGAAATTCTGTCACCAGGACAGTCTTAATCCACAAAGAAATTAGATACGATTGGTGATCAGAATAGTTTTAGAACAGAAACCAGAAACAGCATAAAATACTTTTAGAAAAGTTAACGTGGTTAAACCCTATGACCAGTCGCTAGCTTCTGAGAATACCACAACAAAGGAGAAGTTTAATGAAAGAGAAATGGCGCTACTCCGCTGAAGAACTCAATGACTGGTCGCATTGTTGAAATTCCGGCCTCGCTTCCCGTGTCTGTCTCCACCTAGACAGCTGCCAAGATTCTCTTTTCTCCTTTTCCCTTTCCTCTCGTTTTACCAACATGTGTTACTTTTTACTATAGAAGTGAAGAGAGCACGCAAAGAGACAACCTGCACAATTCCATGACAATCTGACGAAAGAAGAGTTTTTATAGATGGACATTTACTGCTACTATTTATCACACAATTACTGTTTAACACAAATGTTACCCAAAATATGGAGGAATTGTTCTTCTTGGTATTTTGTATAGTGCTCAACATGTCTGAAAGTGTCAGGACCTGTGGACAGGGGGGCCTCTAGGAATCTCTATGTTGACCTGGAGGTCCTATCAGGGCAGGACAGCAGGAATGCTTCTAGGCATCTCTGCAGTGAGTTTTTGGTGGTTCCCAATTAGAGACAGCTGCGCTGCTTTGTTTCTAATTGGGAGCCTTATTTACGTTTTGGTTTTTCACTACTTTTTTTGATGATTTGTGTTTGTGTCATTGGTTGCTGCGGCGGCGGCAGCTTCTTTTGTTGTTTTTGCAAAGTTTGTTCAATTTAAAAAGGATTATGTTTCACGCCAGCTCTGCTCTTGTGTCCTACCTCAATGCGCTCTGTGGCAGAATGCGTTTGGATATGATAGATATATTTTTACTGTCAAAGGTCCACGCTTGTAATTTCATTGCCATCTTTACTTAAGAGGACAATTTTTTGAAGCTTACATTTATCCATGCTGAAAAAAGTCAAAGTGGAACTAGTTGGGAGCAATACCAATATTACAGATGTGACAATAATGACCTTCAGTCTCAACACTGAAATCACAAAAGCAAGTTTGCTGGTATTATTTATATATATTTTTGTGAATGCCAGTTTTTATCATCTACAAACATGCTATGAGATACAGTTAGAGGCTATAATACAATAAGTACAAGATCTGCCTATACTGTTTTCAAATAGGATTGGGTGTCTTGGCTTTAACAATTGTGAATAATGTGATAGATCTAGGAAAGTCAATGCATACAACGCAATAAGGTAAAAGCATATCTAACCGACATCAACAAAAATGTAAAAATTGTAAGCTGTATTTTATAACATCATACCATGAAGTGTTTGTTGTAATTATTTGTATTGCTTTTTCTAATCAACACTTGATTGTAAAAAGCAGTTGAGCCCTCCAGCTATGTTGTAATTGAGGCTGATAGCAATACTCGCTTATCTTATCAAATGTGTTCATCGAATGTATTCTATAACCTCAGCAGTTGTCACAAAGTTACCAAGCCTTAAAACCCTAATGAGACGTTGAAACACAGTGGCTAGGAACCCACAAAGGAACTTCGAGAGCAGCCAGGCTCTGACGGGTGACCAGACTCCATTTCTGGCTGTGCATGGTGGAGATTATATAAATACATGCCCACAATATCATTCAAGCTCTTCAAAAATAAATATGTGACCAGTAATGTAACATAATAACTCACTGTAGGAAGTCCAACAGGTCAGGACCTCGGGATTAAATGTCAGCTGGTATTTGATCGCAGAGAAAAGGGCCTGTAGAAAGGGAGAAAAACTGTAATAGATACAGCCCAGCAGGATTCGTGTTTCAATGTCAGATATTAAACCACATGGACGAATTATCAACCCCACACAGAGTCCTTTGAGTAGACCCAGACAGGTTAAATTGTTGTTTGCAAAACCAGCGATCCTGTTTTAATCCCATGAGGATTCAAGACAAATAAGTATGTACATGTGTGTTCGTAAGTAAAGTAACGGGCAAACTTTTTAATCTCTACGAGAGTTCATAAAAAAATAGGGCACTCGTATCCATGGAATTTGCATTTATTTTCACAGACAGAAATGGCCAATGGACATATTCCCAACACATAGAGACCATGAACCAAAATGCATTGGTTCTTTAACCCTTTCCACCGTTCTTAAATACAGTTATGTCCACTTGTATCTACAGCCCCTCGCCACGCTTTCCACATCTGTGTTTGTGCCAGGCCGTTTGCCAGACAGCTCTTTCAAACTAGACACCTCACGCTCCAATGCGTTTAAAGACACACTCACTTATTTCACGACCTCCAGTGCCATTAAAATGATCACAAATTCCTACAGAACTGTCATGGTTGGGAAATAATTAATTTTATTTTATTTGAAGCCATTTAATGACTACCTGGGTAAAACAGCTTTCATGCTGACATCCAGGCACACGTGATCATCCCCAGATGATTACTAGAGTCAATAAAGATCATACATGTGTCCTTGTTGACCGGGAAAGATACATCTCTTGCCAAACCTTTTTGTTTTCAATTCTCCGTGGATCAGAGCTAAATGACTAAAATCTAAATGGAAATAAATAGGTGGTTTGGACATTTATGTTTTCTCCTGCTGTAATGTGACTACCCCGTTAGCCATCCCTGCTAGCACACTGAAGGCCTTCCCTACCCTCTCACAAGGACAACGCTGACACTGGCTTCCACTCAACACGTGACCAAGGCATCGCCATAAGCCCAAGGGTGAATTGCTGCCACTCAGTCAACTCAAACAAGGGCCTTGTCTGCTGAAAATCGCAAAGGTAGTTCCCACTCTCCACAGTGGATGCGGCACTGCTTCTCCTAGCGACTGACTGCGACCATTCTACTGTAAACATGAGAGGAATCCCACTTCCTGGAAATGTGGAGCCAATAAAGAAGGTGGATGGTGAATGGACGGCTCGGTCTGACTGATACTCTGACGACTCCCCGGTGTGCATGTGAGCAGGTCAGGGAGATCAATTACCTCACCTCATCAATTAGAGCGGTGAGACTTGAAGAGAGAGCCAGTTGTCTTCCCAGGGAGCCAATGCTATGAGATACTCTCAGTGGGGGGAGGGGAACATGGCAGTGTTGTGATACTGAGAGAGTGTAGGCATTAAGAGCTCAGAGAGAAGAGAAGGAAGCGCAGCTCAATATACACATCATTTCAGCCAACACGGAAATACACACAACAAAACACACAGATCAGATAACAACCGCGCCACAAAGTATTTTCCACTCTTTTCGGGGTCACTGGTAGGATACCGAACGAGAGCAGTATGGTTGCGAAAGAATACATCGGGCTTGTTTGAATTATTATTAATTTTCAAAGATGTGTCAGTTAATACTGTAGATAATAGACATTAGATTGTTTTGATGCGTTAACTAGCCAACATCGATAGCTCGTGACGCCACCTCTCAAGGTAGACGGCGACAAATTTTTACTCGATCCCCCCGGAGGTTTGCATGTGGGAGGACATTTGTGCCAGAACTTCCTCACGTTTCTGTGCAGGGCACACGCATGTCGTTTGATTTTCCAACAATTGATGGCCACAATTGTCGGTGGTACATCTCAGACAGAGAATAAATTCAAATGCTACGAAAATGATTATGCAAACCAAGATAACAGTAGACGTACATATCGTCTAATTCTACCTCTCGTAATATAAACAAGCCCATAATTACAGTTGGATTAAAGCTGAGGCTGACAATCCCAGACTGAAAGTTCAGGAGGTTCACATTTCTCTGTGTGGTAAAGATGAAGCCATTATGGCCGTTAAGAAAAGAACATGTGACCAGAGCTGATTTACACATTGCTTAGGTTATATAAGGGTTCATAAACAAGCAGAGTTACTTTCTAAATGATCCTCGTAAATGTGAGGGAACTCCTAATAGTCACAGATGATGAATGGTTCAAGATAACAAAAAGAGCTCGGGGGGGGAAAAACATAAAATATGTATGTGTGTCTGTTTCTCTGTGTGTCTGCGCTAGTATTTCATTAGCTAGCTGTGTGTGGTGAGATCACAGGGTACTTACTGCCTTAGCAGAGGGAATTAAACAAAAAGAGTAAATAGTGAAAATCAGCTAACCGCGCTTGTCAGTCAACTCCCTTGGGAAAGGTCAGAGCACACAGCTTTATTGTGTGCTGATTTTGCAGATTTGGCTGATTGCTATTTTCCTTGTCTGCTCCTTACTGTATTTAAAAAAGGCCTGGCGTTGGATTGAGATTTCTGTTATCAAGGAAAGGCAAAACCATCACAAATGTCCAGATGTGAAAGTGCTCAATTCAAACAATGCTCTTAAAGAGAGAAGTGTGCATAGCCTGCTTTATACTAGCGCACAGACAGGTCAATGTTTATCCTGGCTTGCACTGCCTTCCTTCTCCTCAACTTTCATACACTTCCTTTTCAACAGACCAGATATTTACTGCTTTCCTCAGCTTTGCTTCACCTCCTCTTCAACAGGCCAGATATTTACTGCTCTCCTCAGCTTTCCTTCACCTCCATTTCAACAGGCCAGATATTTACTGCTTTCCTCAGCTTTCCTTCACCTCCTCTTCAACAGGCCAGATATTTACTGCTCTCCTCAGCTTTCCTTCACCTCCTCTTCAACAGACCAGATATTTACTGCTTTCCTCAGCTTTCCTTCACCTCCTCTTCAACAGGCCAGATATTTACTGCTCTCCTCTGCTTTCCTTCACCTCCTCTTCAACAGACCAGATATTTACTGCTTTCCTCAGCTTTCCTTCACCTCCTCTTCAACAGGCCAGATATTTACTGCTCTCCTCTGCTTTCCTTCACCTCCTCTTCAACAGACCAGATATTTACTGCTTTCCTCAGCTTTCCTTCACCTCCTCTTCAACAGGCCAGATATTTACTGCTCTCCTCAGCTTTCCTTCACCTCCTCTTCAACAGGCCAGATATTTACTGCTTTCCTCAGCTTTCCTTCACCTCCTCTTCAACAGGCCAGATATTTACTGCTTTCCTCAGCTTTCCTTCACCTCCTCTTCAACAGGCCAGATATTTACTGCTTTCCTCAGCTTTCCTTCACCTCCTCTTCAACAGGCCAGATATTTACTGCTTTCCTCAGCTTTCCTTCACCTCCTCTTCAACAGACCAGCGTATACTCGGTTTTCCTTAGGAGTTCTCTGTGAGCCACAGCAGTAAGCACAGCACTCCAACCACAGGACAATGAAGAGTCCTGGGCTATTTTTAAGCACCACTGTTGCTAGACAGATCTAATGGGCAGGCTCCTAGCAGTAGCCCTCACTAGCATTTCCAAAACCATAGGCATTTACATTTACTTTTGCAGCTATAACAGCGCCGCTTTTCGGTCAAGGCATTCCATAATGTTTTTGAGTGTCTCTGTGGGTATTTGTGCATTATATGCCAAAATAACATTTGTGTGGTCAGGCACTGATGTTGGATTAGAAGGCTAGGCTAGCAATCGTCGTTCCAATTAATCCCAGACAATTTGTTTGATGGGGTTGAGATTAGGGCTCTGTACAAGCCACTCAAGTTTCTCCACACTGACCTTATTGAACCCTGTCTTTGTGGACCCCGCTATGTGCACAGGGGCACAGTCATGCTGGAACAGGTAATGCCCCAAACTAATGTCACAGTTGTCTTAAATGCTTTTGCCCCCTGTAGCGTTAAGATGACCCTTCACTGGAGTCGAGAGGCCTAGCCCAAACCAGACCCAGACCATTATGCCTCCTCCACTAACACATTTCCACTGCTCCACAGTCCAGTGTTTCGCGTACTTTACACAACCTCCGCTTAAACCCGTTTTGTGAAGTTCCCGGCCCCCGGTTACAGTGCCGATGTGGCGACCAGAGGCAGTTAAGAACTCTGTGGTGAGTGATGCAGCAGATGATAGGCAATTTCTAACACGCTTCGCACTTCGGCACCTGGCTGAGGCTCGCTCTGCGATTTCGCGTGGTCTACCACTTTGCGGCTGGGCTGCTGTCGCTTCTAGACGCTTCCACTTCACCTTCATAGCGTGTGTGTGTGTGTGTGTGTGTGTTTGTACGCGTGCGAGAAACATCTGCAGCACACAGGGACTCTCAGCTGCTGTAACACGTCTGCCTGACTCGGCGTCCGTGACGATGCTTGCATGTGATCCCCAACCGTTAACACGTATCAGTCTCTGATATCAAAGGCAGAACACACACAAGCACACACACTTGTATTGCCATGGGACGTCCTGTGACAGATACCCCATTTAGCAGCTACAAGCGAGGTCACAATTATCATAGTGATGCTGAAGAGGGAGTCAACATACTCCACCAAACATGATTCAACCAGCCGGGAGAGACGTTTATGACTAAACAACAATGAACATTCACAATCTCCTCACATGGGTTTGATTCCTTTCTGGCGGACTTTTCTTTCGGTCCAGTGAAATTATATTTATCTTGATATTTTCTGTAAAGACTGACATAGTCTGATATGCCATAATTACGTCTTACAGTTTTTCTCAATTGTTTACACACAAATACTGGTACTTGAGACACAAAGACCACAACATGTAACTCATGCCCCAACCCACTGAACCAATTCTGCTAAACTACAAGCACAATTCCTGCTTTACACTCAAATTCCAGTTCTACAACATACTTTTTCCAAAACACTACACACAATTCTCTGCATTTGGCACAATTTTCATGAAGAAAATGTCTTGTTTTCACAAGGAACACACTGACATTCAAATATGAACACTGACTCAACAAATGGGCAAACACCCATCACACATCTTTACAATTAGCAATCAGAGCTTTAGCATACAAGGGCAACAGGTGAGCTCTTCTGTTTTGGAGCAATGGATGCCAACATTGGAAACAGAGGCAGAACCAGAGGAGTGAGAGTATGAGGAGGAGGACGAGGAAGGGGAAGGCCAAGGGCCGTAATCTCTGATGAGATCCGAGCCACTTTGGTTGATCATGTTGTCAACCATGGTCTAACAATGAGGGAAGCTGGGCAAAGAGTACAGCCACATTTGAGCAGGTTCACTGTAGCATCCATCATCTGGACTTTACGAAATGAGAATAGGTAAGAAATAGTCTCACTAGAAAATTGCAGTACTACATATCAATACAGTACTCAGTGAGTACTGTAGCCCAGTATTGCCTGTGGACTGTTCTGTAGGACTGTAAAAATGAAGTATGTTTCAAGTATTTGGGAAATGTATTCCTACGTTGTATTTACAGTATTTTACTATTTGTTTGGCAGAACTGAAAGATTACCAACACAAGGTGGTCGGGAACGTCTTCTGTCTCCTGAACAGGAAACTGAAATAATGAACATGGTCCTAGGAAATAATGCCATAACATTACGGCAGATACATAGAAAAACACTCGAAAACAATGAGATGTTTCAAAACATTGATAGGGTAAGCTTATCAACACTGGACCGTGTCTTGCGCAGAAATAATCTGAGGATGCAGCATAGTTTTTTTTTTATTACGGTATTATTTTATAAATTATGTAACTGTATACAGTAAATTCTTCTGTTGTTTTGTATGTAGACCACTGTATGTGCAACTTTATGTTGGTTTGGAATGTACACGATGTACATTGTTTTTGTGGGAAAAATAACATATTTGTTATCGTGTATTTGAGTTTTCCGAGTATAAGAACAATATCCTCAAATATTTTACAACACACTTAGTAAGTGTAACACTGAACCAAAAAAAGGCCTAAGTCATTATGATGAATGGAGAAGTGTTTTCAGTGTTTTACAGCACATCAGTGTTCAATTGGTTCTTATAAAAGTCTGTTCATATGATGGTTTGTGTGTGTCATTTGAAAACAAAATACCCTTTTGAGGGGAAATAACATTATTTTGAATGTAAAGTTTTGCAGGAGAATTGAGGAGTTTTGCCCATTGTGAGTGTGTTTTTGAGAATTGTGTGTAGAGTTCTGAGAATATGAGGCATGCTTTCAGAAAATGTGTGTAAACAATCGAGAAAAACTGTAATTCAATAGATACTACTTAGTTTTTTTATAATATTGTATAATCATTATGAATATATCCCTTCAATGTGGAGACCCTTGTTAAACTAGACATTGCAACAAAACAGACCGCTGTCTTTTTTGGCTACCAGTTGTTATTTCAGTTAAGATAATCAAATCAAATTCTGAGTATATCCTATTTGCAGTGGGAGTGCAATGGAAACAGCTGAGTGGTCATCACAAATGTGTCACAAAGTAGGAATGTATTTCTGTGTGGCCTAAAGGTAGTGAGTCACATCTGAGCTGAGATGGTGTTTGAATGTAGGAGAGTGATGTGGGTGGTGTGTTGGCGGGAGCAATATAGACGTAGGTGTGCGTGTAGAAACAATATGATATAGAACCTGCGTTGTAGCCTGGAAGCCATTTTTTTGGGGAAAAAACATAAAAGACTTTGTGGCTGAGGAAGCAATAAGAGGGAAAGAGAGGTGAGTGTGTGTGTGTGTGTGTGTGTGTGTGTGTGTGTGTGTGTGTGTGTGTGTGTGTGTGTGTGTGTGTGTGTGTGTGTGTGTGTGTGTGTGTGTGTGTGTGTGTGTGTGTGTGTGTGTGTGTGTGTGTATGTGTATGTGTGCGTATGTGTGTGTGTGTGTGTGTGTGTGTGTGCGCGCATGTACATTCCTGTGGGTTGGTTTGGCATTTGTGAGCTGTTCTAGCTTTGTTCATTCTCTCTTTTTCTTCCTACCTCTTCCCCATTTCCTTCCCCATTCCTCTCAGTCCCTCCCTCTCTCTCGCTCTCTCTTCTCCCTTCTTCTCCCTGACCAATCCGTGTCCCCCTCTTTGCCTCTTACTCGCTAAACTCATTCTACTTCTCATCTCACCGCTTCTCTCCCTCTCCCTCTCTCTCTCTCTCCCCTCTCTCTCCCCCTCTCTCTCCCCCTCTCTCCCTCTCTCCCTCCCTCCCTCCCTCCCTCCCTCTCTCTCTCTCTCTCTCTCTCTCTCTCTCTCTCTCTCTCTCTCTCTCTCTCTCTCTCTCTCTCTCTCTCTCTCTCTCTCCCTCCCTCTCCCTCTCCCTCTCCCTCTCCCTCTCTCTCTCTCTCTCTCTCTCTCTCTCTCTCTCTCCCCTCTCCCTCTCCCTCTCCCTCTCCCTCTCCCTCTCTCTCCCCCTCTCCCCCTGTCCCCCTCTCCCCTCTCCCCCCTCTCCCCCTCTCCCCCTCTCCCCCTCTCTCTCTCTCTCTCTCTCTCTCACTCACTCTACCTCGTCACTTTCTCTCACTCCCTCTCTTTCTTTCTGTTTCTCTCTCCACTTGCCTGTTTTTTTATCACATGCCCAGTCTGCGGGCAATAATGTTCCCATTCTCTGACGTTTCCTTACAAAGGTCAGAGGTTCTGGGTGATTAACATACAGGATATGACCTTTAACCTAGAAGCAGTTCCATTCAACATTAATCTAAGTCAGCTAGCATTCAGCTCTCATAATGATGTGTTACAGTTTTTAACAATTGCAAAGACAACCATTTTGTTTTTACAAAACTTCAAACTACATTTACAAAAACCCTTTTCTGGCCCATTTTATGATTGCCTTTTAACTAGGGACGCACCGATGCATTGACAGTACATCGGTATCGGACGATGTTTGCCTTGTTGATTCACGTCGGCCTACCAGCAAATTAGAAGACATTAGCCGATGGCAGTGGCCAATTTTTAACAGTTGTGTCTCATAAATTTTGCACCAAGTGTGATTAAATTTAATGTGCAGTGTAATGAAGAACTGAATACTTTAAAACAGTTCAGTTATTTTTTGAATGAAGATTGAAGATTTCTTCGTATCCCTGACACAAAAGAGGGAATATATAACAACAAAAGCAAAATAATAATAATTAAAAAAACACAGGTATCGGCATCGGCCAAATTGTTATTTCAACATCGGCATCTGTATCGTACGGAAGCGTACGGAAGCGTATCGGCCCAGGATTTCACAATCGGTGCATCTCTACAACCTTCTAATTTGTCCTCGAAATCAAACAATGCGTACAGTCAGTCAATGTATAAACACTACAGAGCCTTCGACAAAACCTTCAGAATAAAAGCGTCTGGGGCACATAGTAACGGAGAAATGTGGTTCATCGCATACAGTAAACACATTTTCTTCAATTGCAATTGACAGGCTGGTGTGGTCTCACACACGCGCCAGCATCCAGGGCACTCTGGACACACATCAGTTCCCAGACAGATTCACACCTGCGGCTCAGCGTTCACACCGTGGAGCCTTCCAAGCTCATCACTAAGCTGGGGACTCTGGGAATGAATAAGATGCAGCTGGGACCCGGACTACCTGACATGCATGCCAGCCACAGGTGGTGAGGATATGCTGCCTATTCTCTATACGCAGCACGATCACTTATTAGGCAAGTGAGCATTCCGACGTCATCATAATTGTTTATGTACATTTCCCAACACCGAACCGTATAATCTGGAATTTTCGTTAGATTGAATCATTCTCATCGGATATGTCGCGCAATGACGGAGGATGTCGTGACAGTGGCAGCTGATTTTAAATGGAATATCACATAAGCATCTAGGAGCCCATTCTCAGCAACCATCACTCCGGTGTTCCAATGGCACGCTGTGTTTGCTAAGTCTATAATATTAAACGGCTAGTTGATCAATAGAAAACTCTTTTGGAATTACATTAGAACACCTGAAAACTAGTGTGCTGATATCAGAAACAATAAAACTGTCCTTTAGATTATCTGAGTATCTGGAGCATCGGTAGTTGTGGCTTCAATAACAGGCTCAAAACGGCCAGAATCAAAGAACTCTCTTGTAAACAACTTCCTTCATAGAACAGTTCTAACGGCCTCTAACCAGAGTAGAAAGGGTAGTGGGAGGCTTTGGTGCACAAGCAGCTTCATTAAATAGTACCCACAAAACACTAGTCTCAACGTCAACAGTGATGAAGTGACTTTGTGGTGCTGCCCTCCTAGCAGAGTTGCTAAGAAAAAGCCATACCTCAGACTGGAAAACAAAAATAACAGATTAAGATGGGCAAAAGAACACAAACACATGGAGTGACCAGCACAGTGACCAGATTACAACCCTATTGAGCTAATGTGGGTGGAGCTTGATATGGTATGTCAGAAGTGCCCATCAAGACAATCCGACATGTGGGAGGAGTTTCAGGACTCATGTGTTGAAATCTCTTCGGTTTATCTCAACAAATTGACAACCACGATGCCAAAGGTCTACAAGGCCACAACCGCTGCGAACGGAGAATAAGATGATTCGTAATTTCGACGGTAGTTGCCACCATACCTGCGTGTGCTTGTTACAGCAAGCTACACGTCAAATACTTTCTCAGTCTTTCCTCCCTCTCTCCAGTCCGCCCCCATTTTCTCTTCAATATGCAATTTCACATGTGATACATGATACGCGTCTACGGTCCCAGACAGCTTATACGCATTACGGCAAATATTGCAACTCCTGTCTCGAGTTATGTGAGGGAACAAATGTGAGGCGACGTGTTGAGGCAGAGCCTGGTGATGGCTCACGGTGTATCGTGTGTACACCGAGGTGAGTCATCTCGGCAGTGTGAGAGAACCGTCTCCACGGTGAAGGGCAGAGGTGTCATTCCCTGGGATCGCACACTGTATTTATGGATCTCTGCGCCCTGGGGGTCTGGAAGCCCGACCCCCTCCTCCTTTTCTCTTTCTTCCCCCGTCGGTGGCATCTGGCTGTGGCCTGTGTAACCATGATCACAGCCCTGCCTGTCTGGATGTGCCGTTATTGAATAAATAAATCACCCTCCCCCTGCCTTTCTCCCCCACCTGCTCGCCCCCCTCCCCCAGCCTCAATCAACAGTTTTGCTCAGAGGCCCCTGGCCCAGATATGACTACTATGCCTGCCGTGTGTGACATGTGACCTCACCACATTCTAATGTCGATTTTTATATAATGCTATATATTCCCTAAGTATAAATCCCAAATTATGGGAAAAAAGCAGAGAGGAGATTTGTTTTAACTTGATGATTTATTTGTTGCTGCAGTTTAATGTCAGCAGTGCAAAAATGTTCAGGTGTTTTGCTGATAGATGTATTTAGAATCCCCTCCAGACACACACACACACACACACACACACACACACACACACACACACACACACACACACACACACACACGCACACACATACACACAGACACATGCATACACAGACACACACGCACACAGATACACGCACACACATACACACACACACGACACGCGCACACACATACACACACGCGCACACACATGCACACTCAGTCTCATTCATTTCTCCAGGTTCCACATCCCAGCAGGTCTACTAGCAGGCTGGAATCCACATGGTCAGCTCATGTTCCATATCACCATTTCCATCTGTGTGCAGTGTGGGGATAAGTAGGTTAGAGGCAGGCGTGCACTCCCTTTACATTAGTGCAGTGTGGGGATAAGTAGGTTAGAGGCAGGCGTGCACTCCCTTTACATTAGTGCAGTGTGGGGATAAGTAGGTTAGAGGCAGGCGTGCACACTACCATTACATTAGTGCAGTGTGGAGATAAGTAGGTTAGAGGCAGGCATGCACTCCCTTTACATTAGTGCAGTGTGGGGATAAGTAGGTTAGAGGCAGGCGTGCACTCCCTTTACATTAGTGCAGTGTGGGGATAAGTAGGTTAGAGGCAGGCGTGCACACTACCTTTACATTAGTGCAGTGTGGAGATAAGTAGGTTAGAGGCAGGCATGCACTCCCTTTACATTAGTGCAGTGTGGGGATAAGTAGGTTAGAAGCAGGCATGCACTCCCTTTACATTAGTGCAGTGTGGGGATAAGTAGGTTAGAGGCAGGCATGCACTCCCTTTACATTAGTGCAGTGTGGGGATAAGTAGGTTAGAGGCAGGCGTGCACTCCCTTTACATTAGTGCAGTGTGGGGATAAGTAGGTTAGAGGCAGGCGTGCACTCCCTTTACATTAGTGCAGTGTGGAGATAAGTAGGTTAGAGGCAGGCATGCACTCCCTTTACATTAGTGCAGTGTGGGGATAAGTAGGTTAGAGGCAGGCATGCACTCCCTTTACATTAGTGCAGTGTGGGGATAAGTAGGTTAGAGGCAGGCATGCACTCCCTTTACATTAGTGCAGTGTGAGGCTTAACTAGGTTAGAGGCAGGCATGCACACTCCCTTTACATTAGTGCAGTGTGGGGATAATTAGGTTAGAGGCAGACATGCACACTCTCTTTACATTCGTATGAGATTGACCGGCTAAACCTGGATTTAGCTTTGGCCCCTGACACAAGATATTCTGCACTGTAACAAGCGATTTTCAACACTCTTTGCACATTAGACACATTTATTTTGTGCCCCACCTGATTTGCCTTAAAAGTTATTTTTTTAACTGATCAAATGGAGGAGGTCGAAGCATACAAGATTGGTTGTGCACAAATTCTCTACACGTCACCGGTTCTCCTGTGTAATTTCATCATGTGGTAGATGCCGCAGTCTGATGTGGTTTGATCCGAATAAAAACACCCAAACCTCGGTTCTGCTCAGCTTCCCAGGTACAGTACCATATTGGGTGTTTGTGACAGGGTGTCATTTTGGTGGTGTTTGTAAATGTGTGTGTGTGTGTGTGTGTGTGTGTGTGTGTGTAGGCCATTCTACCCATTCTACAATGCCGTTCTTACAGTATGACATTCAAGAAGAACTTCAGCCCTACTATTTGCTCTCATTTCATTATAGGCCACAGTGTTTTATAACTACTAGAGGATTTCTGACTCTAAACGTTGTCCCCATCTTCTCCATTATCCCCCGGCAACCTCGACCAATCCGCCGCACCTGTTTCCCATCACGGCCACGGCATTCCGGGCAGTGCCCGGCATTCCGCTGAAACGTCGATCATCTAGAGAGAGCGCAGAAGTAGATCCAGTTGCCATATAAATAAACACTAGACAGGAGTTCTGTCCGGCTCACATGATTGCGTGCAGAACACAGGATGGACGTGACCCAGGGTGCCAATGATGACCACGCCAGATACTGAACATGTGCTGACGAGGCAGATACGACCTCCTGATTGGACGGGGCAATCTTAACAGGATGCGGTCATGTATGTTAGCGAGATAAAGAACGAGCAAAGATAATATCAAGTTTGCAAGATAGAATACTGGTACAAAGTTTAATTCTCCCCTGATTAGCTGCAGTGTTCGGTGACACATTTTTCTGGGGCATTATCCAGTTAACGTGTTATTGGCTTCTCTTATTCCTTCTCTTGCTGTGACATGAGACCTGATCCCAACTGGGTGGCAGTGTCACACTCACCTCACAACTGTCTGAACACTGACCACGCCCAGTGCATTGAAACGTGTGTATCAGGTACCACGAGATATTTCACTTCACTCACCTCAGTTCACGAGTGCAAGGAGGCAATCACCATTCATGATGAGTAAATCCCGATCACATGATGATGACAGGCAGCTGACGATGGACGTTTAGGTTAACCTGAAGAAGACAGAAGAAGACCATATCTAAGGGTGGACAGCGCTGGTCAGGACAAGATCTATGAGATAAACGTGGAGGGAGATAGACGTGGAGGGCAGGAGGCAGTGGGGGAGTTAAGCCAGGCCAATAAATAACATGTTAATATAACATCCACCCCCAAGGCCTGCTGATTGGATGAAGGATCTGTCTGCACAATGTACCTCTGAACCTGTCCCTTACTCAGCTCTCTCCTTACGCAGCTCTCTCCTTACGCAGCTCTCTCCTTACGCAGCTCTCTCCTTACGCAGCTCTCTCCTTACGCAGCTCTCTCCTTACACAGCTCTCTCCTTACACAGCTCTCTCCTTACGCAGCTCCCTACTTACACAGCTCTTTCCTTAAACTGATCTCTCCTTACGCAGCTCTCTCCTTACGCAGCTCTCTCCTTAAGCAGCTTTTTCCATACGCAGTTTTTTCGTTACGCAGCTCTCTCCTTACGCAGCTCTCTCCTTACGCAGCTCTCCCCTTACACAGCTCTCCCCTTACGCAGCTCTCTCCTTACGCAGCTCTCTCCTTACGCAGCTCTCTCCTTACACAGCTCTCTCCTTACACAGCTCTCTCCTTACACAGCTCTCTCCTTACACATCTCTCTCCTTACACAGCTCTCTCCTTACACAGCTCTCTCCTTACACAGCTCTCTCCTTACACATCTCTTTCCTTACGCAGCTTTCTCAACATGTGAGCAGGTTTGTTTATAGTGGGCAGGTTTTTTGACAGGGGAGACACTGTCTCTAGGTTTTTATTTCTCCTTCTGAGAAACACAATACCCACCCCCCCTCAGCAGAACCCTCCCATCCCCCCTCAGCAGAACCCTTACATCCCCCCCTCAGCAGAACCCTCCCATCCCCCTTAGCAGAACCCTTACATCCCCCTCAGCAGAACCCTTCCATCCCCCTCAGCAGAACCCTTCCATCCCCCTCAGCAGAACCCTTAAATCCCCCTCAGCAGAACCCTCCCATCCCCCTCAGCAGAACCCTTACATCCCCCTCAGCAGAACCCTCCCATCCCCCTTAGCAGAACCCTTACATCCCCCTCAGCAGAACCCTTCCATCCCCCTCAGCAGAACCCTTCCATCCCCCTCAGCAGAACCCTTAAATCCCCCCTCAGCAGAACCCTTACATCTCCCCTCAGCAGAACCCTTACATCTCCCCTCAGCAGAACCCTTCCATCTCCCCTCAGCAGAACCCTTACATCCCCCTCAGCAGAACCCGTCATCCCCCTCAGCAGAACCCTTACATCCCCCCTCAGCAGAACCCTTCCACCCCCTCAGCAGAACCCTTACATCCCCACTCAGCAGAACCCTTACATCCCCCTCAGCAGAACCCTTCCATCCGCCCTCAGCAGAACCCTTCCATCCCTCCTCAGCAGAACCCGTCCATCCCCCAGCTCCATGGATCACTGCAGCTGTTCCTCTAAGTGAATGTGGTGAGTTAAACATTAGTCATTTCACCTTTCCTTCCACAGAGCCAACAAAAAGAGTTGTCTTCTCCTAGGCCTGGCTGCCATGCATCCAGAGTCATTATGCTAGCATGACTACTGGCGCCTTGGATCCAATTGTACTTCACTCATTGTAAACAGTGACAAACAGACACACACTTAAACACACACATACACACACGCAAACGTACTTCATTTGAATCCAATAATGACGTTAGTCTATTGAAATGAGACACTAAACAGTGGCACGGTTACTGGTAAAAAGGACCATGGGGAGAATGACAGCAGAATAAAAGTTCAGCTTTGTTCAACTTTATATACATGCAAAGCAAAATCGCTGCCAGTGTATCCAATCACAAATCTGCACTCTGTGGTATACTGCAGGGTTGAAAGGAGACAGGAGGGCAGCACAGTGGGAGCTTGGAGACTTACTTCCTCAAACATGTCATGGCATGGCTCTAAAGTCAGAAATGGATGTAATTGGTCGATTCAATGGACAGGGCGGAGCTTGCGATCCATCTCAAAAATCATTGACTTGAAGCTCAAGGTTAGGGTAAAGAAAGGAAAACAACTCACCTTGTCTGCTCAGAGCGTTCCGACCCTTTCAATTGCAATCTCCTTTCGTCCATTTAGTCAACCAATCACATTTATGTTTTCATTATGGGCAGCTCTGCCTCTAAGACATTTATAGTAACACGCCTTATGTACGACGAAGCGTAGTGGGGCAAGTGCACCCTGATTAGTATATGTACGGAAATACATTTTTCAGTATTAGGGTGAAATCCTAATAGGCCACACCTTACTGTTTTACTTGTCGTTTTCCATTACATCATTTGGCTGTGTACGTGTGCACGGTTACCTGGGAAAGTGATGGCACCAGGATGCACTGTGGGAAGACAACAAGTCTGGATAATGTTCTGTTGGGAAACCGTGGGTCCAGACATTCATGTTGATATCAATTTGACACGTGCCACCTACCTAAATATAGTTGCAGACCATGGCAGTGTTATTCCCGGATGGCAGTGGCCTCTTTCAGCACGATAATGCACCCTGCCACAATGCACACATTGTTTGGGAATGGTTTGAGGAACATGACGAAGATTTCAAGGTGTTGCTGTGGCCTTCACATTCCTCAGACCTCAATACAATAGAGCATCTGTGGAATGTCCTGGACGAAAAAATCGGATCCATAGAGACTCCCCAAACTATCAACAAAAAAAACACATTTTTTGTCCAATGAAACCAACGTGGGTACTTTCCCCCCGATGTTGATAGATAGGTAAAGAATGTTGGCATGTGTGTCACCTAATATTTATACCCCGATGAATGTATTTGAAAGTCACTTCAGATGCTATAATGACTTAAGATACAATATACAAAGTGAACACAGTCCCAATGGAAAGATACTTTCATTAGATTTGGTTAATAGGAAATTCAAAAAGGAGACCATAATTGTAACATGTTTTTGCCCAAAAAAATGTTAAGTAATGTAATAATAGATTGACCAGTGAGGTTGGAGAATATCTCAAGCACCTTAAATATTTGAAACATGAACTTAAATCATTATGGCAGATGCCTTCTTATAATTTATTCTTGTATTTTTGCTTGTTGCACATTAAAAAACATACATATGGCCTCTTTAACTTCAATTAAAGATTTGAGTTCTCTCAAATTTTCAGTATAAGATCAAGCTGACATTTTTTGGTATTGTCCAAGATATTCCAAATTAAAATACACAACAGATGTGCTAATGTCAATCATTCTAGACACACTGATAAAATAAAATTGATGTTTTTTATTTATTTATTCACTCACAGATGATGACGAATATTACCATTCATTAACGACAGATAAGAGTTTGGATCAATTCAGCAACTCAGGTCAAATGACTTGGCTGTTTTCCCTATTCTCAGTAAATAAACTCAAAATAGCCCAACCACATAGGACAGCAATGCCAACGAGATCCCAGGCTCTTTAGTGAGTTGCTGCTTAGATAAGGAAGAGCAGGAAGTGGCTATGGCTCTGGACTGATGGCTCTGGTTTGAAGAAAGTGTATACTGTCAATAAGAGAAAACAAGATGTCTGAATGACCTTTGCTTTAGACAACTGTCGTACCCGAATAAATTGAGGGAAGAGGAGATTGTAAGAAGGAAGGAAGCGAGCGATAAAGATAGGTTGCACAGTAGTGCCAGATCAGATATAACATGCCTGTGGTAAGTTTCCAATAATGCTGATGACACTGTTTGTCAGTATATTAGGAGATGTGAAACATACTGGCTCTGCTGCTACATCTCCGTATCTCCCTTTACAATGAAATTACAAGTGCCAGATAATTAAAATATGATTCAAAGAGAATTTCACTTCCATCCAATGGTTTTTAATAATCACATGCTATGATTCATTAGTTTTCACAAATAATGTCTCCTCTCATATATATACTCAGACTAGCATATGAATATTAGCATATAAGGATCTTATCATTATTCACGAACAGCAGGTTGTTATATGTGAAAAATCTGTTGCCCTCAGTTGATATTCAGAAATGGCAGAGATAAATGACACACATCACAAGTAGAGATACATTATTGAAACATTGTAGAGCACGAGGCACCGTTTCTTTTGCCATTATGATTTGCACAAAGACGGGTAGCAATTGGTTTCCATGGCGACCGTTCAGTGTGGCTAAAGGTCCTTGAACGTCACATCAACGAAGAGTTCATTAAGTAGCAAATGATCTGCAGCGTTGGGTGTTTTCGTTATTAGCTCGAGCGCGGCTGGTCTCTGTGCTCAGAGATTGGCAACTATACAGGCGTACTGTTTCTATTTTCAGGAATAAGGTATTCTGTGATAAATTCTAGGACCACACAGACAGGCCTAAACATCACGACAGTGTTCACAGGTGAAGCGAATTACATTGATCATCGTCTAACAACGTCAGGGTAGACGTCAAAGTCAACGTGTTTTATTGTCATGTGTACTGAATGACTTGCATCAAACTGAACAATGAAATTCTTGTGACAATGGCAAGCAACAACTATGTAGTTATAGGAACAATAAAAAAAGAAACAGAATAATAAAAGAATATACAGAATATGCATAGCTACAATATATACATAATGATGTGTGAATATGGGCCGTATGCCAAACTTCAATACTGCAATAAAAGTGATCTAGTGCCAGTAGTGGATACATGAGATAAGTATAATGGCCTGATGGTCTGAGGGTAAAAACTGCTTTTTAGTCTGGAAGTGCGTGTACCAATGCTGCGGTAACGTCGACCAGATGGGAGCAGAGTGAACAGGCGATGGCCTGGGTGGCTGTAGTCCTTTACAATGTTTCTTGCTTTTCTGAGGCATCGTGATTGGTAGATGCTTTGCACAGTAGGGAGGTGGTAGCTAATGATGCGTTCTGCTGTCTTTACCACTCTCTGGAGGGCCTTCCGGTCAGCAGCGGTGCAGCTTTCGTACCAAGCAGTAATGCAGCCTTAGAGGATCCTTTCAATGGTTTACCTGTAGAAGTTGTTCAGAGTTTTCTTTGACATGCCAAACTTCTTGACTCTCAGGAAGTATAGGCGTTTTTGGGCAGTTTTCACTGCCGAGTCGGCTTGCCTGGACCATGTGAGGTCATCACTGATAAACACACCGGGGAGCTTGAAGACAGGTACCTGCCGCTTCCTGAAGTCAATGATCCTCTCCTTAGTTTTACCGACGTTAAGAGAGAGGTTGTTGTCCTGGCACCATGTAGCCAGGTCTTTAACCTCCTCTCTGTATTTTGTCTCATCATTGTTTGAGATGAGACCGAGGATGTTGGTGTCGTCAGCAAACTTGAAGACGACGTTGGGGCTATGTGTGGATCGATGGTAAGCGAACAATGTATTGGACACAGACCACCTGTCCGTTCGCACCTGACAGGATAGCCTTCATTGCTCTCACGCATTTATGAGCCTTGTGTCGGTTTGTGGTTCGTCCCATTGTGGTCCACTGTCGATAAGCACTCACCACTGCTGACCAGGAGTACCCCAAGAATCCTTGTTGTTTCAGAGATTCTCCGGCTCAGTCAGGTCTTCACTCCTGCTCAATTCTCCTGTGGTCCGTGGGGTGGACTTCAAGAACTGATCGCTGACCATCTAATCCACCCAGACGTCGCCGTGAGCCCCTGTCACGAGTGCATAAACCTATCCTAATTATTGCAGAGAGAGAGAGAGAGAGAGGGGGAGAGAGAGGGGGAGAGAGAGGGGGAGAGAGAGGGGGAGAGAGACGGGGAGAGAGACGGGGAGAGAGACTGGGAGAGAGGGACGGAGGGAGAGGGAGAGGGAGAGGGGGAGGGAGGGAGAGGGAGAGGGGGAGAGAGGGAGAGGGGGAGAGAGAGAGGAGCTTGAAAATGCATTCATCGGCTTTTGGGAATCTTTTTCGTTAAACAAAACATTTAGAACTGGATGTTTACTACATTGTTCATACTATAAGTCGTTTTGATGTCATGGAGTGCACATGGCGGAGTATTCTGTGATTAACCCCACCATGTTCGCTGAGGTCGCCACCATTTTATTCTCTCCCTATGTAAGGCAACCAGGATGTCCTTCAATGACATACATACATCACGTTTCCTCTGTGCGCTGGTTTCTAGTTACATCATGGAGTATATTTCCTTGTCATTGACTCACTGACTATTCACTGACCAAAGCACAATTCTCCTGTTTCTCTATCTAACAATCATCACAGCATTGACATATATGAATTTGATTGTCTGTGTTGCTATCCTGCTTACTGTCCACGCAGGTGTAAAGAAGAATCCACATTGGAAGGCCAGCAGCTATGGTTTCTCGTACAATTGTGAGGTTGGCAAGGACATGTTTGAATGATATCCTTCTAGTGGAGATTCATAAAAAGACCAGCTATGACCAGCTGTGTCCCTTGACTTCCTGTGCCCTGTCACAAAACCACCCAGTCACACTCTCTTTGTTGATGCAGCAAAATGACCACAAAGTCTCACAGGAGAGGAACCCTGGAGGAGGAATTGATACACACCGCCATGGGCACTCCAACAAAGTGTCTGCTGACACAAGTAATTCCATGAAACCACAGTGCCCCCTAGTGGTGCATAAAAAAACCCTGTTATGACTATGTGTTGATCCATGAATTATGGATTAATCCCTTTCTGTGCGTCACACATGGAAAATATCACAGGCCCAGTTATAACTAAAATTGAATTAATGATGTCTTGCCATAGATATCTGTCATTTGTGAAAATCACACTGAACGGCCTGGAGGTAGTAGCAGGGCATGCTATTGAAAATGCTAACTTTAGAAAGGACATTGTTCCTACTCTTCACAAGGAATACATTTGCCTCAAGCCTTTTATAAACGGGTGAAAAATACTAAAAACATGTATTCCTTTACTTACTAGGGAATCAAGTGACCACACAACATTCGTGGAGGTGACACTGGTGTGTGAACAGCTTAAAGCTTATAATGTAGCTTACAGTTTATTGCTACACTATCTAGCCATCTAAGTGAATACTATCCCAGAATGGTTCCCATCATGAACATAGCTAAAGTGCACATACAAATACAGTTATATCAGACCCCTCTGGAGAAATGTGCAAAATATAACTTTGCTAAGTCATTGTTGTACACCAGCTTTACCTCTGACTATTTGATGGAAACGTAACCTACAAAGCACTTTCTCCAAAAACATGTCACCACCATTTACTGCTTTGTGTAGCTTTCCCTTGTCCAGATAATAGCAATGTCTCATTTATCAGAACACATAGCAAGGCATTTTTTAGACAGTTTCTCTCTCCAAATCTCTCCTAGTCCACACTTCAGGACTCCCCTATAGGTCACCCACAGGTTTTTAATTTTTCTAATCTTCCCCATGTTCACAATATAAGGACGCCTGTGGTTTTACCGTGTATTTATATACTAGGGAAACATCTAACGGAGCACCGCATCAGTGTTTCCAAGGACCCAGTGGGGCTTGGAAAAACCAGACAAGAAATCTGTCCGAAGATGGATTTGGTTAATAAGAATAATTAGAGGTCAATGATCAAGTCACATAATGCTTAAGAAAAGGATTTACCGTAAGTAGTTTTTCCTTTGAAAATGTTTAAACAAATTTGAAGTGAGATAATTGTTTTGCTGGTTGACACCACACTCTATATTCCCATTTTTGTTCATCTTTACCAATGGGTTCAGCGATTAGAGAGCATCTTCTGTTAGCCCCTCCTAAGTAATGATAGACGAACTGTAGCAGCAAGCATTAGCACTTTCACACAACATCTTGTTGAGATACAGGATCCTAAAGGTTACGTGACATACCACACATACAGCAGCCGACCTGCAGAGTTTAACAAGGAATGCTGCTGGCTGCCGAAAAAAACGAGCACCGGCTTTTATATTACAGCAAATGTTATGTGTCAACCTACATAGGCCTTCCATCTAACCCTAGATGAGGACTTCCCATTAAAGCTTTTTCAACAGGGACATAACCGCAAGTCAAACTATAATGGCCCGATGAGGTAGTTCTGCATGCCTTGAGGATTGATAACATAGGATGCCTACCTTAGCAATTAATTACCTTGGGAACACAGGCAAACTCTTCAATTGAATTAACTAAATTATTTACAACAACCTTACCCAAACTCTTTAAAAATGTCAGACCAGATAGTGTAAAAACAAAACACTTTATTACAATTAGGCTGAAAAATCCAATGAAAACAGCTACTTTACAAGTACAAATGTTTTATTTTTTCATTGCTATTTACAGTATCTCCTTCAACATCAATAAAAAATGGCATATTTATGAGAAGACACCAGATACTAAGGTACATGTTTACAGTGTATTTGTTACATAAACTTGATGAGGAACATGCATTCACTTCCATTCAATATTTAATGGTTACACAACAACAAACATTTTACATCCAGACTGTATTTTGTGTGTGTACCGAGTGGTTGTTTTAGCGGTGATATAATCACATTTGGGGGCAGTTGGGGACATTTAAATATCTATTAAATAACTTGTAGAGCCACCTCCGCCATTTTTAATCTGGTACACCGGAAAGAAAGGCCAATGTGAACATGGAACTCCTCGGTCACTGGTTGGCTCCGGACAATGACGAGTATCACCATGACAACATAATGAACACTAAAATCCTCTCACTGATATCCTTCTGGAAGCCAATTCATTCTGCGATACTGTGAGATGTAGTCAGAACAGGATCATGTCACATTATAGCTTTTCCCCAAAGAAGAATATTTCGTATAAACCAGAGAATTACAGACATCATAAAAGGTAAGCATTAATACATCAAGGAGGCAATGTTTGAATACACAAAGGGCAGCCCCAAATTAGCTAGGACCCAGCCAGGGTCCATCTATGGAATAACATTAACATATCGATCAATATAAAAAGCATGAATATTTTTCTTCTGCTTTTCTGATATTATACTAGATGTTTGTGTAGGGCGACCATCCGAAAACCATGGAGGGAGACATCCAGCAGTTACAAAACTCTTGTCGTAGAAGATGATAAAGATGCATCTTAAACGTCATTCCTTTTCATGGAGCCGTTCCTGACCAGGTTATAATCATCAAAACCACTTCTCTCCTCAGAGTCATGTATGCTCCTAGCTGCCACCCCCACTGGGCTTGGCCTGTCCCTTGCCCCTCATGGCACCTCCGCGAGCCTGGCCCTTGGCTGGTATCTGCTGCAGTACTGGAGACTCAGCAGCAGAGGCCGCTGGGGTCTGTTGGGCAGGGCTGTGAGGAGGAGGGGTCTGAATCTGAGGGGAGGCGGCTGTAGTGACCACCTGCTGCGGGAGGAGCTTGTGCGAAACCAGCTGGGCTGAGGCTGTCGGAATCATCTGGACCTGGGACTGGGCCGAGGATACAACCTGGGTCACTGCCTGGGGCTGGATCTGATACCAGACCAAAGGTCATATTAGATGGGTCACCATGTTGACTAGACTCCCCGGACCCCTGAGGTCTGTTACTCATTGTCACAACGTTTCACCGTAGATGAGATATAACCCATAGGTCACATTGCCTTAAAGCATTGTTGAAATGAACCAAGCTGACTAGAATTCAAGTCAAATGCTACATGAGTAAACCGGCTTAAAGGTTAAAAGACACAGCAAGCAGAACCTGTCATTTGTCATCGCTATTCACATCACCTGAGTCGTGTGTGCTATACTCCCTTTGGGCGAGGCGGGGAGTTGCTCTTACCTGCTGTGGAGATGATACAATCTGCTGGATGTTGGCCACCGTGGACTGCACCTGCATCTGGGGGAGCTTAGCCACCTAATATGTCAAGTCAAAAAGAACAATAATGTACACGCTGATTCCAAACACCTGGATTAAAGCAGAATGACCCACTGAATATCAATGGTGTTACCGTCAAACCAATAAGTTAGAACACCGGTGGTGTTACCGTCAAACCAATAAGTTAGAACACCGGTGGTGTTACCGTCAAACCAATAAGTTAGAACACCGGTGGTGTTACCGTCAAACCAATAAGTTAGAACACCGGTGGTGTTACCGTCAAACCAATAAGTTAGAACACCGGTGGTGTTACCGTCAAACCAATAAGTTAGAACACCGGTGGTGTTACCGTCAAACCAATAAGTTAGAACACCGGTGGTGTTACCGTCAAACCAATAAGTTAAAACACCGGTGGTGTTACCGTCAAACCAATAAGTTAGAACACCGGTGGTGTTACCGTCAAACCAATAAGTTAGAACACCGGTGGTGTTACCGTCAAACCAATAAGTTAGAACACCGGTGGTGTTACCGTCAAACCAATAAGTTAGAACACCGGTGGTATTACCGTCAAACCAATAAGTTGGAACACCGGTGGTATTACCGTCAAACCACTAAGTTATAACACCGGTGGTGTTACCGTCAAACCACTAAGTTATAACACCGGTGGTGTTACCGTCAAACCAATAAGTTAGAACACCGGTGGTGTTACCGTCAAACCAATAAGTTAGAACACCGGTGGTGTTACCGTCAAACCAATAAGTTAGAACACCGGTGGTATTACCGTCAAACCACTAAGTTATAACACCGGTGGTGTTACCGTCAAACCAATAAGTTAGAACACCGGTGGTGTTACCGTCTAGTGAGTTAGAAACAGTATAGTGATCTAACCTGGATCTGCTGTGTTAAAGCAGGTTTCCCAGCCGGGGTGATGGAGGTGTAGAACTGGGTTTTGACTGCCGGTTGTAGCTGTGTGGTAGCTGCAGTATACGTGACCTTCTGCTGCTGGGCCTGTGGAGTCTGGACTGTCACCTGCTGTCCCAACTGAGGAACACAAACAACCAGTCTCACAAAGACTCTTCAGAAGGACTGAAGGACATAAGTTATTGTGTAATAAGACACCTCTGACCGACCAAATCCCTAACTACAACGAGAGAACAGCAGCAACCTGGATAATAAATGTGTCTATGTAGACACAAAAGTTGGTTCAGTCTTTTCAAGGTTCTTTTACATTTCAGTCATTCAACAGACACTTATCCAGAGCGACATACAGTTGCATACTTTTTCAGTTCCTAGGTGATACATGGTCAATTCTACTTGATTAGTTACCTTCTGTTGAATAGTGGCTTGTCCAGGTTGCGGCTGAACAGCTTTCTGTTGGACTGCTGCTGCCTGAACAGCTGCCTGCTGTTTCTTCATCTGGAGAAGCTGCTGCTGGACTTGTTGCTGGACCTGCATCTGAGGGAACTGGGGCGTCAACACCGGCCCACCTATAGGACAGCAGACAGGTCAGAGAGATGGTGACAACAGGACAGAGAGATGGTGACAACAAGACAAAGAGATGGTGACAACAAGACAAAGAGATGGTGACAACAAGACAAAGAGATGGTGACAACAAGACAAAGAGATGGTGACAACAAGACAAAGAGATGGTGACAACAAGACAAAGAGATGGTGACAACAAGACAAAGAGATGGTGACAACAAGACAAAGAGATGGTGACAACAAGACAGAGAGATGGTGACAACAAGACAGAGAGATGGTGACAACAAGACAGAGAGATGGTGACAACAAGACAGAGATGGTGACAACAAGACAGAGATGGTGACAACAAGACCGAGAGATGGTGACAACAGGACAGAGAGATGGTGACAACAGGACAGAGACACAGCCCCCACTGTGACAACAGGACAGAGACACAGCCCCCACTGTGACAACAGGACAGAGACACAGCCCCCACTGTGACAACAGGACAGAGACACACACATGGTGACCCAGGACAAATGGTCCATTGTTGTTAATGAATAATATATGTTAGTGCTAAGAGGAGCAGATTGTCAAAGTTTAAATGTAATTATTGAGGTTCTGCACCTGTTTTCTGGGCCTGTCCAATGATGCCAGCCACTGTGACGGGCAGGGTGGTGACGCCAGCGGAGGAGACGACGGCTGGCATTGAGACCCCAGGGGGCTTGCTGAGGGTCACCTGGGCAGTCTGACCCGGCTGGGCCTGTATTGGACCCTGGGTCGTCACACGTGTCTGGAGTGAACAAAAGTCAGTAGCAGCATCAGCCAATCACATCATAGTCCCACGCTGGATCTCCACAGCAGGACACATCACTCACTAGGTTTAGGTCAAAGTGGAGCCAGTGAAGCCATGGTTACTACATGTGACACACGTTCAGATGAAACAGGATTAATACTTCCTGATTTCACTGTGAGCCCAAACACAGGTGATAGATGATCCTTACCAGTCTGGCCACCTGAAGGTTGGCCACGGTGGTGCCAGTCAGCACAGCCCCGGCTCTGGGACCTGCAGCCACGGTAGCCAGCTGGGGGTTGGTCTGGGCTGCCTGTGGGTTGGCTGGTTGCACCTGGACCTGGGAGGTCTGCTGGACGGTCTGCTGCTGGACCTGGGCTACAGAAACCTGCTGTTGCTGTTGGACGGCCATCTGCAGCTTCTGCTTGTGCATCTTCATTAGAGAATCATATTAAAGGATTTTAAATCTTATTTTAAATATTCTCTGTAGAATGTGGTAATGAATTAAGGGCTTTTCTGTAGAATACAGTACCTGGGGTTTTCCCAGAGCCTTGATGCCTTGAGGAGAGGCAGCCTGTTGCTGCTGCTGCAGCTGCTGTTGACGAAGCAATTGCAGTTGGGCTGGAGTGATGGGCTTCATACCTGGAGCTAGAGCGAGAGGAGGGGGAGAGCGAGAGGAGGGGAAGCGAGAGGGGGAGCGAGAGGAGGGGGAGCGAGAGGAGGGGGAGCGAGAGGAGGGGAGCGAGAGGGGGAGCGAGAGGAGGGGGAAGCGAGAGGAGGGGGAAGCGAGAGGGGGGGGAGGAGGAGCGACAAGAGAAAGAGGGGTGAGGAATCCTATCACTAAGTCTATTTGATTCACTGACTCAGTCCTGGCTGTAGTGTCTAATACCTGTTGTGACCTGAGTGACCAGGGAGCGCGTTTGTGACTGAACTGGGGTCAGTGTGGTGGACACCACAGCAGAGGGAGTAACCGGGTTTACAGCCCTGACACCCTGGCCTGTAGCAATGGCCGCCACCACCTCTCCAGGGGCCACGGTGACAGGTCTTTGCTGGGCGTGAACCACCTGGGCAGCAGCAGCACTGACCGGCTGGGGGAGACACAACAAGCAATAAGGTTCACACGACCAAACAGAACCACATCCTACGGTTCATGCTTCAGTTCAGGGAGTCACTCAGCATGAAGAGACGCAGGTGGACCAGAAGTCAGAAGCTCCCAGTCTGCTTTACAACATCGGAACCGTTTTGAAATCTCCTCTTGCCCTTGCAAAATGCCAGAAAGGTCTCAACCAACCCACTGCATTTGCAGTCCTACCCAACCCACTGCATTTGCAGTCCTACCCAACCCACTGCATTTACAGTCCTACCCAACCCACTGCATTTACAGTCCTACCCAACCCACTGCATTTACAGTCCTACCCAACCCACTGTATTTGCAGTCCTACCCAACCCACTGTATTTGCAGTCCTACCCAACCCACTGCATTTACAGTCCTACCCAACCCACTGCATTTACAGTCCTACCCAACCCACTGCATTTACAGTCCTACCCAACCCACTGCATTTACAGTCCTACCCAACCCACTGCATTTGCAGTCCTACCCAACCCACTGCATTTGCAGTCCTACCCAACCCACTGCATTTGCAGTCCTACCCAACCCACTGCATTTGCAGTCCTACCCAACCCACTGCATTTGCAGTCCTACCAACCCACTGCATTTACAGTCCTACCCAACCCACTGCATTTGCAGTCCTACCCAACCCACTGCATTTACAGATCCTACCCAACCCACTGCATTTACAGTCCTACCCAACCCACTGCATTTACAGTCCTACCCAACCCACTGCATTTACAGTCCTACCCAACCCACTGCATTTACAGTCCTACCCAACCCACTGCATTTACAGTCCTACCCAACCCACTGCATTTACAGTCCTACCCAACCCACTGCATTTACAGTCCTACCCAACCCACTGCATTTGCAGTCCTACCCAACCCACTGCATTTGCAGTCCTACCCAACCCACTGCATTTGCAGTCCTACCCAACCCACTGCATTTGCAGTCCTACCCAACCCACTGCATTTACAGTCCTACCCAACCCACTGCATTTACAGTCCTACCCAACCCACTGCATTTGCAGTCCTACCCAACCCACTGCATTTGCAGTCCTACCCAACCCACTGCATTTGCAGTCCTACCCAACCCACTGCATTTGCAGTCCTACCCAACCCACTGCATTTGCAGTCCTACCCAACCCACTGCATTTGCAGTCCTACCCAACCCACTGCATTTGCAGTCCTACCCAACCCACTGCATTTACAGTCCTACCCAACCCACTGCATTTACAGTCCTACCCAACCCACTGCATTTGCAGTCCTACCCAACCCACTGCATTTACAGATCTACCCAACCCACTGCATTTGCAGTCCTACCCAACCCACTGCATTTACAGTCCTACCCAACCCACTGTATTTACAGTCCTACCCAACCCACTGCATTTGCAGTCCTACCCAACCCACTGCATTTACAGATCTACCCAACCCACTGCATTTACAGTCCTACCCAACCCACTGCATTTACAGTCCTACCCAACCCACTGCATTTATTTGATAATCAAACAGAACCAGCAATAACAGGCCCAACCAGCTAGCCCCTAGAGGTAATACGGAGGTACTTACAGACATGGTAGTTGGTATGACTTGACCAGGAGATGCCAGACGTTTGCTGGCCTGGAACGTACTGGGAGGAACTCCAGCCACCGTGTTTACGATCAGGTTTCCCCCTACGGTGGCTGAAAAGGACCAAACTAAGGATTTACTATTTGTTTACAGTCAAATGTCTTGTAATGAGCAATGTGTGTGCCTGTGAAAACCCACCAGCTTGAATTGTTGTTCCCACAGTGGCATTCTTAATGGCACCAGGCTAAAAAACACATGTAAAAATGCATTATATATACACACACACACACACACATATTAGGTCCACACACAGCTGTTGTGTTTGTGTGATGTGACAATAAGGACGTTTTCCCACTCACCAGGGCTGCAGTGTTTGGTACAGCGGCAGCTCCAGCCACCGTGGCCGGCTGGGGGATTCCTGGAGCCGGGGCCAGGCCTACAGCAGCGGACCCAGGTTGGGTTTGGGCAGCACCGGCCACGACCTGAGCTGCTCCAGCCTGCTGGGCCTGCTGTTGCTGAGCTAGCTGCTGAGCCCTCTGCTGCTCCGCTAACGCCTGCCGGGACAAAGACACACTCAGTACGAGCGCCTACAAACCTGACCCAATCATAGCAACACAGCAGTCTGCAGATGTAGCCAATAGAAAGGCGGAGAACATGGCTCATAGTCACTTAGCATACTCCAGATGTAGCCAATAGAAAGGTGGAGAACATGGCTCATAGTCACTTAGCATATTCCAGATGTAGCCAATAGAAAGCCAGAAAACATGGCTCCAATTAGTTGAATAAATACCAGGGTCGTTGGTTCCCAGAGGGTCCAGCCTAATACTTGGTAATTGTGTTTACCCACTACATGACCTGAATGTGAACATACAGTAACAGTGCAAACACATATGTCTGCTTACTTCACCCTGCTCCCATTTCTAATACTACACCTGAAGAATAATTCGAGGACCTGACAGTGACAGTTTTTGTCATTTCAGGTTTAGAATCAGAAAGAGTTGTATCCGCCAAGACAGTTCACACAAACAAGGAATTTGTTCTGATCCGTTACACTTAATACACACGTTAACGTTAATACACACGTTAAAGAACGACGTGTGATATGTTGTCTGGTATGGTCGAAGCAGTATTGCACCCGACAGAAAAACTCAAAATTCGCTAAAATAACCTCACAAAGAATCTCACAAGGTCTTTTATAGAAGTATTACTAGGCCAGTAAAACTAGCCTACAGGCATAAAAAAACAGAGCTGAGTAGAACACTCACTTTTTTGCAGTTTACTTTTTGGTCCTCACTTGCTTCTATAGCCACAAAGTCTGACTCCAACGTATCAAAGTCAAACTATTGAAAGGTGATAATTATTGGTAAAAAATTACTGTAATGGTTCAAACTAAAGATGAAAAATAACATGGTAAGCAGCGAAATTGTATTATCAGTTTGCAGCTATCAAACAGGGGTGGTCAAATTAAGACGGCAGTATGGATTCAGCGAGTACCCGACTATCCAGCCCAAGGTAGATTGAAGGTTGTAATAATGCGTTTTTGAAACAAACTGCAGTTTATTTTTATAACAACTGCTGCAAAAACAGCATTTTTTTCTTAACAACTGTTCTTTTCTGGACAGCAAATCAGCCCATAAAAACGATTTAGACCGGTCGTTGAAAATCCTGTTGTGGACAATATTGTCTATCGGGACCGATAGGTCTGGCAGGTAGTTCATGCCTGATCATCACTCTTGTACCTTCTTCTCCTTGGCTATCCGTTCAGCACGTTGGGATGCCACCTGAATGGGAGGGAGGGGCTTGTCGTAGCTGATCCCACTTTCTGCCAGGACAGAGGCGTGCTTAGGGTTCTTCTGGAACGGGTTCATACCCAGACTAGGATGATAAAGAAAACACGCAACAGAGTTAATACATATGTAATGCTAACAGATGAATCACTCGGTTGAGGCCTTAGCATTAGACGATTCACCCATCAAGCCACTAACAGATGAATCACTCGGTTGAGGCCTTACAGTGGCTTGATGGGGGAATCGTCTAATGCTAACAGATGAATCACTCGGTTGAGGCCTTGGTGGCTTGATGGGGGAATCGTCTAATGCTAACAGATGAATCACTCGGTTGAGGCCTTGGTGGCTTGATGGGGGAATCGTCTAATGCTAACAGATGAATCACTCGGTTGAGGCCTTGGAGGCTTGATGGGGGAATCGTCTAATGCTAACAGATGAATCACTCGGTTGAGGCCTTACAGTGGCTTGATGGGGGAATCGTCTAATGCTAACAGATGAATCACTCGGTTGAGGCCTTGGAGGCTTGATGGGGAATCGTCTAATGCTAACAGACGAATCACTCGGTTGAGGCCTTACAGTGGCTTGATGGGGGAATCATCTAATGCTAACAGATGGATCACTCGGTTGAGGCCTTACAGTGGCTTGATGGGGGAATCGTCTAATGCTAACAGATGAATCACTCGGTTGAGGCCTTACAGTGGCTTGATGGGGGAATCGTCTAATGCTAACAGATGAATCACTCGGTTGAGGCCTTACAGTGGCTTGATGGGGGGACTCCTCTTGCTGGCGATGATCTTCATGAGTTCAAAACGGCTGTTGTAGAGCTGAATGTGTGTGGCGTTGTCATCCTGGGTGTAGATCTGGCATGTCCGCAGGGGACGGCTGTTCTTAGACTGTTGGAGGACAGAACATACGGTTCAATCTAGCGGACTGGGTACATCAATAGAAACCATAGGATAGAACAGGGACACCTACTACCTTGTATATACTCTTGGTTTTCTTCTTGGGGTTTGCCTCATATACCAACTGTAATGAGAAACACCATGGGTTAGTTATCCGACAGCTGTATGGACATGTTGTCTTGGGGCTTCAATAAATGTCATCCTGGGAGCTCACCTTGCCCTCCTCTCGGGGGATGATAACATTCTCGTAGCGGCTACGGCATTGCTTGGGCGAGCGGTAGATGCGACTGCAGGAGTTGACCACGTCACTGACCAGGTCCCAGTTGGGCGTGTGGGCAGGAGAGACGATGGTGAGGTTCAGTGGGAGTTCCAGGAGCTGTTTCACAGCCTGCCGCAGACAGAGAGAAGGAGAACACAACATCGATTATGGGGTCAGAAGTTTCACCATATCTTAACACTGTTAAACTGAGCATCTGGACAGTACAGTATTTCAGAAACGCTCGTTAAGCCAATCCAACGTGTGGGAAATCTCCAACGATGACATCAACAAATCAACAACTAGAATGTCAAAGATCTACAAGGCTGTAATTGCCGCAAACTGAGTATTCTTTGACAAATCAAAGTTTAAAGGGTACAAACATTGTCAATGACAATATTTCCTAATCATTTTTCGATATTTCCAATACAAACTCATTTCATGTATGTATTCCTGGAAGACAAAAGACATTTCTAAATGAATCCAAACTTCTGAACGGTAACGTTTTCTTACAGCCACCGTATTGATTAAAGCTCTCCACCCCTGTAGCAGTCGTACCTGTAGCAGGGCCCAGTCTTCACTGATGAGCCACTCTGGGTTGTCCTGTCCAGGCTCCATGGCAGGTTTGACAAGCGAAGGCAGGGGCTTGGCGAAGGGTGCTTGCTGCTTCAGGGTGAAGTTCTTTTTTTGGTCCTTGCCTTCACGACGAACCTTAAGCAAGCTAGCTTTCTCAAAGAGTGAGCGAGGAGGAATAACCGTCTCTCCATGACCTTTCTTCTTCTTTCGGCCTGCTGCTGGGTGCAAACACACGGGCTATGAGGACAGAGCTCAAACACACGGGCTATGAGGACAGAGCTCAAACACACGGGCTATGAGGACAGAGCTCAAACACACGGGCTATGAGGACAGAGCTCAAACACACGGGCTATGAGGACAGAGCTCAAACACATGGGCTATGAGGACAGAGCTCAATCACACGGGCTATGAGGACAGAGCTCAATCACACGGGTTATGAAATAGAGCTCAAACACACGGGTTATGAAAGAGCTCAAACACACGGGTTATGAAAGAGCTCAAACACACGGGTTATGAAATAGAGCTCAAACACACGGGTTATGAAATAGAGCTCAAACACACATGTTATGAAATAGAGCTCAAACACACATGTTATGAAATAGAGCTCAAACACACGGGTTATGAAATAGAGCTCGAACACACGGGTTATGAAATAGAGCTCAAACAAATGGGCTATGAGGACAGAGATCGAACACATGGGCTATGAGGACAGAGCTCAAAGAAATGGACTATGAAATAGAGATCAAACACACGGGTTATGCAATAGAGCTCAAACACATGGGTTACGACGAGAGAACGTGTAGGGCATCAGAAACTCTTCTCTAACGCCAGTTCAGAAAGATAAAACCTGACCTGAAGGATCCAGCTTGAGTCTCTTGTGCTCTTTGCGGATGTAGACCGGCGGCAGTTTGGACTCAGGCATGGGAGCAGAGTCGTACATCAGACAGATGACAGAGTCAATGTAAACGTCATTGTCATCTTGTGGTGGCGTAGGTGGAGTCCAGAGCTGCAACCAGAACCACAGGTTCATACACAGCTGGCACAACCACAGAGAGACGGACAGAACCACAGAGAGACGGACAGAACCACAGAGAGACGGACAGAACCACAGAGAGACGGACAGAACCACAGAGAGACGGACAGAACAACAGAGAGACGGACAGAACAACAGAGAGACGGACAGAACCACAGAGAGACGGACAGAACCACAGAGAGACGGACAGAACCACAGAGAGACGGACAGAACCACAGAGAGACGGACAGAACAGAGAGACGGACAGAACAACAGAGAGACGGACAGAACCACAGAGAGACGGACAGAACTACAGAGAGACGGACAGAACCACAGAGACGGACAGAATACATAGAGCTATATCTCAGTATCTATACGACCAGATGCAAATGTCCTGTGTGACTGACTTACGGGCATGATCTCTGTCTGTCCATCCTCTCCGTCAAACACATACTCCTGTTGAAACCAAGATAATCTTTTTGATTAACAGTGACACATTTACTACAAGCTGTTCTTATTATATCAACCACCCACCATGTTGTAAGCATCCTCCATCTTATATCAACACTAACCACCCACCATGTTGTAAGCATCCTCCATCTTATATCAACACTAACCACCCACCATGTTGTAAGCATCCTCCATCTTATATCAACACTAACCACCCACCATGTTGTAAGCATCCTCCATCTTATATCAACACTAACCACCCACCATGTTGTAAGCATCCTCCATCTTATATCAACACTAACCACCCACCATGTTGTAAGCATCCTCCATCTTATATCAACACTAACCACCCACCATGTTGTAAGCATCCTCCCGGGTGTAGGTGAACAGGTCCTCCTCTTCCTCTATCGTCATCCTCTCCCCGTCTTCAGCCTTCAGATTTTGGAGGTGCTGCATCTCCCAGCCTCTCTTGGCACACATCAGTCGCTCCTGAAAGTTTGGTAACGACAGTGATCTTGGTAATGTGCCTATTAAACGGAAGACCTAACGAGCTAGCAATACCTCTGAGAACCTGAGGGGGGAACTTCAGTCCTACCTTGGCGACCAGTTCGTCCTCACTGACATGAAGATATTCCAGGTACTGCAGGGCATATTTCTCGATTGGTGTTAACTGATGAAGGACAATCCGGTATTAGTTAAGGGAGGTGTGCAGTCTAAAACACAGTGCAAGAAAGTGCTATGTGAGCTAATCACCTGATCCATGACATGCTGTGTGAGCTAATCACCTGATCCATGACAAGCTGTGTGAGCTAATCACCTGATCCATGACATGCTGTGTGAGCTAATCACCTGATCCATGACATGCTGTGTGAGCTAATCACCTGATCCATGACATGCTGTGTGAGCTAATCACCTGATCCATGACATGCTGTGTGAGCTAATCACCTGATCCATGACATGCTGTGTGAGCTAATCACCTGATCCATGACATGCTGTGTGAGCTAATCACCTGATCCATGACATGCTGTGTGAGCTAATCACCTGATCCATGACATGCTGTGTGAGCTAATCACCTGATCCATGACAGCGCTGAGTTCCGTCAGCTGAGATGGCTCCTCCTCCACGTCCGGCTCCTGGACTCCCTGACTTACGTCTAGCTGCTGCTCTGACGGTGGAGAGTCCAGCCTGATGCTGTTCAGGGCCTGGATATAGGGCCTGGCCACGCGAGGAGAGATCGCCTCAGAAGGTGACGGCTCCTGGTGGAGAACCACAAACTCCTCCACCTTCTCCCCCGAGCCGGCCTCCACCTCAAACAGATCCTGGATGGTGCGCTGAAAACACACGCAGACGCCGATTGTGAATGCTGCAAAATGCAGACACAAATTTAAGTCACCCAGTGCTGGACGTGGTTAGGGGAGACTACCTGAGTAAGGAAGGCCAGGGTGTAGTCAGTCCCTTGGGCTGCCACCTCTCGGATCAGATCCTTGGTGCCGTTCTTCAGTAGCTTCTCTTCAATTGAGTTCCCACTCTCCAGTCTGGAACATGAAGACACCACCAGTTACCAGCGATGTCTTAACGCGACAGCGGACGGTAACGTGTCAAACGGCATTTTGCCCGTGTTACCTGTAAATGTGGATATCTTTGGAGCGTCCAATCCGGTCACACCACTCCTGGGTGCGGGAGTCCATGCTGGGGTTGAGGTCAGTGTCGTAGAATATGATGGTGTCGGCGTCGAACACCGTCCCGACGGCCGTGCAGCAGCGGTTAGTCAGGATGCTGCAGAACACTTGTCTGTTCCTGTTGAAGGCCTTCATGAGCTCCTGATGAGGGAGACATGGTGAGTAACAAGGCATTAATCCCTACTGGGGGTCGATACAGTTGGATCCTATCACACTAAGATGCTGGTATAAGTGGCATTATGACGTTACCCTGACAACCACTAGCAGGCATCTCCAACACACAGACAGTGCAGATGGTTGAGAGATGCTGCCAGTTTATCAGAATACAACCTGAAATCGGGGACTGGTGTGCTGAAACTGAGCAGTTCTTTACCGAGCAAAATAAGGCTGTTAGACACATTTCACCTGTGCCCCATTTGTCAAACCAAACGCAGGTGGAAGGAAACAGCGAGTGTAACAGAAACAGATGGAAACAGAAAATCAAACTGTAGTGTAGGAAAAGAGTAACAAAGCAAAGCACAAGACAAAAGAACATCCCCATGGGTTCGTCAGGGTTGATAGTGTGTGTGTGTGTTTCTCTAAGGCCCTAAGTGGAACCACATTCAGAAGGCAGGAAAGAACGTCTCCTTGCAGCGCCAGAACGCAGCAGTGACTCAAGAAGTCCCGAAGTTTGAGAAATAGGGAGAACAGAGAAAGGCTCGAACACAGAGTGAACTACAGTACTTAACCCTAGTAAATGGAACGCTGACTCACTGTCTCAGTGTGTGTGTGTGTGTGTGTGTGTGTGTGTGTGTGTGTGTGTGTGTGTGTCTGTGTGTGTGTGTGTGTCTGTGTGTCTGTGTGTGTGTGTGTGTGTCTGTGTGTGTGTGTGTGTGTCTGTGTGTGTCTGTGTGTGTGTGTCTGTGTGTGTCTGTGTGTGTGTGTGTGTGTGTGTGTGTCTGTGTGTGTCTGTGTGTGTCTGTGTGTGTCTGTGTGTGTCTGTGTGTGTCTGTGTGTGTCTGTGTGTGTCTGTGTGTGTCTGTGTGTGTCTGTGTGTGTCTGTGTGTGTCTGTGTGTGTCTGTGTGTGTCTGTGTGTGTCTGTGTGTGTCTGTGTGTCTGTGTGTCTGTGTGTGTCTGTGTGTCTGTGTGTCTGTGTGTGTGTCTGTGTGTCTGTGTGTCTGTGTGTCTGTGTGTCTGTGTGTCTGTGTGTCTGTGTGTCTGTGTGTCTGTGTGTCTGTGTGTCTGTGTGTCTGTGTGTCTGTGTGTCTGTGTGTCTGTGTGTCTGTGTGTCTGTGTGTTCTAGAACACAGCAACCCTAACAGCTGTAGTACATTTGGTTTACCTGGCGGTCCTCTGTGGAGAGGCTCTCATCCACGCGGATAAACGTGAGCTGCCGGTGGTCCAGGAAGGCCTCCAGGATGTCCAGCATCTTCACCATCTGAGTGAAGATGAGGACGCGGCGGTTCTCAGACGACAGCTTCTGGAGCAGAATCGCAAGGGCCTCGAGTTTACCTTGGGAGCAAAAAAACCAGATATATTCTTGAGCGATTTAAACAATGTGTGGAATCCAACTCCAAGCAGACAACAGACCCTGTGTTGTTAATTGAGGCTTATAGGAGCATCTTTTCACCTGAGTCCATCTGCATGAGCTGCATGTCGGGAAACTGGACAAGGGATCCGGCAGCCAGGCCATGTATGTCTGTGCTGTGGGGGGCAGTGGCCTCATGGAGACTCCGGCGAATCAGTTTCTGCTTCAGGCTATAGCGAGCTGGTGGATTGGCTGCATACAGCTGAGGGGGAGGAGCTACAGCAGCAAGGACAACGCATGACAACCTGAAGAGGGCGAGACGAGGAAAGGAGTTCTAATGACAAAGAAAACAAGGCTATATGAACTCAAGCCGGCTTTAACTCAATTTATTGTATGGAAAAGTTCATTATGAACCAGAGCGATTTTGTCTGTCAAGACATAACGATAGCGTAACTTGATGTGAGCTGATTGACCACCTGCTGACTAGGCTACGGTTGTCCTCGCAGCGGACTTTAGAGGAGAGCAGGGCACACTGGAGATGTGAGGTGGTGGCCACTGGGGTCCTTTGGGCACGGAGGCAGCTGTCCCTGCCCACCCACCTCCAGCCCCGGGGGCTCAGGGCAGAGTGAGGAGGCCCTGGGGTGACAGAACAAGCCTGGAGCAGGTCAGCGCCATACAGCACACTGCGACCACAGCGCCGCTCATTGGCGGCGAAAAGAAGGTTCAGACGCTCTTTCAGATGACGAGTCCTCTCCTCGAACGACTCCTGCGCCAACCAGAGAAAAACCACATCAGTTTGAAGACCCCCGATGAGAATATGAGTTGCAAAAAAGTTGTGTGTGTGTTTTTGATATTGTTGGTGTCCCAGCAGCGCCAGCTGCACCCACCTGCTGGGCAACAGTGGGAGGCTTGGCATTGGAAGTCACCACTGAAGGGAGAAAGACGGACCATTAGTGTCCGGAGCACAACATAAGACCAGAATGTGTTTAACGTGTATGCTCTATACGTTGTCATGGGGCCATTTACAGGCCCTGGAATATATGAAATGTTAGACATTTTTTTTCACTGTTTTCTGGTTGGGCAGGTGTGGAGGGGAGTGGGGTTACCTGGTTGGGCAGGTGTGGTGGGTGGTGGCGTAACCGGCGTGGTGGTGGTAGAGTTGGAGACGGGCACAGCCTGAGGCACCGTCTGCATGACCAAGGAGCCCGGAGGCCGGAGGATCTGCTGGCCAGGGGCCGACACAATCTGCAGGATGTTACCTGTAAACACACACACACACACACACACACAGAGAAACCTTTAAACAGCTACTTGTAAAAACATGGCACACCATCATTCTAAACATGACCACAGGTTATACAACTAGATCTGCATTTACTTTTAGGATTGAAATTCCTCACAGGAGAAATTATTTATAACTACCACAAATAACTCAATAATGCAGATCTGAGACATGCAGACACATCAGGGACGAATAGAGTAAGTAAAAAAAAAAGAAGAGTATTAAATGTTGGGTGTACATTACCGAGAGTACCTTGGAGCTGCAGGGGCTGCCCCGTGGTGAGCTGTCGGAGCTGACTGGGGGACAGTGTGAACTTGTTGCCCTGAAACTGCAGGGTGACAGGGGTCTCCGGCTGGGAGATCCGGTTCTGACTACCTGCTATGGACGGCAGCTGGGCGATCTTTACCACATCTCCACCTTTAGCAAGAGTACAGAGCGCTAGTCAAACCGGATGGACTGGCAAGTAATGTGTCGGCAGAAGGCCAAAAGAAGGCCCTCGGATATTTCAGTTAGTTGAAGGGTGAGAGACTACAGACATGCAGAACCAGTGTGTGTTAGTGAGCGGGATGGGACTGGGTAGATGTCCTCCATACAACAACCACTGAAGAGGCTAATCTCTACAGACCCTGATGGGGGAAACAGAGTCTAAAACCAGCCATCTTCAGGTAAGACTGAGGCCCTGGAACAAACATGTATTCAGTTAAAGCTGTACCTTATCTGTACCTGGCTTAACAACCGTAACATCTATTTCAGGCATGCAATGACCCACGCCATCAAAACATGATGGCCATCAAACAGCAGTTTGCCCTGATAAAGATCAGAAGTGTTTAGACTGGGGGAGGTAGGGAGTGGCCTGGGGGAGGTTGGGAGTGGCCTGGGGGAAGAAGGGAGTGGCCTAGGGGAAGAAGGGAGTGGCCTGCAGTGTGTGGGACAATATCCACATGCGTAGCAGTGCACACCCTCAGAGGAAACAGAATACACACACCGACACAAAACCTATAGGCGGGGAGAGAGAGAAACCAAAGCTTTGAGATCTCTTGCGTCGACTGGGCTGAACAGAGGCAAACAATTAGTAAAACGGGAGAACCAATATGCAGGTGGGGAAAAAATATAGTTGTAAACGGTTCAACAGGTGTTGTGTGATCTGCCATGACAACAGGCTGCCATGACAACAGACGCTGGGCTGTGTGGTCAGCATGCAGGCATCAGAAGAGAGACTGGGGGAGACTTAAGGGATACTGCTGACATGGATGTAGTTTTCATTTACAAAGTGCCCTTGTTTTCTGTGGTAAAATAAGCAATGGTTTAGTTGTATACTTGGATTTTTTTCTTTGAAAACACATTGATGCTATGAAAAATACATATTTAAAAAGTGCTGTTCCTTCGTAAGCCCCAAACGCACATCAGCAGTGTCCAAGGGGAAAAGAGAGGCCGGTGTCAAAGCAGCCCTTTCTGTTGTACCGGAAGAGAAGGGAGAAGGAAGGGGAGGAGGCCACTTACTAGGCAACCGTGCCTGGGCCTGGGATGTCAGAACCAGCCTCTGGGGAACCAGGCTGGGCTGGATGGCATGGGCGGGACCTAGGGCTGGCCTGGGGACCTGGGCAATGCCAGGCAAAGTGGGCTGAGCTGTGCCAAAAAGAGCCTGGCCCAGACCCACATTGGGGGCAGACCCTACTACGTGCTGGCCAGCGACGAAGCTCCCAGAGGAGGCTACAGCGGACCCAGCGGTGCCGATGGCGGGAGAGCTTGTCTGGGCTTTCTGAAAAGGGATCCCAGCCACTGTGGAGTACAAAGGGGTTTGGGATGGGCCAACAGTTAAGGTGACTGAAACAACGTGTTAGTTTACAACCAGAACCAGAAGAGGAGCTTCATCAGCACGGCGTGTTCTTCACCTGTCTGGGAAGGATGTTATGAAATCAACGCACCATGTCAACACAAGGACAGTGTAGCCTTGGGCAAATAATTAGTCCAATGTAGGATTTTCTTTCTACTGTTCTGTAACACCAGCAAGCCACTCCCACTTTGTCATTACTTGGCTTTAGGTCAACAAGTTGCCCATTAAATTATTTTCCAAACTAGAGTTGCGCCCATACCAGTATCCGGCCGGACACCGAGCTCATGTACTCCTACCTGTAGAAATGTTCAGCATGAACCGATAGCATAAACCGAACTAATTTTTTTGGAGGCATGAAGCTTTCATTACTGTTTAGATTAAATTGAGCGCGCTCAAATCTCATTCTGATTACGGTAGTCATTTTGTCCACCCCCATCATGGCAAAGGCAAAAAATGCATATGTTGCTGCTTTCAAGTTGAAGGCGAATGATCTGGCTGTTGGAAAAGGAAATAGAGCTGCTGCACGGGAGCTTGGTCTTAATGAGTCGATGATAAGACGTTGGAAACAGCAGCGTGAGGAATTGACTCGGTGCAAAACGAACAAGACGTGTTTCGTTAAAGCGTAGTCCTATTTATTTTTGTTACAACCCGTGTTTCGTTAAAGCCTATTTATTTTTGTTACAACCCGTGTTTCGTTAAAACCTATTTATTTTTGTTACAACCTGTGTTTCGTTAAAACCTACTTATTTTTGTTACACTTATTTTTTATTCAGTGGGTGTGGCTAATATTCAGGGGCGCTCAATAGCCCGGAAATTACGGTACGTACTAGTTTAAATGAGTATGCTACTGGCCCCAGGGCACAGAAACTAAGTCGTTGTTGTGATGCACAGAAGTCTTACCCTGTGTGGTAGTGGTGGTAGTGGTGGTGACAGGGAACTTGCCCTTTATCTGGGCAGGCTGAGGAGCAGTCGGCGTGGTGATGGTTGGGGTGGCTGTAGGACGCTGCTGGCCCGGAGTACCAGTCATTGGCACGAGCCGGCCTTCTGGCTTGGTACCATACTGCACTGGCTGGAACAACCTGTCAATCAAATCAGACTCAACGTTCAAAGAACATGCACCGCAGCCTAAAGCGACTGACGAGATGTAACATCACGCCGGGTGTAACAGCAATAAATCCGCCAGGGCATGCATTCATTCTGCCTCGGACATTTCCTTCAAGGTGGGATTTCAATTTGTGACAATGTCCTGGTTTTATCACAGCAATTCCCGGCAAACTCACGACAATAAATGACCGTAATACATACGCGCTGGACACAGCACACCCTCCTACCTACCTCAACTGAGCCAACGGAGCCAACTGCCACAAGGCATTGCTATAATGAGGTAAGCTCACCGTTTATCATCACTTACCTCCACAACCCATACCGTGCCGCCAAACGCATTTTAGAGCAGGAGATCATCTGACAATAGCCATCCTAACTGCTTTATTGCTGACCCGTAATTTCCTTATAATTTGGACTGGCCAGTACAGACCTCATGGGCTTGATCTTGCAGGGCTTGGGTCTGGCCGGTGGGTCTGGACCACTGTAGATCTCCTCAATCAGCTGACGGGTGACTTTAAGCTTGGGTAGAACCTCCTCAGTCTCGTAGTGTGTCCATCTATGCTCATTACCAATCAAGTCGAACGGAGACAAGTCCAGACTCTAAAACATAAAAACAAAACACACATGCGTTTTGAATCTTGGGTGTTTACCTGTGTGGTACAGGTCATCTAGTCCCATTATGGGTGTTTAACTGTGTGGTACAGGTCATCTAGTTATATAATGGGTGTTTAGCTGAATGGTACAGGTCATCTAGTTCTATTATGGGTGTTTATCTGTATGGTACAGGTCATCTAGTTCTATTATGGGTGTTTAGCTGTATGGTACAGGTCATCTAGTTCTATTATGGGTGTTTAGCTGTGTGGTACAGGTCATCTAGTTCTATTATGGGTGTTTATCTGTATGGTACAGGTCATCTAGTTCTATTATGGGTGTTTATCTGTATGGTACAGGTCATCTAGTTCTATTATGGGTGTTTATCTGTATGGTACAGGTCATCTAGTTATATAATGGGTGTTTAGCTGTATGGTACAGGTCATCTAGTTCTATTATGGGTGTTTAGCTGTATGGTACAGGTCATCTAGTTCTATTATGGGTGTTTATCTGTATGGTACAGGTCATCTAGTTCTATTATGGGTGTTTATCTGTATGGTACAGGTCATCTAGTTCTATTATGGGTGTTTATCTGTATGGTACAGGTCATCTAGTTCTATTATGGGTGTTTATCTGTATGGTACAGGTCATCTAGTTCTATTATGGGTGTTTATCTGTATGGTACAGGTCATCTAGTTCTATTATGGGTGTTTATCTGTATGGTACAGGTCATCTAGTTCTATTATGGGTGTTTATCTGTATGGTACAGGTCATCTAGTTCTATTATGGGTGTTTATCTGTATGGTACAGGTCATCTAGTTCTATTATGGGTGTTTATCTGTATGGTACAGGTCATCTAGTTCTATTATGGGTGTTTAGCTGTGTGGTACAGGTCATCTAGTTATATAATGGGTGTTTATCTGTGTGGTACAGGTCATCTAGTTCTATTATGGGTGTTTATCTGTATGGTACAGGTCATCTAGTTCTATTATGGGTGTTTATCTGTATGGTACAGGTCATCTAGTTCTATTATGGGTGTTTATCTGTATGGTACAGGTCATCTAGTTCTATTATGGGTGTTTATCTGTATGGTACAGGTCATCTAGTTCTATTATGGGTGTTTATCTGTATGGTACAGGTCATCTAGTTCTATTATGGGTGTTTATCTGTATGGTACAGGTCATCTAGTTCTATTATGGGTGTTTAGCTGAATGGTACAGGTCATCTAGTTCTATTATGGGTGTTTATCTGTATGGTACAGGTCATCTAGTTCTATTATGGGTGTTTAGCTGTGTGGTACAGGTCATCTAGTTCTATTATGGGTGTTTATCTGTATGGTACAGGTCATCTAGTCCTATTATGGGTGTTTAGCTCTATGGTACATGTCTAGTCGTACCGTGCGTTGGTCCTCCTGCAGGGCCCCCAGCACCAGAGAGGGGGTGTTGTACTGCAGAGGGGAACAGACATAGGAACTGCAGGTCTCCCTGAGATTCACCAAGTCCGGGTGGTTACAGCTCCTCTGCAGCTGCATCAGAACCTGCAGCACGCTCACAAAATGCCCCGTCTTCAACGCCTCCTGGGCTCTGGAGGAAGACAGAGGACCAGACTGTATCATCAGGCAACCGGGTTTAAACTACATATTTGTCGAGCGTTTACCTTATAGGAAACACTTTCAAATGTTTAGCCTGAGAAACACAACAGCAGTGTACGGTGATAACGTAGAGGGGGATAATGTGAAACACAACAGCAGTGTACGGTGATAATGTAGAGGGGGGGATAATGTGAAACACAACAGCAGTGTACGATGATAATGTAGAGGGGGGGATAATGTGAAACACAACAGCAGTGTATGGCTATAATGTAGAGGGGGGATAATGTGAAACACAACAGCAGTGTACGGTGATAATGTAGAGGGGGATAATGTGAAACACAACAGCAGTGTACGGTGATAATGTAGAGGGGGGATAATGTGAAACACAACAGCAGTGTACGGTGATAATGTAGAGGGGGGGATAATGTGAAACAACAGCAGTGTACGGTGATAATGTAGAGGGGGATAATGTGAAACACAACAGCAGTGTACGGTGATAATGTAGAGGGGGATAATGTGAAACACAACAGCAGTGTACGGTGATAACGTAGAGGGGGATAATGTGAAACACAACAGCAGTGTACGGTGATAACGTAGATAACACAACAGCAGTGTACGAGGGGGGGATAATGTGAAACACAACAGCAGTGTACGGTGATAACGTAGAGGGGGGATAATGTGAAACACAACAGCAGTGTACGGTGATAACGTAGAGGGGGGATAATGTGAAACACAACAGCAGTGTACGGTGATAACGTAGAGGGGGGATAATGTGAAACACAACAGCAGTGTACGGTGATAACGTAGAGGGGGGATAATGTGAAACACAACAGCAGTGTACGGTGATAACGTAGAGGGGGATAATGTGAAACACAACAGCAGTGTACGGTGATAACGTAGAGGGGGATAATGTGAAACACAACAGCAGTGTACGGTGATAATGTAGAGGGGGGGATAATGTGAAACACAACAGCAGTGTACGGTGATAATGTAGAGGGGGGATAATGTGAAACACAACAGCAGTGTACGGTGATAACGTAGAGGGGGGATAATGTGAAACACAACAGCAGTGTACGGTGATAACGTAGAGGGGGGATAATGTGAAACACAACAGCAGTGTACGGTGATAATGTAGAGGGGGGGATAATGTGAAACACAACAGCAGTGTACGGTGATAACGTAGAGGGGGATAATGTGAAACACAACAGCAGTGTACGGTGATAACGTAGAGGGGGGATAATGTGAAACACAACAGCAGTGTACGGTGATAACGTAGAGAAGGGATAATGCAGTGTCCAGAGGCCTGACTCACCCCGGCTGAGTAAGGATGTCTTCATACATGCTCTTCTGTCTGCGGGACAAGCGACATTTGAGTATGTGTTCATACTTCTTAGGGAGCTGCTTCTCCACATCCCTCTTGGAGCGCCTCAGGATAAAAGGCTGGATCATCTGGGAAATGAGAGGAGGAATAAAGACTTGAACCAGAGCTGTTGTGAAGTTCCACATAAATATAAACCAGTCAAACCACTGGCTGGCATTGGTAACAACCAAAACACAATATGGCATAATCGCCTATAAAAATGTCAAGTCATGTATTGTCTGACAATAAATGGTTGCATTTGGTTTGCTTTAAGCCAAATAAAAAGCTCAAATTAGATGAAGGTAAACAGATATGGACAGCTATTCCCTGGCAAATGTCATTCCAATGACAAGTAACCTTATTCAATGAAGAGAAACGCAAATTAATAATGAAAAAGAAAGAACGCATAGATGAACATCGACAGACGGACTGAAAGTTTAACCCCGGACTGACCCTGTGTAGACGAATGACTAGTTTGTGGCAGTAGTCCAGGTTCTGGTCGGTACCGGGCTTGACGGGGAAGTCTGTGTAGGGCCTGGTGATGCCGGGCAGGAGGAAATGGATCATGGTCCACAGCTCCTTCAGAGTGTTCTGTAGTGGAGTATTGATCAGGAGGAGCCTCTGGTGACTGGAACACAGAACACACACTTAGCTTCTGTTGTTCCCCTCTCATTTTAAAGATAATGTTCAAAACGTTGGCTACTTTCTTACTTGTTAAAGGCCGAGGCTACTCACATAACCACAACCACATATGTTTGTTGTAAACCTTAATGTAAAGGAGACAAAGTCCATAAATGTGTCCGTTTATAACTTTCCACAAGTACTGGTTTTATTGACACAGGATAAACTGAAACCAGGCAAGGTCAAAGCAGTTTTCCTTCTAATCAATGAGATGTGACGCTTTTATTTCATGACACCAAGGAACCCCCAGCATACCAGGTCTAGAAAACCCCCAGCATCCCAGTCTGGGTGTCTAGAAAACCCCCAGCATACCAGTCTGGGTGTCTAGAAAACCCCCAGCATACCAGTCTGGGTGTCTAGAAAACCCCCAGCATCCCAGTCTGGGTGTCTAGAAAACCCCCAGCATCCCAGTCTGGGTGTCTAGAAAACCCCCAGCATCCCAGTCTGGGTGTCTAGAAAACCCCCAGCATCCCAGTCTGGGTGTCTAGAAAACCCCCAGCATCCCAGTCTGGGTGTCTAGAAAACCCCCAGCATACCAGTCTGGGTGTCTAGAAAACCCCAGCATCCCAGTCTGGGTGTCTAGAAAACCCCCAGCATCCCAGTCTGGGTGTCTAGAAAACCCCAGCATCCCAGTCTGGGTGTCTAGAAAACCCCCAGCATCCCAGTCTGGGTGTCTAGAAAACCCCCAGCATCCCAGTCTGGGTGTCTAGAAAACCCCAGCATCCCAGTCTGGGTGTCTAGAAAACCCCAGCATCCCAGTCTGGGTGTCTAGAAAACCCCCAGCATCCCAGTCTGGGTGTCTGGGTGTCTAGAAAACCCCAGCATCCCAGTCTGGGTGTCTAGAAAACCCCCAGCATCCCAGTCTGGGTGTCTAGAAAACCCCAGCATCCCAGTCTGGGTGTCTAGAAAACCCCCAGCATCCCAGTCTGGGTGTCTAGAAAACCCCAGCATCCCAGTCTGGGTGTCTAGAAACCCCCAGCATCCCAGTCTGGGTGTCTAGAAAACCCCCAGCATCCCAGTCTGGGTGTCTAGAAAACCCCCAGCATCCCAGTCTGGGTGTCTAGAAAACCCCAGCATCCCAGTCTGGGTGTCTAGAAAACCCCCAGCATCCCAGTCTGGGTGTCTAGAAAACCCCAGCATCCCAGTCTGGGTGTCTAGAAAACCCCCAGCATCCCAGTCTGGGTGTCTAGAAAACCCCAGCATCCCAGTCTGGGTGTCTAGAAAACCCCCAGCATCCCAGTCTGGGTGTCTAGAAAACCCCCAGCATCCCAGTCTGGGTGTCTAGAAAACCCCCAGCATCCCAGTCTGGGTGTCTAGAAAACCCCAGCATCCCAGTCTGGGTGTCTAGAAAACCCCCAGCATCCCAGTCTGGGTGTCTAGAAAACCCCCAGCATCCCAGTCTGGGTGTCTAGAAAACCCCAGCATCCCAGTCTGGGTGTCTAGAAAACCCCAGCATCCCAGTCTGGGTGTCTAGAAAACCCCCAGCATCCCAGTCTGGGTGTCTAGAAACCCCCAGCATCCCAGTCTGGGTGTCTAGAAAACCCCAGCATCCCAGTCTGGGTGTCTAGAAAACCCCAGCATCCCAGTCTGGGTGTCTAGAAAACCCCAGCATCCCAGTCTGGGTGTCTAGAAAACCCCCAGCATCCCAGTCTGGGTGTCTAGAAAACCCCCAGCATCCCAGTCTGGGTGTCTAGAAAACCCCAGCATCCCAGTCTGGGTGTCTAGAAAACCCCAGCATCCCAGTCTGGGTGTCTAGAAAACCCCAGCATACCAGTCTGGGTGTCTAGAAAACCCCCAGCATACCAGTCTGGGTGTCTAGAAAACCCCCAGCATACCAGTCTGGGTGTCTAGAAAACCCCAGCATACCAGTCTGGGTGTCTAGAAAACCCCCAGCATACCAGTCTGGGTGTCTAGAAAACCCCCAGTCTGGGTGTCTAAAAACCCCAGCATACCAGTCTGGGTGTCTAGAAAACCCCCAGCATACCAGTCTGGGTGTCTAGAAAACCCCCAGCATACCAGTCTGGGTGTCTAGAAAACCCCCAGCATACCAGTCTGGGTGTCTAGAAAACCCCCAGCATACCAGTCTGGGTGTCTGAAAACCCCCAGCATACCAGTCTGGGTGTCTGTCTGAAAACCCCAGCATACCAGTCTGGGTGTCTGAAAACCCCCAGCATACCAGTCTGGGTGTCTGGAAAACCCCAGCATACCAGTCTGGGTGTCTGGAAAACCCCCAGCATACCAGTCTGGGTGTCTGGAAAAGCCCCTGGGTGTCTGAGCATACCAGTCTGGGTGTCTGGAAACCCCCAGCATACCAGTCTGGGTGTCTGGAAAACCCCCAGCATACCAGTCTGGGTGTCTGGAAAACCCCCAGCATACCAGTCTGGGTGTCTGAAAACCCCCAGCATACCAGTCTGGGTGTCTGGAAAACCCCCAGCATACCAGTCTGGGTGTCTGGAAAACCCCCAGCATACCAGTCTGGGTGTCTGGAAAACCCCCAGCATACCAGTCTGGGTGTCTGGAAAACCCCCTGCATACCAGTCTGGGTGTCTGGAAAACCCCCAGCATACCAGTCTGGGTGTCTGGAAAACCCCCAGCATACCAGTCTGGGTGTCTGGAAAACCCCCAGCATACCAGTCTGGGTGTCTGGAAAACCCCCAGCATACCAGTCTGGGTGTCTGGAAAACCCCCAGCATACCAGTCTGGGTGTCCCAGCATACCAGTCTGGGTGTCTGGGTGTCTGGAAAACCCCCAGCATACCAGTCTGGGTGTCTGGAAAACCCCAGCATACCAGTCTGGGTGTCTGGAAACCCCCAGCATACCAGTCTGGGTGTCTGGAAAACCCCAGCATACCAGTCTGGGTGTCTGGAAAACCCCAGCATACCAGTCTGGGTGTCTGGAAAACCCCCAGCATACCAGTCTGGGTGTCTGGAAAACCCCCAGCATACCAGTCTGGGTGTCTGGAAAACCCCCAGCATACCAGTCTGGGTGTCTGGAAAACCCCCAGCATACCAGTCTGGGTGTCTGGAAAACCCCAGCATACCAGTCTGGGTGTCTGGAAAACCCCAGCATACCAGTCTGGGTGTCTGGGCATACCAGTCTGGGTATCTGAAAACCCCCAGCATACCAGTCTGGGTATCTGGAAGACCCCCAGCATACCAGTCTGGGTATCTGGAAAACCCCCAGCATACCAGTCTGGGTATCTGGAAAACCCCCAGCATACCAGTCTGGGTGTCTAGAAAACCCCCAGCATACCAGTCTGGGTGTCTAGAAAACCCCCAGCATACCAGTCTGGGTGTCTAGAAAACCCCCAGCATACCAGTCTGGGTGTCTAGAAAACCCCCAGCATACCAGTCTGGGTGTCTAGAAAACCCCCAGCATACCAGTCCGGGTGTCTAGAAAACCCCCAGCATACCAGTCCGGGTGTCTAGAAAACCCCCAGCATACCAGTCCGGGTATCTAGAAAACCCCCAGAATACCAGTCTGGGTATCTAGAATGACAGTTGTTACCTTTTAAGAGCAAAGACTGTTTCCCAGTGTTTTTCTGACATGTTTTTGATGAGCTGCACTTCATCTAGGACCAGGTGTTTCCACCTCCTCCTCAGGAAATGGCTCTGGTCCTTCAACAGCAGCTTGTAGGACGTCACACACACATGGAAGCTGTTGGCCTCTTCCCACAACTGAAGACATCAACAACAAAATAAACATACAAATATGATCAGATCATCTAACACATCTGAGCAAACAGCAAAATCACAATTGGATGAAGTAATGAACCACTGGCTGTCACATTTGTCACATGCCAAAAGTCACACTGATGAAAAATAATCAAAGGCATGGAACTAAAAGTCTATTGAAAACTGTATGCGGTGCCAGACTACGGAGATAATCTCACTGGATAGTATGGAGACATTGATCTTCAAGAGGGGCTACAAGCCGGAAAGCAACGACCCATGACGAGTCTACGTCTGCAATACAACTCTGTTCCTTTTAAAACACATTATTATTTACCCTTCTCTTCGCTCTGCGTTCCTGTCTGTTGCCGAGGTAAAGGAGGATCTTGAGACCAGGACACCAGCGTTTAAACTCCATCTCCCAGTTCAGGACCTTACACGTCCTGACCACAACCAGGTGGGGGCCCCAAATACCTGAACATTTTGTACCGGTTACATATAGAAATATAACACACGGTGACTAGGGGTGTGACGATACACTTAGCCCAAGAGACGAGACAATTCACAATATTGGGTTCACAGGATCGAGACAATATTTTAATAAAATTTTCAAGAAATCTTGAAATGACTAAATATATGACGGTTTTCGCCATGTTTAGCAAGATTGATTTATGCTAGATCCGTTGCGCAACACCGTTCACGGATTTCAGAACTTTCCTTTCAGAATTTTCATAAACACTTTTGTATGTTAACGAGCCTTACGGGGTATAACACAAGACAAATAGCCTTCGTTGCAATTTGTGAAAGGTCAAGTTATATTATTACAGGAAATATCACCCTGTCATGCTGATATCGCGCAACAGCTTTTCAGCTGCACTAGAAATCTTGCCATGTCCAATATCACAAGATGTCGAAGCGGAAGATCTTGTCACACCCCTAAAGTCGACATGAAGAAACAGCAGATGCATTGAATGAGCAGTTGAGGCTGAGGGTTAGAGCTCACCCTCGTGACCAGCCAGGTGGGCCAGGTAGGCCACAGTCTGCACGGTCTTGCCCAGTCCAGTCTCGTCTGCCAAGATGCCATTCAGGTGTTTCTTATGGAGGCTGGCTAACCAGTCCACTCCGATCTGCTGGTACTCACGTAGAGAACCGTGGAGCATGAAGGGAGCCTGGCTACGGACCTACAACACAGAAAACCAAGTCCCCGTTTGTCATACTGTCCTTTATGACACACTACATCACATTCAGAATAAAAACGTGGTCCATCACACACTTCTTTCATTGACAACCGGCGGTAACTGTGACCAGGGGATGACTCACTGTAGAGGTGGTCCTGGCACTACCCTTGGGGAGGATGAGCTCTGTGGCGGCGGCCACCTCTGCTATGTCCTTATTGGGTTTCCCAGCAGCACCACAGGGGGTGGTCTTCTCAGAACCTCTATACTGGTCCACGCTAAGCAGGGAGTCAATCAGCACAGCCTCATGTGGGCTGTCCAGAGGGGATTCCATCTCTGGGAGAGAACAGTGCGTAGTTAGGCACCACTGAGAAATCCCAGGGCCTTTACAAACACTTAAACCCTTAAATTAGTAATTAGTAACCATGGTGGCACAGCCCCAGACAGGTACTTAAGAGGAGGTTATATGCAGAGTTTAGGACCTGCACCTTCCATCTCATCCCGTTCGTCCTCTTCATCACTCTTTGAGGCAGGTTGCGGCCAGACGAAGCTGTCAGCGTAGGCACCAGCATACTGCTTCACTAATGCATCCAGGGGCAACTCGGCTGAAAAGACCAAGAGCTCAGTTTAGATAAAGAACAACTTTCATGGATATTCCGTCAAATAGGGTTCACGGACAAATCAACCAGCGGATGTGGTTAAAAAGCTGACCATCTTTAGCCAGATCAGCTAGTTCAGTCTTCTGACCAGCAGCCACCTCCACGGCATCTTGCTCCTCCATGGCCTCCTGCTCTTCCAGGGTGCTCTCCTCATCCTGAGCTGAAGACAACACAGACAGAAGAGTTACGGGCATTGATAAACACTATTCAATACAACACAACAGCCCAATGTCTTAATGCGGCATGTGACTAACAGAGCACAGCGAACAGACCCGACCCTACTCTGGATACATTTAGTGGGAGGACCTACCATCATCCGCCAATGAAGTGCTGGACTTTCGCTTCTTTGTGGACACACTGGGCTCCTGTGAAGAAACATTTCAAATAAAAGGCCTGTCAAATAAATCACCTGTGCATTTCTAAACAGAGTGGCAATATCTGTGAGGCCACCTACCTCCTTTTCAGCTTTCCCTGTTGTTGTCAGAACAGGTGTAACACCAAGTCCTGTCAAGCAATGAATAAACATTATATTCCAAAATAACCAATATTAACAGATGTGACTCATGGAAATCTATTTGAAAAGGCTATCAATTAAAATCACCTTTACTCGCTGCTCTCTGCAGACTGAGTGTTTTAAATCTCTTCTCATAAATCTCAAAACGTAGTTTAATTTCCACAACCTGAAAAAAACATATAGAACAATGACAGTTGATACCACTTAAGATCTTGAACTTCATTAGGACAACAAATTGAAAGTAAGCGAACTCCACCTGCTCAATGTTGGCCCAGAAGAACTCCACCTCCCTGGCGATGGTGCTGGCGATGTGACGAAGCCGCAGTTCTTCCTCTTTCTTGGACCTCTCTTCAATCTTCTTCTGCTCGTCATGGTAACGGGAACACGTGCGAACCAACTGAAGAGAAAGCACTCGTCACAAACGGGGCACTGAAACGACGTACTAGTACATAATCAAGTAGACGGTCACACACATATTGTCATCAGGCTACAGCAGAAGTGAAGGCACCTTCTTAGCTGCAGCCATCTTCCACCTCCTCTCCTGGGCGAAGTCAACTGCCATCCACTGCATCTCCTCCAGGAGGTAGTCCCAGTGAGACTTGGGTCGAGACGACTCCATCAGCTTGGGCAGTCTGCTGGCGGACCACTGGCCCTCTTTCCTCAGCTCGGAGATACGCTGGTGCACCTGGCTCTCCTGGGAAATAAGAGACAGACAGAAAGAGAGACCGGTCACATTATGAGCCGTCTGAACAACGGGAGCAGCCGAACAGCCGGTGAACAACACAGAAGTAACTCCTCACCAGTTTTGCCTGCTCAGCTTGTTTGTCCTGAGAGCTCCCCTCTGATGACTGCATACCAGAACCCTGGCCAAAGCCACCCAATTTGACGGTGGAGGTTCCGTTAGGCCCGGACAGTTTGGACTGGGTGACGGGGTTGATGTTGGACATGGGGGGACGAAGGGGACACAGGGCGTGGGGGGAGGGTAGGGAGGTGGTTGCATTGACAGGGGCGGGAGACATGGAGGGATTAGACAGGGAGTTGGTCAAGACTCTTTGGACAGGTTGGTTGGAGTCTGCCCCGGGACGAGCGAGAGCCACAGTCTGATAAATGGGGGAGAGAGAGAAGACAAAAAGTTTACCTACACAACTGTCCAACCAACTAACAACATGCCATGTCTCCATGTCCGGGTGACTCACTGCGTGTCCCGGCTGCAGCACGGGCTGGGGCTGCTGTAGCTGCTGGGCCTGCATCTGGAGGTGAAGGTTGGACTGCATCTGCTGCTGGAGCTGAGCCTGGAGCTGTGTGTGAGGGTTGACCGGAACCATGACGGGGCCAGCCCCCTGCACCTTGGCCTGGATGGAACCGTGAGCAGAGCTCTCCACGTGTAGGGACTGCTGGGACAGAGCCATGGGAAGGCCAGCCATGGTGAGCGTGCCTTGGGGCAGGCGGCTGGGCAGCTGGGGGGGTGGGGTGTGCAGGCTGGCAGCATTCTGCACCGGCGGCCCCTTTGATGGGTCATACTGGGGTTGGATCTGCTTCTGCCCAGGGATCTGAAGTGACTGCGGGTTGGGGGGCATCCCGCCTGGAGCAAAGTAACAAAGTCATAAGAGAAGACCCAGGAGAAGTAGCGTGATAACGACCTGTGGCTCTGGGTTACTCTGTCGTGAAGATGAACACTACACTGCACATGGAGCTGAGCTAATCAGGTGATGGGTACCGGATGGACTGTCTGGCCAGTGAGCCTCTGGCTTCTCTACTTACGTCGTTCCCTAAGTATGACCACAGGATTATGGAAGGATAGTGTTTAGAACTCAACTTATAGTAACAGTAACCTAGAAAATACAAAATGAATGTGTCAAGAGCAGTAGTTTTTACTCTTGAAGAAGAGAGTGATAACTAAATGAAAATTATACAGCACAATGATTACAGAAGAAATTAATGTGATCATCTACATGTCATTTAAATTAAATACTACTGAAAAATTACAAAGAAAATTCAGGCTCACTTGAGGTCTTTAAGTGACCCCACCAATAAAATATACATGATTTGAAATGTTAATAAAATGACATTGAAACAGTAAAACAATTCGTGCATAAGTTTTATCAAAGGGACAGAGAAGATAAATTTATAAATAAAATGGGAGACATAGAAATAAAAAACTGAAGGGAAGGTAAAAAAAAAAAAACAGTGAGCAACCACTATCAAGGAAAACAGCATGGACAGCATGCAGAAGCAATGTTAACCTAGCGGGAGTTCGCCTCTTAGGTTTGTGAAAACACAGAAGAACACAGCAAAGCAGGCAAGCAGAAAAACAGACACAGGATCTGTCGGACAGCAGACTTGGGCTGAGCAGAGCTGAACATAGTGACAAAGCAGCACCTGTCCTAATCTCCCTGACCAGCACTCATATCAACACTTGGACCACACCGACATGGGTCCCCTGTCAGAAACACCCACACAACGCCAACCCACAACCGCACGTGCCATGACCTCACCGAACCTTCACACAGCTCCTCGCCGAACTACTACGACTGAGGGAAAGAGGCCAAGTCAGAACTGTATGCCATGGAAACGGATGGGGGGAAAACAACAAAGGACGATGATGGGACAAGGACAGGAAACGACGGATGACGACTGGCGTCTCAACATAGGATAGAGATGCTTGGTGAATCCATGTTGACAACGCGGCGCGACAGGGAGGTGAGAGATGGATGACAACTGTGACGACGATGACTGGGATTAAGGTGGAACAGAAGAAGCGATCGTTCAATGAGCAAACAAGGCCCACTGGAAAGAGATGTTTTAGTTTTCCAGGGATCCTCCTCAGACTTTCCGTGATCCGCGTGCAAATTAGCCAAAACTCCCAACGGCACAGGAAAGTCCGTCCGAACAGAGACGATCGAGAACAAAACCATTTTGAAAGGAAGAAATGAATGGTGACGGATGATCAATAAAAAAAATAAGTGAAATCATAGGACATGGCATCTTCCCAGTGAGTGGCTATTCCTTTTCTTCAGACTTGTGTAAATCTTCTTCCCCATTTTATCCCTTGGCCTAGAGAGAGCGCGTGCGGGAGGAGCTAAGCCTGAATCCCCTGCAGCCTGCTGGAGGGTCTGTCCGGGGGATGAATGAAGACCGCTTTGTTGATGCTGCTTGGAGGTTTCGTAGGAGACGACGGGACGCCGCTGGCGGAATTCGGTTTGTCTCGTAGGATGGGTACACGTCCAGCAGCATCGAACAGAACACAGAACGGCCCGGAAGTGGCACTCCTACCTTGCGCTGTCGGCATAAGCTGCTGGAGTGGAACGCCAGGTGATCCTAAACCACCAGGGTGCTGGAAAATCATTCCATGGCGACCAACTTCAATCCGGGACCTCTTAGCCTGATCTGGGATTCAAAACACACAATACCCTCATAACGGAAAAAAGACACTCGGCACACAGAAATGACCTCCTGTACACCTCACAGACCAGCTCTCCTTCCTCGGGTTAGGACGTCTAAAGTAAACACAGCGCTGGATGCCAAATATCTAAAAGCAGAAGCAATTTGAGGGAAGAAAACAAACCGAAAAAAAAAAAAAAGGAAAAAAGGAAGAAAAGGGGAAGGAAACAAACCGACAGAAGATCCACAGGAGCCTGCTTCCCTTGTCCTACCTGCTTGAGCCATTGCCTGTTGTCTTTTAAAGGCCTCCATGTCCCCTGGGTTTGTCAGGCTGCCAGCTGCTCCCGGGTGGACCTGCGGAGCCATACCACCAAAGGTTACTAAAACAATTATAATTATCACGACCAAACTACAATCCCCACAATTCCATGTGAAGACGCCATGTCACAGTGGAGCTGCAGGATACGGCGTAGTCGTATTCTTGTCTAAAAGTCACAGAAAGGACAGTGCATATCAGCGCAGCACTGTCCGGGTGTCAGTTAGGGGATTCGGGCTCGATTGAGTTTAATTGCCATAGGCGTTTCATCCAAAAGTCGCATTGGTTCGCTCAACCAAGAAGTTGGCCAGAACTGAATGAATCAGAATCACTACAGCTTATCGGGTCATGATTTGGAAGTCACATGACCAATCCACAACTGCATTTGTGATGTGCGTATTTGATACACAACGTACTGTTTCTGGGCATGTATCATTCCAAGTGTCTTTTCCCCCCCAATAAATTGCACAAAAGTTATATTTTGTCTATGCGTAATTTAGAATTCTTGCATCCAATGTTGCCAAAAAAAATGGAAACCAAGTATGTAAATACAATTTCTATCAATTCTGCTGTCATGTGGGTACCCCATCCCTCGTCTCTACCTGAAACAAAGGCTGGGTAGAGAATGCTGCTGAAACATTGGGTGGAAGCTGTGTCGATATGGCAACCGGTGTCCCAGCCTGCCCATCCTTCCCGGTGACAACCTTCACCTGTAAGAGGTTGGAGATGTAAACTAAATCCATGTAGACTAAACACACACAAAAAAGTAGAGGCATTTTGAATGTCCGATCAATGAGTCGAATTACGTAGCTACCTCGTCATTGATCACCTCGGACTGCTCCTCCTCTTCCTCTTCCTCCTCCAGGTCCAGATCGTTCTGCCGCAGGTAGGTGAAAAGCGGGACACAGGGCTTCTTTTTGAAAGCCAAGTAGTCCATCATGTTCCCCTGTAGATGCTGCAGGAAGAACAGTTCTATCAAATAGTCTTTGAAAACCTCCTTCAGGCCCTCCATCTTCTTAGTGTGGTGCTCCAGACACTGCTTCCTCAGTTGGGCCACTTCTGGGTTGGGAGGCGCGATCTCCTCGAGCTTTTTGGGCATCAGTTTCTTCATGGAGCCCATGCTAGTAGGTGTAAGGGGGGGATTGGGAATGCCTTGGGATTGGTTGGTAAGGGACGGACTGGAGGGAGGAATTATAGAAGGCATATTGAAAGAGGCTGTAGCTGCAGTCCCAACGTTGACAACCACACCCTGCAAAGTCTTCTCAAACATCATGGGTCGTGCCAGCTGCCCCTGGATGATACTGCTGATTTGAGGTGGTAGATTGGAGGTGGTAATGTGACCTGGGCTCCCTAACGTGGGCAGAGCAGTGCCACTGGCAACCGGACTCTGAGGCCCAAGGTGGTGGATTGTGCCTCCAGTTTGTGAGTGGGGCTGAGACAGCCTGCGCTCCCGCACAGAGCCTGGCACACCCGGAGAGGGCAGTTGCAGCTGAGCGGCCATAGTAGAAGCTAGCTGCGTCAGCCCGGTCCCCTCTTGGTAAACAAAGTGCTGTCTCACGAGCATCCCAGTCTCGACAAAGCGTGTGGGGCTCTGTCCACAAACACTCAGTCCTGTTACGGGTCCGCCGGATCGCTGGAGGGGGACCGGGCTATGCTGGGTGGGACTTTGGGGCTGCGTAGATTGGGGTAGAGGTGACGTGACTTGGATGTAGGACGAAACCGGATCCAACCTCCACTGTGAGGCAGCGTGTTGGAAACCCGGAGAGCCTGGGTTTTGCATGGGGAGCGGCGTGAGTGTGATCTGTTGGTTGCCCGTCACCACTGGACTGACGTTCTGCAAGGTGATGTTCATGTTCTGACCTGTGACAGGACTGCGGCTCATGATTATTTGGTAGTTGGGGGACTGGGGGGCTGAGGGGCTGGCTGCAGACACAAACGTCGTCACAGGTGATTGAGGGTGGTTGGCTGTTGCCTGATGTTGGGTAACTGCCATGGCCTGCTGCTGTTGGTCTTCAGCTTCAGACCCAGTGCTGGACTTGGATCTCTGAAGTTGCCGTTGCATATTCTGCGGTCCATTCCCATGGTGCATTGCGTTACGCTGTTACTGTAAGGAAAACCGAGGGTACACACTGTAGTTTAATTATGCAGCCAATATTAGTCAAGATTCAGAATTCAAAACCAAACATTGCCATTCTTGTGATGAAGTTAATCATGAACAATGTTGTTAACATCTACTAACTATATACATCGCAATAAGTCTGACAACAATAATTATGTCTTGTCAAAGATTATATAATGTTTGTAAAAGTTAGCCTGTCGTTAATTTTCCAAACCAACTAGACATTGATTAATTTTAGAGTCGCAGGAGTAGGTTTAATGACAACTAAAGCTACTGTACCTAACTGGTAGTTAACCATTGTTGTTTGCACAATTTGACAGGCAATGTAGCCATACTATTTACCTGGCGACGTAAGTTTCTAGATGGTTAGCTGCTGTTACATTGTATGTAAATTGTCAAAAACGTATTTAACTCAAGCACGTACTTAACTATCAGCATGGCTTTTCATGGCAAGACGAAGAATTTAAGCTATACGGCTTAAAATAATGTGCTTCGCGACAGCTAAATTATGCTAATGTTGTCCCTGGCTGTACGGCCTTAACACCATACAAGCTCAGCTGTTAAAGCGCTACTACTAGCCAACGCTGCGGTTTATAATGATGATTTTAGCAAACTATGCCACTCAACGACGTCCATGCATATATGAAATATATTATAAGGTGCTTACAAAAACGTTTCAGTAGACTCGGTGTCCAACTGCGGCAGGCATTAGGCCCATAATATACTGCTTCTTCCCTCGATTGCGTGCGAGCTAATGACTGTTAGCCGCTGGGTAAATACTAGACATCACCGGATCTAGTTACTTACAGCAAATACAACTCCTGCAGTGGTCTCATCAAAGAAAAAGGATTCTTTAAAATCAAATTAATACAAAAATGATGACTCGTGAACACTACTAACACGGAAATATTACATTTAACGTTTTATACATGTTTCATTCTGAAACATGGCGATAGCAACCGTATTTTTCAATCTATTCTTTGAAGAACCGGATGCAGTTCAGTTTAGTTTGACAGGAAGTGAACGACCCTGTGGGACCCGGGATGATTGACAAGAATGGTAACCAATAAATAGATGTGAGTTACTCACGTCAGTGAAACATGTTTTAATGAAACCCATGTAGTATGAAATGTGATTCATTGGGAGTTTAATATTTTTCTTAATATTCAATTAATTTTATTTAAAAATACAAATTAGCCACTATAGCCAATAATCGGTACTCTTCACCTTTATTTGCATTTTATATGGTCTCACGAATTGACCAATGGCATAAATTACAGTGGTAATTAAAGATACAAACTGCATATCGCGGGATTCAGCAACTCTGCTACTACTGTTTGGAATGTACATTTTTCCAACTTATGTCAAAACATTTTAGTATGTATGTTTTTTACCTTTCCAATGGGGCCAAATAGAAACAGTATTCATAAACTAAACGCACAACCCTGAACATGTGTACCAAATGTTATTATACTAAGTGACAGAATAGAGGTGTAATAACAGACTACTTTCAGTGTCAATATTCTCTCCACTCCCTTTGCATACTTGTTTTAGCTTGCTGCTCCATTATCGAAATCAGGTTTGTTATCGACATATGGCTGTGCACAAACAAAATGTTTTCATGCACATATAAGAAAATACCTTCAGGCATTCAGAAAGTATGTGTGTTAGAACAGGCTAATACAGCTAAACTGTATAGTCTGCCAAACAAACTTCAGCAAACATCCAGCAGGTGATGCTTCAAATGACATTTTTAGTAACATGTCTGTAGGCTTAAGGACAACAGAAACATTCCACAATGGTATACATTTTATTTTTTTCACTCTTCACACAATGTTCTCATTTGAAACAGATTTTGGCAGCTTAAGTTTGGTTAACAACATAAAAATAATTACTCAACATATTTAAAAAAAACATGAAATATGAAAAAGGTGCCTGGTTTTACTTTCACAAAGCTAATACCATTGTCTTATAAACCGACCACACAACAACAAATATAATTAAACCCGCAAGACAATACAACATTCTAAATTCAACACTGAAATGTCAAGTCTATTTCAGTCATTTCTCAGCCTTATCCACATGTCTGTAGCTTATTCACAATAGTGTGCTGATCATTCACCAATATTAGTGCAGAAATTGTCACATACATGCAGATCAATATGGTGCTTGATGAATAACATTGGTAGGAAAAGAGTATGTTCTTGAAAAGCTGACACTTGTTACACAAGATCAAGATCTTTGCAATACAGTAATGACATCCCAAAAAGTTCATGAATTATTTACTCATGAATGTTTTTGTGCTACACAGTTTTTTTTAAACTGTCAAATTCTAAAAACAGAATAAAAAAATATGAATCGGCTACAAATTGGCAATACTTGGTCTTCACTTTTTCGTTCACAACATTCCAACTAAAAAATTATGCATATTTTGCCTCTAGGTTCAATATAACACCCGCTGGTACAAAATATAATTTTGAATTTTCTCCATCTTCGCCTGCTTTACATTAAATGTTGACCTCAAACATTTCTCTGAAACAACTATTTCAAGTAAAATCAATCACCCAATCCAAGGAGGCCTGACACATCTGGTAGATTAACAGTAACACACTACAGGTCTAGCAGGAACCTTGAAACACAACCACACACACACACACACAAAGTGTTCTCAGAGTAAAGTCAGACAGAACTGTTCTTCCTCACTCTGCTGTTTGTACAAAACATGTTGGTTGCAAGGGTTGTAAGTTGAAATCAGCTATATCACTGAGGATGTCGCTGCCTGTTCATTTCAAACAAAGTGCTTTTATGTATCAACATCCAGAGGCGCGCCTTTTTCATCAGACAGGACATCAGAGGCTCCGACAAAAAGTTGCAAGCTTAATCACAGGGTGTAGTTTGCAGAGAAGATAGGAGGCGTCTCTCAACGTACGTTTTGCCTGAGACCAAAACAAAGATAGAGAGAGAGATACATTACTAATGTGAAGTACCATATATCTTCAAAGACATGTGTCTCTCTCTAGTATAAGCAACATACATTTAGTGATGTTGTCAAGGTCTGCCTGGTCTGTGATGGTAAGGGAAAGCCCCTCCAATAGCAGCAGCGCTTTATGGTATCTCTGGATGGGCGGCTGGCCACGGTGGAACATCTCATCTAGCGCTGCTGACTGTACCTGGATACCAGCAACACACAAGCTATTAACACTGTTCCTGAAACATTATAACCAGGTCATTGGTACTGCACTTAATGCAAAATGGTAACGATTCATTCACTGTAAGTATACTTCCCAATCCATAAAACCACTAGAGAAAAAAATATTACGGTCATAAAAGACAAAACTTTCAGTGTTGTGTTTTCTAGTGACTGTTGATGGGGTCTTGCCAGGGTCATTGTGAGACTATATGGGTACTTACCATGGCCATAGTGTGACTGTATGAGGACTTACCATGGCCATAGTGTGACTGTATGAGGACTTACCATGGCCATAGTGTGACTGTATGATGACTTACCGTGGCCATAGTGTGACTGTATGAGGACTTACCATGGCCATAGTGTGACTGTATGAGGACTTACCATGGCCATAGTGTGACTGTATGAGGACTTACCATGGCCATAGTGTGACTGTATGAGGACTTACCGTGGCCATAGTGTGACAGTATGAGGACTTACCATGGCCATAGTGTGACTGTATGAGGACTTACCGTGGCCATAGTGTGACAGTATGAGGACTTACCATGGCAATAGTGTGACTGTATGAGGACTTACCATGGCCATAGTGTGACTGTATGAGGACTTACCAAGGCCATAGTGTGACTTTATGAGGACTTACCATGGCAATAGTGTGACTGTATGAGGACTTACCATGGCCATAGTGTGACTGTATGAGGACTTACCAAGGCCATAGTGTGACTTTATGAGGACTTACCATGGCAATAGTGTGACTGTATGAGGACTTACCAAGGCCATAGTGTGACTTTATGAGGACTTACCAAGGCCATAGTGTGACTTTATGAGGACTTACCATGGCAATAGTGTGACTGTATGAGGACTTACCATGGCCATAGTGTGACTGTATGAGGACTTACCATGGCCATAGTGTGACTGTATGAGGACTTACCATGGCCATAGTGTGACTGTATGAGGACTTACCATGGCCATAGTGTGACTTTATGAGGACTTACCGTGGCCATAGTGTGACTGTATGAGGACTTACCGTGGCCATAGTGTGACTGTATGAGGACTTACCATGGCCATAGTGTGACTGTATGAGGACTTACCATGGCCATAGTGTGACTGTATGAGGACTTACCATGGCCATAGTGTGACTGTATGAGGACTTACCATGGCCATAGTGTGACTGTATGAGGACTTACCATGGCCATAGTGTGACTGTATGAGGACTTACCATGGCCATAGTGTGACTGTATGAGGACTTACCATGGCCATAGTGTGACTGTATGAGGACTTACCATGGCCATAGTGTGACTGTATGAGGACTTACCATGGCCATAGTGTGACTGTATGAGGACTTACCATGGCCATAGTGTGACTGTATGAGGACTTACCATGGCAATAGTGTGACTGTATGAGGACTTACCATGGCCATAGTGTGACTGTATGAGGACTTACCATGGCCATAGTGTGACTGTATGAGGACTTACCATGGCCATAGTGTGACTGTATGAGGACTTACCATGGCCATAGTGTGACTGTATGAGGACTTACCATGGCCATAGTGTGACTGTATGAGGACTTACCATGGCCATAGTGTGACTGTATGAGGACTTACCATGGCCATAGTGTGACTGTATGAGGACTTACCATGGCCATAGTGTGACAGTATGAGGACTTACCATGGCCATAGTGTGACTGTATGAGGACTTACCATGGCCATAGTGTGACTGTATGAGGACTTACCATGGCCATAGTGTGACAGTATGAGGACTTACCATGGCCATAGTGTGACTGTATGAGGACTTACCATGGCCATAGTGTGACTGTAGATAAGTTTCTCTGCAGTTATGTTGTTGATCTGATCCATCAGCCTCTGCTTGTTGAGGAGGAAGCTCTGCAGGCGCTCATTGAAGGACCGGCAGGAAGTCACACTGCTCTTATACAGCTCATTTAGTTTCCTCAGCACTAAATACAGGATAGATCAATTTATTCTAACACATAGTCTGATGTCGATACATCATGAGCAGTTCCATGGCCTCGCACAATGCATGTGCATCTATGAATCAGAAGGGTCTCACCTTGCTTGACTGTAGTGGAGGGAAGAAGTCTTCCTTCTTTGATGTCATCCATAGCGTTGTGTAATGCAGTTGAAATGAATTCAGCAGCTTTCATGTACAGCACCAACTGCTCTGCATAGCTGTAATACATTAAAAAGACCAACATTAACATTCAATGTACTGCCAGCGTCCTAATGACACAAGTTGGGCTCTGATTTTGTGTGGGTCTCTAGTAATAATCCATCACAAAATGGGTCCCTGGACTTAAACCGCTTGAGAATCACAGTTCTAAATAACCAGTCCTAAGTGCAGTATACATTGAAGGGCCTAAGCAGCAACAGAAGTTGAAAGAATGGACAACAGACTGAGAATCATCTCCTCATGCATCTCCTTACCTCCACTCTCGGCTCAGGAGGCTGATCTGATCCGCCACCATGCTCTGCTGCAGGAAGGACACATCCGGAGACGCCCCTGTGGTCTCTAGCTCAAGTCCAGGTTCTTTCAAACGGGCTATCTCCATTACACAGTGGACAAAAGCCAGAGTGAAGCGCAGGTTACTCAGGCCGTCAGTATGCCACTGCTGTGACGGAAACACGGAAAGGCTTTGCTGTTAGGGCTCCGTCTTGTTTCTGTCGCCGTGCCGACTGCGTTGACCGTCTGACATTTATTAACAATACCTCAGAGTGTAACCCATTAATGGGGTTAGGGACCGGTGTGTATGGACCTACCCCCATTAGTGTCTCCTCTGGAAGCTCCGGAGGATCAAACGCTATGGCGCTGTCTGGGCTGGATGCCATGGGGTAGTTGGGGTCATCCTTATATGTCTCTCTTCCGTATGACCACGGCGGGCTAGCATAGGTGGGGGAACCTTTTGCCACATCATAATATTAGACCAGTCATTTACTATGAGAACCAAATGAGAAAGCATTCTAGTCGTCATAAGGTAGTGTTAGAGCCCTAGTTACCTGAGAAGGCCCTGGTGGTGTTTGGTGGGGTCCCAGTGTTTCCTCTGAATTTAGATACGACTGTAAAGCCAACTGACGTGGGACTGCCTGAGGCCCCTGCAACCTTAATCACACCAGTAGGGGGAGCTGTAGGAACACATATCGAGAAATGGTGTTAACTAGCTGGACAACAGAACAAGTTGGTTATGACATCATTTATGGTCAGGTCATTCACTCCCTAACTAGCATTCAGGAACCTTTTCAAAACATTTCCTTTCCCTGTCATGTCTCACCTAGGTTTTAGATATGGCTTTTTCTGGAAAGATTAGGACCTTAATTACATTGTTCATATACCCATGTTTTACCGTTGCTATAAATGCTTTAGAATTTTTATTGTCTCATCTCTCATCTCATCTTTGGCCGCTTATCCGGGCTAGGGTCAACGGCTTATCCGGGGTCGGGTCAACCGCTTATCCGGGGTCGGGTCAACCGCTTATCTGGGGTCGTGTCAACGGCTTATCCGGGGTCGGGTCAACCGCTTATCCGGGGTCGGGTCAACCGCTTATCCGGGGTCGGGTCAACCGCTTATCCGGGGTCGGGTCAACCGCTTATCCGGGGTCTGGTCAACCGCTTAATCCGGGGTCGGGTCAACCGCTTATCCGGGGTCGGGTCAACCGCTTATCTGGGGTCGGGTCACGGGGCCAGCAACTCTATACGTATGTACATATATTTTTTTTCTTTGATTATCCTTGCGAATATATATCTTTGTAGCTGCACAAATGTTGCGTGCCTCTTTATGAGCATTGCTCTTTATAGACTCTCAGCATCAGAGTGCTCTGGTACCTGTTATGTCCATTTGCCTTTCAGAGTTAAGGCTGTCATTACTTCCTCCATCAAGCAAGTGTGCTCCAAAAGCAGACTTCAGCAGCATGTCTGACAGACGCCCTGTACTCAGAGACCTGGAGGTAGAAAAAACAGGAGTAATTTCAGAGGAGGCTAAAAAGCTTGCAACATCGTTTACGGGCGTGGATGTCCGATGGCCAGTATAGAGCGGTTCCACACCTTTTCAAGAGACCCTTCCTCTTCCCTGTGCCTCTGCTGATGTGGCCGGGCTGAGGCCCCGGCAGGAGGCCCAGGCTCCTCAGGTCGGGTACCGTCCGCCGCCGTGTGGGCATGCTGGGCACGTCCTGAAAGCTGTCGGGCTGGGGGAATTCATACGGAGGCGTGGCCTAAGTAGGAACCAGAGATGCACCAGAATGAGAATGCAGCTAGTGTTACATAAACACTACACCAGTCCCAAACAGCCTGCAGATGAAGTGGTTCCCCCGGGGGCCAACCTGAGGGCTCTGTTGTTCTGTCCAGGTGCTGAATGGACCCGTCTGCCCTGGAGTTTCTGGGATAGTGCCCACTAGGAACGGGCATATGTTACAGTTACAGCCGTAAGCATGAGGGAGTTGTATTCAGAACGTCTACCGTGTACTGCTGCAGTATCGGGCCTCTGGGGGTTTTCATCTGTACCTTGAGGAGACGGCTGGTAAGGTCTGGCTCCCCCAGCTGACATCCTGCGGTGACCGAGGGCTGCTCCCCCAGTGTCTGATGGGAAAAGGGGACGGCCTCCAGTCTTAGTCCCCAGGAACCCTCCAGCGCTGCCATCGACACAGCACAGACTGGCCCTGGAACAGACGCGTAACGTGTCTACATTAGGACACGCCCCCACACCAGACGTGCCCGGTGGAGGGAGAGAAAGAGTTCGACGTACCTGGTGGAACCATGCAGGCCAGTGGGGTGTAGGTTCTGCTCTAGGCGCTGGTAGTTGCGGATCTGTGTTGGGACAGGAATGGGCACAGACAGGCTGTTTTTGCTCCCACTGAAACAAGCGATGAGAGAGAGGTGAGGGAAGAAGAGACTTCAGTGACCCTGGTAGGCTTTCAACACAACAATGGTGGTTGTCGAGGGAACGAGCACAATGGGATTGTAATTTCACACCTGAGGGTATAACAGCAGGGGGCCTCAGAGCTTCTGACAAGTTAGCATAAGCGTGGTTGGACACATTCTTTTTCTCTGGGATGCAAATTACCCTATTTAGTAACAGCTTGCAAAACCCATGCTGGCAGTAGATTTTGGCTATTTAGCCGATTTGGTGTGAAACTACAAATGTATCTATAGAGTTTGCTTGTGTTTTATATACTAAGTAAACATATTCAGTCTTATCAGCTAAACGTCAAACATCATGTTGGGGTGACAAACTACTTAACAGCAGGTTCTTTTTCAACACCCGGTACATTATTGGGCATCATCAGGCTACAATATTGTTGGGTTTACTGTCTTAACTTTCACTGAGGATATAGTTGGCTATCAAGCCTATAGATCAGGAACTTTAGTGACAACGGCGCCACAACTGACAATAAATAACGTGTTTCTTCACACAGTTTCAGGGCACACAACTTTGCATAGTGTATTTGCAAATTGAACCTGAACCAGTAGGACCAAGAGGGTTAAATCACAACCTTGTGACGTAAAAGAACAGTCCGTTTGAGTAGAGTGTGTAGGTCTTTACAAGTCATATTCAAGGATGGACAAATGATATGAACCTTCTAACGAGCCGGTTTTAATCCCCATCTGTTTTCTTCACACAGCCCTGTTCTTACCTAACAGGATTAGGGGAACCGAGGGGTGTAGAGGGGGGAGGTGTCTTGCTTGGACTGAGACGCTCTGCACCCAGCAGACAGCTCCTGTATCATCAAGACAAAAAAACATGACGGTCAGTGGTACCAACCGTCTACATGCTGTGGTACCAACCGTCTACCTGCTGTGGTACCAGCCGTCTACCTGCTGTGGTACCAACCGTCTACATGCTGTGGTACCAACCGTCTACCTGCTGTGGTACCAACCACATGCTGTGGTACCACCAGTCTATCTGCTGTGGTACTACCCGTCTACCTGCTGTGGTACCAACCACATGCTGTGGTACCACCAGTCTATCTGCTGTGGTACCACCCGTCTACCTGCTGTGGTTCCACCCGTCTACCTGCTGTCATAAGGGCACTGTCACATCCATCTCTTTTGGTCAGGTTTCTACAGTAGCACTATACATTTACACGTCACATCCACTCACAAACTGTATAGCAGGCTGTCCTGGTCAGGTTTCTACAGTAGCACTATATATTTACACGTCACATCCACTCACCAACTGTATAGCAGGCTGCCCTGGTCAGGTTTCTACAGTAGCACTATATATTTTCACGTCACATCCACTCACCAACTGTATAGCAGGCTCTCCTGGTCAGGTTAATACAGTAGCACTATACATTTACACGTCACATTCATTCACCAACTGTATTGCAGGCTGTCCAGGTCAGGTTAATACAGTAGCACTATACATTTACACGTCACATCCACTCACCTACTGTATAGCAGGCTGTCCATGTCAGGTTAATACAGTAGCACTATACATTTACACGTCACATCCACTCACTAACTGTATAGCAGGCTCTCCTGGTCAGGTTTCTACAGTAGCACTATACATTTACACGTCACATCCACTCACCAACTGTATAGCAGGCTGTCCTGGTCAGGTTTCTACAGTAGCACTATATATTTTCACGTCACATCCACTCACCAACTGTATAGCAGGCTGTCCAGGTCAGGTTAATACAGTAGCACTATACATTTACACGTCACATCCACTCACCTACTGTACAGCAGGCTGCCCAGGTCAGGTGACTCATCTCTCATCTCACATGTAATCTCACCTGGAGGAAACACAACAGGTGTCACAGAGGTATCAGTCATATTTACATTATTAACCCATAACAAGAAGACACACAGATGCCAATGTGAGGTTTCTATTTAGAGAAAAATAGTGAGATGGGTGTGTCTTACTGGGGAAATTGGCAGCCACTATGACGAAGTCCTCCATCTCAGAGGAGGTGTTCCTGCTGTTGTAGAGGGCTGGGTCCTTGGACGGGGAGGGCTGGTCCTTGGACGGGGAGGGCTGGTCCTTGGATGGGGAGGGCTGGTCCTTGGACGAAGAGGGGGGCTCCTTGGATGGGGAGGGCTGGGCCTTAAGGTGGAGGCTTTGCAGGTCAGCATCGGAATGCTAAAGACGTAAAGATTGGCTATCATTATGATTTATATTAGATCTAATATTAGACTAAAAGTGACAGGTGCTGTATTGAAATCATGTTGTCATGGTTTTTACTCACTTGTGGGGAGGAGGCCAGGTGGAAGGTGGAGGAGCTGCTAGAGGAGCTGTCAGAGCTGGGGTCAGAGGTTACGGGTACCAGGCGGGCTGTTAAAATGTACACTATCAGTGTGGTGCTAATTAAACAGTCTGGGGGTCATAACATGGATTAGAAAAACTCATTCATCATTAACAAACATCAGCTCGTATCCCCTGATTCATTTGCCTGCATGGTCTAGGGGAAATGAAATGAAACAACATTGCCATATATTTGCATGCATTTATAAGCTGGCATTCTGGGAAAAAAAAACAATTTGAATCCCAGGCTGAATCATGTGTAGAACCCCTGGCCTGTAAGTATACTCACATTTCTTAATGGGGGGACTTTCCAGAAAAGGATGACGAAAAAACTCATCTGTGAGGGAAAACGACGAAATAGGAATGAAGATAAGATGGACTTTTCAAGGACAGTGAACAAAAAGACCTCAGCAACAGCAACAGCAGCGAGGGGGAATGTAATTGAGACTAACCAAAGTCCATGCGCTTCTTATGGTTCCTCTGCAAGAGGCCCAAGAGCAGGTGTTTAAGGCTGGCAGACGTCTCACGTGGGATGCTGGAAAAGACACAGAATATACATATATATATTTAGCGTTAAAGAAATAAGTAAACCATGAAAACACAAGCTCTGTGTTGAACAACGGCACAGAGTGTTGTCACGTGCTGAGCTGTTCTGTCTCTGTCGACTGTAGAACATGACTGTGGTGGTTCTGCTAGCGCATACTGCAGTAAACCTATGTGAGCTATAGCTGTGTTTATGTGCGAGTCATTTAATGCCTTGTGGCACACTGAGCCATGGAGTGTTTGTGTGTGTGTGTGTGTGTGTGTGTGTGTGTGCGTGCTATACAGGTTATGTGGAAGGTGATACCGAAGTAGGGCAATAGCAGTTAGCAAACAGCGGTTATAAATAGTGAAAAGCAAATAAAACCTGTGACCCACTAACGTCCAGCCTTAACACAGACTTTATCTGAGATCGACTTCTGGCTTTTCCCTTAAGCTCCAGATAACAATTTCTGCCTCAGATGTGAGGGTAGAACATGGCGTTTCTCAATTAGGGTTAGTGTTAGAACTAGGGTAACTTATAGGTTCAGGCAAAAGGTGGTTAGGTTTAGGGTATGGTTAAGTTCAGGCATCAAGGTTAGTTTACTCTGGGTCGAGTTAAGGTTGGGTTGAGTAGGTGAAAGTATGATTGTTCCCAGAGTAAAGGCCAGCTGAGCTGCACACCACTAACCTGGGCTTGAGGTCCTTATTCCTTTCATAGAAAAGACGCAGCTCTTGGGGTGTGCTGGCCTAAATTACAAACACACAACACAGGACAAACATCATTGGCCTGTTAGCACTGCTAAAACACACTACTGAACTGTGTGGTGTGTTTGACATTTAAATGTGTTTGCGTGTTTGACACTTAAATGTGTTTGCGTGTTTGACACTTAAATGTGTTTGTGTGTTTGACCCTGAAATGTGTTTGTGTGTTTGACCCTGAAATGTGTTCGTGTGTTTGACACTAAAATGTGTTCGTGTGTTTAACCCTGAAATGTGTTTGTGTGTTTGACCCTGAAATGTGTTTGTGTGTTTGACCCTGAAATGTGTTTGTGTGTTTGACACTTAAATGTGTTTGACATTTAAATGTGTTTGCGTGTTTGACACTTAAATGTGTTCGTGTGTTTAACCCTGAAATGTGTTTGTGTGTTTGACACTTAAATGTGTTTGTGTGTTTGACCCTGAAATGTGTTTGTGTGTTTGACCCTGAAATGTGTTTGTGTGTTTGACCCTGAAATGTGTTTGTGTGTTTGACACTTAAATGTGTTTGACATTTAAATGTGTTTGCGTGTTTGACACTTAAATGTGTTTGTGTGTTTAACCCTGAAATGTGTTTGTGTGTTTGACACTTAAATGTGTTTGTGTGTTTGACACTTAAATGTGTTTGTGTGTTTGACCCTGAAATGTGTTTGTGTGTTTGACACTTAAATGTGTTTGTGTGTTTGACACTAAAATGTGTTCGTGTGTTTGACCCTGAAATGTGTTTGTGTGTTTGACACTTAAATGTGTTTGTGTGTTTGACACTTAAATGTGTTTGTGTGTTTGACACTTAAATGTGTTTGACACTTAAATGTGTTTGTGTTATTAACACCTAAATGTGTCGTGTGAGATTGTATGTTAACGTAAAACTTGTGCCCGTTTTATTATTCAAAATATTTGTAACTATGGTAACGTCCACATGACACCCGGACCCTAGGGCTTACACAGCCCCAAATGCAGCAGGGAGTGATGCACTGTGTGTTGTGACAAATTCCTCGTTACTGTATTTAACATTTTCTGTGACTTGTGCCACAGTAGACCTTTAGTCCGTCCTTCATTGCCCTTGCACACCAATAAGCCTTAGGCGCCCAACAACCTGTCACTGGTTTGTCCCTCCACGGACCACGGTTTGTTTGTCGCTCATCACTGCTGACTGGGAGCACCCCGCAAGACGTGCAGGTTCAGAGACGATCTGACCCAGTCACAATTACGGCCCTCAAATTCCCTCTTCTCCTGCATTGAACACGTTGACTTCAAGGAACTGATTGTTAATTTACCGTTAAATCTACAGTGAAGGAAAAAATTATACGATCCCTTGCTGATTTTGTACGTTTGCCCACTGACAAAGACATGATCAGCCTATAATTTTAATGGTAGGTTTATTTGAACAGTGAGAGACAGAATAACTAAAGAAAATCCAGATAATGCATTTCAAAGAAGTTATAAATTGATTTGCATTTTACTGAAATAAATATGGTTCACCCTGCCAGTGATCCTGATTTGGAATTCACTGGCATTTCCTGGTACGGTTCCATCTAGATAATTCCAATTCCAAGAGTCCCATGCATAAATAGCCCGATACTAAGTACAAAGGAGGGTCGAGGAGGGTCTTAAAAATGAAATGCACCCCAACCGACAACAGAACTGACTTCCGGATAAACAGCCAGCTCATTTATCTGTTTGTGGAAACATGAACCTGAGACAAACTATTTGCAATCCTACAACTTGCCTGCCCACAGCTTTCTAGAAGTCTCTCAAAGCACCATTCAACAGAGCATTCATCAACCCTTCATGTGTGGCCTCCCGGAGAATCACAAGTCCCATGCACGTGCTCTGGCTGTTGTGAAACCGTGTTTACCCTGGGCGCTGTGACGCGGCCGCCTGCCCACAAGTTATTGCCTGGTAACCTGGCTGTTGGTAATCAACACTCTTTTATAACAAGTGGACACACTGTTCCTGTAATCTGTGAACAAATCGGGTCAACAGGCTTGACCCCCAGACGGAACACAACAGCAGGCAACAGATGAGCAGCATGTGTCCCAAACAGCAGTGCCTTCACATCGCCGGCTGGTGATATGTGGTCATCTGCTAACGGCTGTCTCTCATGCGATATGTGGTCGTTGATTTAATAATAATATTAGGAGGATAATCAGCCGTCAGTCAGAATCTGATGTGTAGAGCTTTGAAGACATATTATATGTTATGCAAAAGTACTGAGAGGTTTGACAGAACATTTGCTATAATCCCGTAATAAAACCATAAAAACGTAAAGGTTTCCTGACCTTGTCCATTTCCAAAAATTATGCGTCTGTAAATTTGTGTTACTGGTGGAACCATCCACATGTCTGTTTATTGTACCCATGGATATTCTTTTTACTAAACAAAATACCATTCTTAGGATATTTCTACACAAGCTGTCTACAAACAGCCTTCAGGCATTTTATGATGGGAAAATGTAATACTTGGGGCAGTTTGCTTAAACCAGAATCGACCTCTGGGGAGGAAATTGCAATATTAATGTCCTGTGTGTAGAAGGCTTTACTCACTTGAAATGGAGCGTTCCCAGTCAAACACTGGTACACTATGGTTCCTATGCTCCACAGGTCGGCCTTGGCATCATAGTTCTGGGACATGATCACCTCCGGGGCCTGAGAACAGAGGGCCACAGCGTAGTGGGTTTGAATCCCGTGTCCAGTCTAACCATAAGTCAGGCATGCAGGTATATGGGCGTGGCTCACAGCCATTACGTACCATGTACATTGGAGAACCACACAGAGTGGCCGCCATCGTGTTGCAGTGGAGGTGCCGTGCGAAGCCAAAATCAGCTGCAGGAAGACGGCGAGATTTACAGTGAAAAAAAACACACATTCACGACACTACTTTTTATACTCTAAAATCCAGCGTTCTTTACTTTAGACGAGATACCGTGACTAAAAATTAGACTTTGTGAAAGTGAATCAGTAAAGGGACTAAGTGTGTCTTTATCCTGCATGTGCAAACATGACTGTCGTTAAGAGACAAACAAGCCCTGAGATCCGACTCAGACAACGGCCCTGTGTATTTGTCCTGTGGTGAATTTGCATAACTGTGAACGTTGAAAACACACACACACCTATCTTGATACAGATGTTGTGGGGGCTTGACTTGCGGCCCTCAGGATGACACAGCAGGATGTTCTGAGGTTTAAGATCTCTGTGAAGGATGCCCTTCTCTTTGAGCACCTTCATGGCCCCGGCGATCTGCAGGAGAAACGCCCGGATGGTGTCCTCCCTCAGAGTACCTTTAGCTGAAGTCAAAGGAGATGTCATTCATGTGAACGTGCACACACACACACACACACACGCGCGCACGAGAAATAAAGCTAGTAGGACAAGAGTCATGGCATTTGGATGTAGTCATTGAGAATTGTAGCGAGCTACAACATCAGACCTGCATGGGAATGTGTAAAGGGAAGAAACAGGACAGGAACACCTCCCACACCTCCAAAACCCCCGGCGTCATTTCATGCTGTATTTTTAGACCCAGTGTTTTTCCACAAGCCAAGGAGAGGAGATAAGTGGGGGATAGATGAGGTCATGTTGGTGCTATATGAGCTTTGCCAGGCGTGTCCGGGGTTTGGATGTGCCAATCTAACTGCACTGGTAAGCAGCCACAGTACAGGCAGGCACATATCAACTAAAAACAAGACACGCTGGCACGAAAGCAACATCAATTTTGAGTGAGCGACTGAAGTACACATGATAAATTTAGCCAGGGTAATCTGTACGCTCTCTGCCCAGTCACACTGTTGCCGGTCATAGTTCAATGGGTGGGCTTTTTTTCCGTTAACATTTTCCTGCGAGTGTGTGAGAGAATTTGGTTGATTGTGTAATTGTATGAGTGTGAGGAATGAGGGAGGGGGGTCAAAAGTCTGGGCTACGAGGGAGAAAGTCAAATTGGGAGTAATTTACAGTGCTTGATGTTTGTCTGTCACATAATTATTAGTGGCCATATGCTTCTGTGCTTGGGTGCGGGACTGGAACATTCCTTCTAGCGTGAATCACCTAAAACATTGGGTATTTTTAGCATATTTGGGCCAAGAAATTATGTAGACATTTCTGGTAACATGCAACCGAATGTTTTAAATGTTATATTGTGGTGCCCAAAGATAATTAGGTTATTTTAAACTTGTTCTTTAAAAGAAAAAGGATTAAAAGACCTCAACAAAGCCTCTCCCAAATGTAATTCACAAATAGCAATTACAATAGCTCATCATAAATCACCTGACACCAAATGTCTCCAAAGGTAAGCAGCTCACTGTGTCACTCTGTTTCACACTAGCCTATCGCATTTGGTACTTTGTTGGTAGGAAAACACCAGCAAACACATTTAAACACAAACGAGTTGTCAGAATGATTTCGCTGGTAAAATGCTTTAATTCCCCTTTGACGTTCGAACACAAAGACTTATTCTTCCAACCTGTGTATGTGAGTTGTCAGTAAACTTACAGTGGAGGTATTCTGCCAGGTCTCCTCCATTGCAATACTGGAAGCAGACGGGGGAGAAAACAGATTATTTAGCGACTGATATTGCGATAACTTAACATAGCGTTTGACCAAAATGTCATCATGTAAATTATATATTGATTATTACATTATACCGTGGTCCGAAAGAGACCATCCTAAGTGTAATAATTGACAAACTAACATTGTTATGACATGAAAGCGGTCTTTTTGTAATAAGTTGTCCCACTATCAGAATTCAGGAATGCAAAATTGTCAATGAAACAGTCACACTTTTGGAGCATGGAACATCAGTGCTGTAAATTTAGGTTCTTTAGTTTGACAAACTTTCGTCCATTTTCTGTTGTTCAGGTCAGTGAATTGTATTACTTATAAAGTGCACATCTGAATTATCTTTATAAATGGCTTTAACAGGGAATCCATAAAAACAATGAACATCAGTGTAACCAATACTCACTACTGTTCAAATGTTTAGGGTCACTAAGAAATCTCCTAGTTTTTGAAAGAAATTCTAAGAATAACTTTGAATAAAATAACATCAAATGATCAGAACTCTCTCATGTAGACGTTGCTAATGTAAATTACATTTGCAGCTGGATATGGTTGATTTTCAATAAAATATCTAGAGTACAAATACATTAGTGCCTTATCTGCGAAACAGACGCTTGACAGGTCCTCAACAGGCAGCTTCTTTAAATAGTACCCACAAAACACCAGTCTCAATGTCAACAGAGAAGAAGCAACTCCAGGATGCTGGCCTTCTAGACAGAGTTGCAAAGAAAAAGCCACATCTCAGATTGGACAGTAAATAAAAAACCCAGACATTAGACAGAGGAAGATCTCTGCATAGAAGGCCAGCATAACATAGTCACCTCTTCTCTTTTACCTTACATGTCATACATCTAGCAAAGCAGGACTTGCTCTTACCTCCATGACAAGATACACACATCCAGCCATTTCCTGTCAGAGAAAACAGAAACACGTTTGGATATCAATTTATCTATTAGGAACGAGTAAATGAATAACCCCGGTGTTGTTACATAATAATAACTAAACGTTTGTTCTGTTAGTTTCCACCCAAGCCAAATTGATTTTCAGCCGTGGCTATTTTATAAGATAATAAGACATAACCTGCAGGCCCAAGTTGGTGTGTTTATTCTGCATGTTTATCAGTACAGAGTGTTTATCATGCAATGAAGGTGTCCCATGTTACACAACCGAGGCAAACAACCCATCATTCAGAGTGGTTGGCTGCTCCCATTTGGTCGTTTGGTAAGTGATGCAAACAGAGTGACAGTTGGTCAGCCAGAGCTGACCGCTGTCTAATGTATTATATGGGTACGGATACGGAAAAGAGACTTAAGAACTGAATTCGAGATTAATTTGTATTAATATGATCTTAATAAAAACCAATAGACCTTTATACAACAAACTATTGCTAAGGCACTTAAAAGCAAATTGGCACTAAACAAGAGCGCAAATTCCACGTCAACAGTGGAAATCAAATCCTACGAGCGTGAGTAGATGGTAGACATATAACATAAATATCCAGACAGGGTAGAAAACAACAAACCCACTTCCTCTCAAGCCTCTGATGTAGCCTAGGGGACATCAGATGTCTACACACTAAGCAAATGTTGTGGCTGAATATTGTCCGTTACCAGGGAGATGTCTGCTGACTGAGCACCTTGTCTGTTGTCTTAAGCCATTGTGGAGTTTGACGGGCAGCTTGAACCCAGCCATCTGAGTAAGGCCCACGACACCAAACTGATCAGCACACCAAGTAATGAATGTTCTCGGGCGACAGGGTCATTTTACAGCCACATAGGTCCCTGAAGTGATGACTAAACAAGAACAGCTAGAACACCACACAATTCCCTTGATGGGAACACTCAGAAACTGGCATGCAAATTCGATCTGTTTACAGATAAGCGGATGCCAAACAGATGGTGGCGATGTTTCGGATGAGATCTCTCTTCTATTGTGCGACCGGAATGATAAAACCAGCTATCACACTCTTATCTTATCTAGGGTAACATAATGTATTATGTGACCAACAGTCATTATAACCAGATTCCAGCTCCAAGCCATATTCTGACTATTACATGCAAATAACTTGCCTTTGTCTCTAGGCCAGTAGACTTGTATATGCCTACTGCTTATGTCTAAATCCACAGAAAACTACAATCCTCCAGAGACATGGTGGGGAGCCAATAAGACAGACGCCTTGCACCTGGAACATCAACAGTCGTGACGTGAAAGCAGACTTAACCAAGCAAAACTGTCTGACAGCTTATTGTGTAGACAGGAACCCCTGTGTTACCAGCAGGCACAATGACACGTCTGTCATGTTTAGTTAAGTTAGAAATGTACACATACCTGAAAGTCAAGTAATCCAACAATATTATCATGTTTCAGCTCCTGTGAATATGGAAAATATTGTTAATCTCTGTTTTAAAAAAAGTGTTTGTGAGATCAGTACAGTTGGCCTGTCTTTCAATAGCCTGTATCTTACCTTTAGTATTTTGATCTCTTTGCCTAACTGTGACTGGGATTTTGCCAGGTTTTTCTTGTTTATGCACTTCACAGCTACTTCCAACGCAGTCCTCTTAAAAATGCAAAGAGACAATGGGGAACATAAAATAACAATGTTATATTTTTATTATTGTATTGTTTACTATTGTTAGAACTATATGTAGTGCACACGTTACCTCTTTATGTCTCCCTTTGAACACCACAGCAAAGGCCCCGTGTCCAATCAGGTCCTTCCTGCTGAACTCCCAATAGTTCCCAATAGTCTCCATAATGTTTATCCGTAATAATATTACTATTTCTAGATGTTGCAGGCCTATATCCAGATGGATTCAGGATGATGATGATGTGACCAGTGGAAAGATGTGGAAGTCAAGACCACATAAAAGGTGTCTAGATCCTCCTATAAGCTCCACGGGCTGTCTCTCCGTGATGAAAACACCAAACAGGTTTTCGACCATGACTGTTTGATTTAAAATATAAAAGTCTATATTCTAAGTTGTTGCCAACATTATGACTATAAAAAGACACGCGACAAAATGAAGCCACTGTCTTTATATAGAACAGGTTGAAAAGTGTGTAAAAAATACGTTTTTCGTCCGTCGGTAATTTTAAGTATCAAAGTAGCCTGTATTAATGCTCAAAACATGTTTTCTTTACGCAGACATACTTCGGCTTCATCTAAACTAGATTGACTACCAGCTACATTTGTTGCGTGTGTTTCTTCACCCATTACAAACAGAGATATCTGATATTTAGTTATTCATATCCCTGGGTGGGTGTGAGCATGCGCAGTAGGAGTTGTAGTTGTGGCCACCTACTGTGCTGAAGTCACTGCCATACCTAAAGCAATGCGTTCACTACCAATTAATTTATTATTCGTTTTTTATTTATTTACTACCATCTAATTATTTTTAGAAAGACGAGTTGCCTCCAGATGGCTTTTCACTGTAACCTACTGGACTAGGAGAGTCCTTATTAATAGTGACCTTTCTAAGATCCCACAAGGTTAAACAAATCTATTTTATTTTTTTAACTTACTGTAGCTGTTGGGCACATTGATTGAGCAATTGGGTGAAATATGTTTTGTATTTTTATTCTGAAACAGAAATAACTCTAAAACTTAAACAAAGAAAGTAGAATAAAAAATAGACGCAGGCAATACTCTGTGCTCAAATACTGAAGAGGAAAAAGACTAGGAAGTGTTTCTCAATGATTTCATACAGTAAATCCTATTGTTGGAGAATACATGTTGGTACAGTGTAAGAACAATCAAGACATAAAACAAGACATTTCTCTCTAATCTCACAGTGAAAGTCAAGACAAATTGCCGGACTAATTACAAGTCCCACTTTTGTGAATACATATATATGATATTACTTATTCAAAGCATCATGATATTACTTCTACAAAGACAAATCATGAGAAGGGAAATTCAACACTGATAATAAAATTCACAGAACTGTGTCAAACACAAATAATATTTCTCTATGTTTTTAAAGAGAAGCATGAATGACAGCAGCTTACAGACACAGAGTGCACAAAACAAAACCAACAAAAAGAATCCCCAAGAGGCAGAGGATTAAACATTGTGAGCATTCCTAGTCACTCAAATTCTGATGCGGTGCAATGAAGAAAATAATATCACAACGGCCAAATCCATAAATAAATACATTAAATTGTGGAGTGTTTTTCAACTGAGTACACTTTTTATATGAATAAAATATTTGTTCTAAGTTAACTATATTCCAGCACATAATGTAGTGCTAGGTTCAAAATCTGCACTCTAAATAACATTGTTTTTATTCATTCAGTGGTTCCACACATTGTGCAACCGTGCAATTCAGGCAGGATCCTCTGTGGTGTTCATCCATTAGAAACCTCACAAACCGAATCAGCTAACTTGTGTAGCCTCCATTATGATGACCAAAACAATTATACACACTCAATGTACCAAACACTCAAGAGGAACAACTACATACCTAGCACAAAATACACCAAATGCAAAACACCGGATAGGCTCTGGACAAATTGATAAATATTCATGACAAATACTTCAAACACGTCAAGGCATTATACCCAATAAGGGTGGAAAAACATGTATGTTTTCAATTGTCACGGTTCAAGAGCTTTACTATGTCACTAAGTTAACCCTGTACGCACTCCCTACATGGGCCTGTTTAGCTGACTTTTATTAGGAAAAATCCAAAGGCACAGTCCATTGAGTCTGTTTGTCTTTCAGGGGGTGTGAGCAAATCCTGTGGAGGATTGCTGTTCTACATCAAATCAGTGTGTACTGGAGTATTAAGGCAGTAGAATGGGGTTAGGGCTAGTGGGCTGCTGTGGGCTTCACTAAAAGATGGCTGTCTGAATGGTCGTTAACTGTCAGTATGTATAGCGCTCCAGCAAGACGCACGCCATCCTGCGCGCCATCCTGCAGCTAAACCCCAGCCATCCTGCAGCTAAACCCCAGCCAACCCGCCCCCCCCCTAATCCAAGTCCATGAGAGTGGAATCCTACGTCACGTTATGCTAACAGCGGGTAACAACACAATGCTTATGTGTCCGTCAACGAGTGTACGCTTGGGAACTCCTGGTTGGAAGAGTTTCCTGCTTCCGCCGTCACCGGAAGTGTTGTCCTGTGGTTTCAAACAGCTGAGAGGTCCATCCGATTGGCCGAATTGGTGCTCTTGTCCCAAGTGTTCATCTTCGTGGGGCTCATACCCCCCCGGTTGCCATTCATCTGGAATAGAGACGCCAGGGAGCACAGGCTCAATGTCACATTTAAAGTTACATGTGGATTTCACTTGATTTGTTCACCTCAATAAACCTGTCTACTGTCGGGAAGCACTCACAATGTCAGAGTTGAACGGTTTTACATGGATGTTGCGAATCGAGCTGCTCGTCAGAGACCACACCTTTGTTTTGTGTTTAAATGCAGCCCGGACCTACAGTACACACACACACGAGTATCACTGACAACAAATTAAGTGTTTCCAACATCCCTCCCCAGACATGTTAGAAAATAAACGGATTACATCATCACAATGTGGTGTGGCTTACCTCAGAGTTGAGAAGGCAATGGAACAGGAAGATGAATAATCCCTTTATGAATGAAATATCCACACGAAAACAGTTATTTACCATCGACAAAGAACTAGTTAACTAACAAAAAAGCACGACTGTGTTAGATTGCATAACAGCTCATTTAAACTGACCTGTGATGAGTTGAATATGGCAAACATGTACTGGAACATTAGCGACTGATCGTTGATAGCCAAAACCCCAAAGATCCATGAGATACCCAGAATTGGAAGGAGTACCGCCACTGCCTTTGCGGTCAGCCTGCACACACACAGAGAGATACAGGAACGTAGTCAATGTCCACTATCTACTGTGTGCTTTACATGTATGTGTGCTAATATCAGACTGACTGATTCAGAGTTCTGATGATGGTTTTAACCCGACACACACACAGCGACGATCACTCACTTGACTGAGTTGGCATCTCCATGAACCTTGTAATTCTCTGAACTAATACGAGAGATGATCCTCGTCACAGATATGAGAATCACAATATTCACCTGAGACAGAGGAGAAGACAGAACCATGTCAGACAGCTCACGTTGACTAAGAGAAGAGAAGTAATTCCTACTGGCCATGGCTGTCCTCTTACCACTATGACAAACAGTGCTGGTGCCACAAAAGCCCAGATAGCCCCGTTCTTCAGAGACAGCCAGCAACTGAGGGAGTAGAAAAAGAGACACGATTGGTCTTCATTAACACTTCCCATCTCTGGTCTCTCTGTTGATGTGCACTACTTAAGCACAAATGTCTGTTTCATGGCCCGAGTTTAAACATATCCAACGGAGACAGAGCTGCCGAGGGGTTTTGGACGATCAGTTTGGAGGGCATTGTGACTCTTAGACTTACTTTCCAACCTCTCCGTAGCTGTTCAAGGCTGACGTCATGGAAACCGCGCAGATTAGCAGAGGAGACCCTGGGTGAATGGATAACATAACAGTAGACGTGAAGCGATCGTACACAACATGACATCTGCGACATGTTATTATTGTATTATTCCAATTTGGCACGACAGAGAGAAAGCCACAGCAGCGGACACGCAGTGGGATTTCTTTGGTATTTTCGAATTTCCAATTGAAAACGGCATTATTCTCTATTTGTTGTCTAATGACTGACTTCCCAAGTGCACAGAGATATCCAGACTTTCCCAGGACAGAACACACTGTGAAATGAAGAATAACGGCCCAGAAGCATTTTCTAACTGATAACAACAGGAGCTGTACATTTCTCTTTTTTAGTAAGATGACTGAACAGCTTTGACTCCAGCTGCTAGACCTTTGTACAGGTCTTAATTGGCAGCAGGGCACAAATAGCAGCATTGCTCTGGCCAGCATTATTTCCTATAATTACTCCAGCATGTGGAAGGAGGCATGTGTAGCCAGACAGCTAGTAGAAATTACACACGCACACTTCCAAATAAATGCATGTATATACTCTAGCCCACAGAAAAGTCTGCCTACTCAAGTCTCCAGAGAACACCGCGGTCCTGGGACAAACTGCATATACAACAGGTTTCAAGAAGGATATAGTGTTCATGTCAACCAATGGCTGCAGATGTCAATGAAAACACAAATTCAGTCCATTGATTCTTAACATCGTCTTCCAACAAAGGTTAATTAATGCCATTATGAGACGTACCCCAGCCAATCCCATAGTAGTATAAATGTTTGCTGCCCTCTGAGCCGAACACTTTGATGACCATACTATAGAGGTGCAGGCCCTCCACCAGCATCCATGCAAACACACTGAGGAAGAAGAAGTGGAGCAGCACGGCCATCACCTTACAGGGCAGCTGGGAAAGGAGAAGGTCAAATGTGATTATTATGCGATTCTAATGCGATTCTAATGCGATTCTAATGCGATTCTAATGCGATTCTAATGCGTGATAATATTGTGATAATATTGTGATAATATTGTGATTATTATTGTGATTATATTGTGATTATTATGTGATATTATTGTGATTATAATGTGATAATATTGTGATTATAATGTGATTATTATGTGATATTATTGTGATTATAATGTGATAATATTGTGATTATAATGTGATTATTATGTGATATTATTATGATTATAATGTGATAATATTGTGATTATAATGTGATTATTATGTGATATTATTATGATTATAATGTGATAATATTGTGATTATAATGTGATTATTATGTGATATTATTGTGATTATAATGTGATTATTATGTGATTATAATGTGATTATTATGTGATATTATTGTGATTATAATGTGTTTATTACTGTCCTCATACACTGTCCTCTACATATTATTATCATAACCCTCTCCTGCCTCTTCAACATGAATGTTATACACAACCCAGTTCCTCTAGCAGTCATTAGGGGATACTCACTGAGCCGGGGCTAAAATGGAAACTGATGATTAACAGAATCTGTGCCACCAAGATGGCAAAGGACAGGTTGGCATGGATGTGGTAACGTTGGTTACGCATGGTGCTCACTGAACTACAAAAACACAAAAAAACGTTCAATGTATGAAGTTCGCTTAAAATTGGCTTTTACCATAACAGGGAAAATACCACTCATGAAGGCATGTGGAGTACATGTGAGGTGCTTTAATATGTTTTTATTTTGGATTTAATCGGTATACAGGGTTGAGAGATACTCACGACAGGATTGCGAATGTCACCAGCGTGATGGTGAGACAGAAGATGGAGATGGAGCAGCCGATGTAACTAATGGTTGACAGCGCCACCTGGTGGGCTTTGGTAAGCTGTGCAAAGTTTAGGAATTTCATCACAATCCAGTAAAACATTCCAGACAGAAGCAAGATATTTAAAAACATATTAAGGCAGACGTTTTTCAAGGTTATACAGACTAGAAGTTCTTGCATTGAACATATTACTAGGAAAGTAAATATCATGTAAAAATAATATAGTGTTGAAATAAGTTGAAACCTAAGTGTGAATTCTATTTAAAGACTGAGAAAGCTGAGCTGACATAATTAGATTTTTGAAATTCAGAAATTCTTGACCAAGGATCTTCATTCTTTTTCCTGGAGAGCAAATTTCCTATAGCTTGTATATCAGTCAAGCATCAGTATCAGGTGTTAGATTTACTTTGGATTGAAAACTTACAGAACACTAGATCTCCAGAAACAGGGTTGGCTATATAACCTACAGAACACTAGATCTCCAGAAACAGGGTTGGCTATATAACCTACAGAACACTAGATCTCCAGAAACAGGGTTGGCTATATAACCTACAGAACACTAGATCTCCAGAAACAGGGTCGGCTATATAACCTACAGAACACTAGATCTCCAGAAACAGGGTCGGCTATATAACCTACAGAACACTAGATCTATGGCATAAACTGAACCCGTTAGTATTTATAGCCCTGTCAACATCCACGGCCAGTGCCAGGCTTAAGTGACGTAGTAACAGAGTGTGTTACCAGTGTTATTTCACCCTGTGATAGACTGGACTAGAATACCCTGAATATGAGTCCATAGGGGATTTTTCTTTGCTGGAGCCACAACCCCTCCCCCCCCCATCTCGCCTCATTCCATAGTCTTTTAAAAAACCTGCTATGTGAACTCAGTAAAATATGATAATATGATGAGAAATATTACTTTTTCAAGATAGTTCTAAAGACAGAGAAGAGGGAGTTCTTGCTCAGACCACTGGACCGGTGTGGGTGAGAAATGTGTGTTAAACAAAACATTGTTATCCTGTTACATTGAGATAATAAATACTAATACTTGATCGTCATTCCCAGTGGCTCAAAACTCCCTTGTCAAAGGGATTCAAAGCCAAGCTTTAAGATTCAGCGTTAAAACGGATGTAACCCGGTAAACATTTACATTGTCCACCTGAGCAAAAGAAAAGAACTGAGATAAAACATGGGCGTGGTGTACGGACCTGTACGTGCGTGTGCACCTGTATGTGCACCTGTGCGTGCACCTGTGCGCGTGCACCTGTGCGTGCGTGCACCTGTGCGTGCGTGCACCTGTGCGTGCGTGCACCTGTGCGTGCGTGCACCTGTGCGTGCGTGCACCTGTGCGTGCGTGCACCTGTGCGTGCGTGCACCTGTGCGTGCGTGCACCTGTGCGTGCGTGCACCTGTGCGTGCGTGCACCTGTGCGTGCGTGCACCTGTGCGTGCGTGCACCTGTGCGTGCGTGCACCTGTGCGTGCGTGCACCTGTGCGTGCACCTGTGCGCGTGCACCTGTGCGTGCGTGCACCTGTGCGTGCGTGCACCTGTGCGTGCGTGCACCTGTGCGTGCGTGCACCTGTGCGTGCGTGCACCTGTGCGTGCGTGCACCTGTGCGTGCGTGCACCTGTACGTGTGTGTGTGTGTGTGTGCCGGTCGGCGTGTTGATGTTTTATTTAGCAGTAGTTATTTCCAGACTTTGCGGTTTGGTTCTCCGTTAACTTCATCATGTGCCTTGTCATTACAACCGAGTCAGTCTTCCAGAACTGGAATGTGTGGGACATTCCCATCCAGCTGAGGGAAGAGACTTTTGAGCCACTAATTAGAGAGTGACTGGAGTAAAGTATAGCATCACGGAGACCACCGCCGCTATACATTACTGAGGAACTGAGCTGATGGCAGGTTTTCCTTTTCTATTTTCGGCATTTGAGGTGGACAATCGAACACCACACTCGAAGGGAGAACATATATTTTTATCTCCCGTCGAATTTCAATGTTGTTGTTTTTTTAAGAGAATCTATACACTGGATATGTGTTCTGGACTGTGTTGGAATATAAAATTGAATAAGAGAAGGAGATTGTGGTCTTTTGGGCATAATATATCAATTCTAATATGTACAGTACTTGTACATAGTCAGAGGGCATAGTTAAAGATTCTCTGATCCGATCTGATCTGTGGGAATGGATGGTTTTTGAGGCCCCCAAAAAAGGCCTCCACTGCAATGTCCTCGGTAACCACTAGTGAAACCAACGTTGTTACCCCAAAACATTAAATGAAGAATGCTGATACCGCTAGCAGAACACAGACCTTTGGTGTTGCAGTGTGGTGAGTCTCAGACCAGAGTCCAAATACACAACATACTGTGGTGCTGGGAAAACAGACAGACACAGACAGAGAGAGAGAGAAAGTAGAGGGGAGGGTATCTTACCTCAGTTGGAACCACCTGCATTAGGATGGCAAAGTTGGTGAGATGGTTACACAGACACACGGAGTAGGACATGTTTCCTCCCGACCGGACACAACCCTCATTGGACCAAACACCCTCCTTAGAGCTGATGGGGAACAGACAGACGGCCAGATAGAGGACAATATACAGTCAGAAGGACAGAGGAACATACCTGTCAAAATAAAATGTACAAATCCAATGGCAACCCTCGACTGACGTGTAATAAGCTGGTTACATGGTGACGAAGGAAGGCCAATAGAATGTTTGTTTTTGTAACGATCTGCTTTGGGCAGATGACCGGTAGACGACAGGCGCAGAGAACTGTCCATAACAGCTTTTATTCATTGTCACAGGCAGACAGGCTCTGAAACATCGAACTTAAACAAACACAAAACCACGAGTCAAACAAAGGGTCAACACAGAACATGATAACAGGAACCTAATACCCAAAGAACATGAACTAAACAGTATAAACAAACTGACCTTACAAAGAACCAGACAAACGTAACCCCAATAACCCACACCCCTTAACAAGCACCGACACCAAAGGACTAACTAAAACACAGGAACTAATGACAGGAAACCTGGACAAATTAACCTACAGAGAACATGGACAACCAATCAAACATAGAACAAGAACAAACTATCATACAGAGAACAGACAGGTGACAGAACGTTTCATTTAACAGTAAACATAAACCCTCTAAGAAACAGCGAACAAGCACACAAAAGAACAGACCGAGCACCGAGAAACAGAGAAAACATACCTTAACCAATGACCCAACAATGACAGACAGACACCGACCAAACTATATACAGACACTAACGAACAAACACTGAACAGGTGTGACGAAAACACAGGTGCAAAGAATGTCTTTGATTCTCCCTCTCTGCTGATTGGGGGAGTGTCAGTACCAGCATAGAGGGGGACAGAGTGAGTTCCTTACAGTTTTGCTGAATTAAGAGTCCAAATATTTCACATTCATGTCAAATGTTTTACAGAAGGTCCGTGCACTCAATCAAAATAGACTGCGCCAAATACGTTAATGTTATGGGTATTACTACAATTCACACAAGACAAATAAAATATAACTACACTTTTTGTCATATTTGATAAAAGTAAGATGTTACACCGTGCACAACGCATGTTCTATTTATGGCTTGTATTTGCTAAAGTTACACAGTACACAGGACAATAATACATATTCTGCCTGGGATATCAAATGTGCTCATACCACATAAGGCATTGTTCTGTCACAACATCTTTCATATACTTCTTTGTCTGTTTGAACATGAACAGTGTGTAGCGCTAACCTGTAGTCAAGGAACGCACAGTAGAGAAACACGCTGTTGCTCTGGTTTAAGGCCTGGCCCTGCTGATCCCGGGTCTGTGGACAAACACAAAACATGCTCAGCATTTCACAGCTCTACAACCCAATCGTCTGCTGTGGGACCTGTCGATATGCAAAGAAATTAAACAGAAACCCAACCATAGGTCTCCCTTGTAAAGTGGGTGGTTTTCAGGTGTACAAACGTGGCCGTAAAGACAAAGCGAAACTAAAATAGAGGAAAAGTGAAATAAATGAAATAATACGAAATGTAAATGAAAGAGTCGCCACACGACCTGATGCTTTCCTATTCCACAAGCTCTTACAATAGGCAAGATCTTGATTTGATCGAGTTCGATTTGGTTACCTGGTCTTTTTTTGATACACAGCCGGGTCAAATAAATGGTTAAATAGACAACAATCGTCTTAATTGCATTAGAGAGGCCTAGCGTTTGTTTAACGCCGTAACCCATGGCAACTGTTTTGGAAAATACAGGTTACTGTAATCATCTGGAGAGGGGTACGGAATCCTCTAGAAGCTTTTGAAACGAGAAGTCCTCCTCGGTCGGCTTTCCGTGACTCCAGCTGGCTTCCCCATCATCCGTAAGCTTAACAAGACCATTAGAGTTGGCTGAACAGGCCAAAAAAAGGCATCTCTTTTGAATTTGGAAGAATGAACGATCAATTCGCTTTTTGTTTTGTAAAATCAGACAGCAGTGATCCTTCCCCAGGGGACTAAGAGAATAATAAACATCTAAACAAGCCGTAAGCCCTTAACAGCTCATTCAAAATAAAAGCTCAGCGGTGCAGCGAAGGTGATTCGTACATTGTGTGAGACTCCCTTGTGTCTTAATGACTTATTTTTATTGTAACTCACTATTTCCATGTTATTCATTAAATCAGTTTGGGAGTCCCCGGAGACAGTGAGCTAATGGCTGAAGTGGGAATGTGGCCATGAATCAACCTAACACGTCCGATCGTTCGTCAACACAAAACACAGGCTGGCCTAGTTTAGCGTCCACCCGAGGACACGCCTCTCCGCGTTCCCGGAGCCTTTAAGCAGGAACTACATTGGAGTACGTTCATATGGACGGTCTCCATTTCCTTATGGAAAAAGTGAGAGTGAGAGGCAGGGTGAAGCTGACGGAGAGTGTGTTTCCCGGCCCTGCTATGGCTGCTTCACATTACCTGACACTGTGCTAGGTGTTTGTGCTCAGAAGGCAGCACAGACACACACGGCCAGCACAGGAAATGGCTTTCTTTGACGAGGTGTCGGGCACCTCGCAGGTCCGTTTTTAGGACCCTGCGAGGGTTAATAACTTGCGGGTTCTGGTCGGGTTTTAAATAGAAGCAGATGGGCGGGTGGTGTCCGGCTCGGATCCCATCGCAGCCCAGGATGACAAAGAACACAGTCACAATTTGATCAATGGCAGCCCTTTGCATTGTAACAATCGCTTCTCTGCTATTGGAACTTCGACGCCGCCGTTATTTTACAAAGGAGACAGGGCGAACCCACTGAGTAAATACAGGGGGGGAAATGTTACAAACTCAGTCATGTTGAGAAGCCCACTGACACGTGTGACAGACACAGATGTGAGAATTAGCATTGTTCAGCCGCAACTCTCTGTGGCAAAACATGTTGGCCGTCGTCCAGCGGGGCGTTTCTGACCACATATCTGGGGAGACACAGTGATGTTGTGCAGAGACTCTTTACAGTGTTATAATGCAGAGAGAGAGAGACAAGCGGAGAGACAGTGAAATAACTGCAATCTGGTGCGTGCGTGTGTCTGCCGCTGTGCCATCGTTGTGTCTCCCTGGTGCCCTTTGGCATAAGCGTATGCCAGGGACGAGAGCTCCAACCCAGATCTTTATAACCAACAGAAGGCAGAATGAGCCTCGGAAGAGAAAAGAAAAGACTCAAAGCAGATGGGAAAGAAGATAGACACAGAGACAGTCAGAGGGTAAAAGACAGAGAATGATGAGTCTGTATAATGAGTAACAGAGAGTGAGTTATAGCCAGAATGAGGTGGATAATGTGTAACAGAGAGTGAGTTACAGCCAGAGGGAGGTGGATAATGTGTAACAGAGAGTGAGTTACAGCCAGAGGGAGGTGGATAATGTGTAACAGAGAGTGAGTTACAGCCAGAGGGAGGTGGATAATGTGTAACAGAGAGTGAGTTACAGCCAGAGGGAGGTGGATAATGTATAACAGAGAGTGAGTTACAGCCAGAATGAGGTGGATAATGTGTAACAGAGAGTGAGTTACAGCCAGAGGGAGGTGGATAATGTGTAACAGAGAGTGAGTTACAGCCAGAATGAGGTGGATAATGTGTAACAGAGAGTGAGTTACAGCCAGAGGGAGGTGGATAATGTGTAACAGAGAGTGAGTTACAGCCAGAGGGAGGTGGATAATGTGTAACAGAGAGTGAGTTACAGCCAGAGGGAGGTGGATAATGTGTAACAGAGAGTGAGTTACAGCCAGAATGAGGTAGATAATGTGTAACAGAGAGTGAGTTACAGCCAGAAGTAGGTGGATAATGTGTAACAGAGAGTGAGTTACAGCCAGAGGGAGGTGGATAATGTGTAACAGAGAGTGAGTTACAGCCAGAAGTAGGTGGATAATGTGTAACAGAGAGTGAGTTACAGCCAGAGGGAGGTGGATAATGTGTAACAGAGAGTGAGTTACAGCCACAGGGAGGTGGATAATGTGTAACAGAGAGTGAGTTACAGCCAGAGGGAGGTGGATAATGTGTAACAGAGAGTGAGTTACAGCCAGAGGGAGGTGGATAATGTGTAACAGAGAGTGAGTTACAGCCAGAGGGAACTGGATAATGTATAACAGAGAGTGAGTTACAGCCAGAAGGAGGTGGATAATGTGTAACAGAGAGTGAGTTACAGCCAGAAGGAGGTGGATAATGTGTAACAGAGAGTGAGTTACAGCCAGAATGAGGTGGATAATGTGTAACAGAGAGTGAGTTACAGCCAGAAGGAGGTGGACTGCTTGTGATTAAGCTCCCACACAGCCGTCTCCTCTCATTCACCAGCTAACCTCATGGTCAAACAGTGTCAGGGGAAACACCGGACAATCTCCGATGTTCATGGACGGAACAATCAAGCCTCAGACACAATATCTGCATATAAGCCCGTGCATGACATACCCACTGTAACAGACACAAGAAGTAACTGGTGGGTTAGTGACTGCAGCTTATCCTAATTTCCCCTTAGAGTTAGAGATCGCCCATAATGCACTGCTTCTCTTGGCCAGCAGGCAGAACTCTCTACCATAACAATTTCTGAAAAACTCCTCTTCCTCCCGGCACTGCAACACCTTTCAGCTAAGAGTTCTTTTTGGTTGAACTAACCTTCCCAAACAGTAACAGCCTTAACAAATGCCAAACATTATTGAATGTTCAGGTTTAAGTAAGGTGTACAGCTGGGGAGGAGACGAACAGGTAAAATGGACCTGCTCAATGTGGACCTGCTCAATGTGGACCTGCTCGTAGGACTCTCATTCTCATGTAAACACATTGCCACTGCCAGTTACAATAAATCTCGAGCTTTTACTGTTGCTATAGAGATCCTCACTCTCAGTCAACAAAAATACTGTTTGTAGATGGTGTTGTTGAAAATGAATGTGTGGTGATTGACAAAAGGTTCTGGGAATATCTACAATAGCTTGTGGCGAGCATCAACATGTGTTGGGAATATGTACAATAGTGTATGGAGAACATCAAAGCGTGATGGGAATAAGTACAATAGTGTATGGAGAACATCAGAGCGTGATGGGAATAAGTACAATAGTGTATGGAGAACATCAAAGCGTGATGGGAATATGTACAATAGTGTATGGAGAACATCAAAGCGTGATGGGAATATGTACAATAGTGTATGGAGAACATCAGAGCGTGATGGGAATATGTACAATAGTGTATGGAGAACATCAAAGCGTGATGGGAATATGTACAATAGTGTATGGAGAACATCAAAGCGTGATGGGAATATGTACAATAGTGTATGGAGAACATCAGAGCGTGATGGGAATATGTACAATAGCTTGGAAAAGCATATAAATGTGTTGGGAATATGTACAATAGCTTGGAAAAAGCATATAAATGTGTTGGGAATATGTACAAAAGCCTGGGAAGAGCATATAAATGCATACAACAGCAAATAAGCTTTTCAGGGGTTTAAGCGCAGTTTCAATCCAAGGGACCCCAGAAGCAGTTTGTCAACTGGTTTCGCCTCAGGACCCAAATATTCCCAACGTCCTTCCTGGGGGTTGAAATGCAATCTGGACCATATTTAATGTGACTATTAAAAAGGGCAGAGAAAGTGGAAACATATTCTGCATAGCGAATGAAACCTCGTGCGGCAGTGGCTCAGATCACATGACCTCCCTTAGGCCACGCCCCATGCTGCTCCTCTGCATGGGAAAACCATATAAGAAAAACATATTCCGTTAGACCTATGTAAAAGTGTATATTCACGACGGCTGTACGACAAAACAGTTACTCAGATACCCGTGACCCAATTGAAAATGTCCGGTTGTGACCCACCAGTTGAGAACCAGTGCCAGGCAAGATCTTTCCTTTGGCAGAGACTCCCATTACCACACCAACCCACGTTCTCTCACCGCTGGCAGTTATTGCCTGTAGTGAGTCTAAATATAGATTGTGGTCTATAGATTGTTTTAAAAAGTACTTCATATCTTTACTGTGTCCCACTTGCTACATGTTTTTACAAAGCGCTCCTAACGAGGACATGAAAACGATTCAGAATTAATTTCGGGAGCATATATTGAGACTGATCAAATCGAAAACATTGAAAACGAGTCTAGCACATGTTTCTGCCACAGACAATGAGCGCAGTTAAAACAAAACTACACCATTAACACCATTCCATTGGAAAACAATTTCCCTTTGCTTTGATGTGTGACCGAACAGGAGGCTCCAGGTGTAGCCTGGGTCCCGGGTCTGCGCGACACGCACAAATTGCGAACATATGCACCTCGGCACGGCAAACATTTATAATAGTGAAAAAAAGCCACAGAAGGAAACGCTAATGCTCGGTGTCCGGAAACGAGGTGCAGTGAAATACAACCCAGTCCTGCTGGCCAGACGCAACAGGTCGGCATCACGGAGGAACGTGAGCGCTTCATCAATGGCCTGTGACCAGTTATCAATACGATATATTCAAATGGCGAGTCTGAGCTAACCTCAGGACATTCTGGGTTCATCAACAGGTATTGTTGCAAAGAAGGTCCATTGAGTCGTACAGCAACTCATTTGAAAAGCATGTGGAGAGACCATCCAGCTGCACTGGACAACAGTGCTGGCCCAGAACAGAATGAGGTCATGCTGTCAGGGGAGATCTGCTTGCAGCTGTGGTCTGAACAGATCCTCCAAGACAGACATATTAAACAACTATTGAAGTGTTGATAAATGCGTGAAAGGTGTATAGAAGAGTAAACCCCGTTAAACACGGACAGTCGCTATTTTGCTTCGATAGAGGAGAATGCCGCAATCTGAAATTCGAAGGAGAGCCCAGAAGTTAAATGGCAAAATGATTATTTTGAAAATAGTTTGGCAGAGTTCCATTTTTAGGAAGTGCCTCAAGGATTTATATTTTAGAAAGACTGAGAAATTGCTTAATTTTTCTTAATTTCGGTTGAAACATGTTAAGAATAAAACAAACCCAGTCGGAGTGGGGGGAGAGATTAAAGGGTGAGGAGAGAAAGTACAGGGTGAGGGAAGAGAGTACAGGGTGAGGGGGAGAGTACAGGGTGAGAGAGTACAGGGAGAGGGGAGAGATTACAGGGTGAGGGGGTGAGAGTACAGGGTGAGGGTGAGAGTACAGGGAGAGGGGAGAGATTACAGGGTGAGGGGGTGAGAGTACAGGGTGAGAGTACAGGGTGAGGGTGAGAGTACAGGGTGAGGGGGAGAGTACAGGGTGAGGGGGAGAGTACAGGGTGAGGGGGAGAGTACAGGGTGAGAGAGTACAGGGAGAGGGGAGAGATTACAGGGTGAGGGGGTGAGAGTACAGGGTGAGGGGGAGAGAGTACAGGGTGAGGGGGAGAGAGTACAGGGTGAGGGGAAGAGAGTACAGGGTTGGGACAGTGACCCATATAGCAAAGCTATAGGAAATCTGTCGCCATACCAACATCTGCAATTGATCAGCAAGCCACACTAAATGTGTAAGAGAGTCTGCGTATGAGGGAGTGAAATAGAGAGAGTCTCACTCTGAGGGTTTGAGTTGGGTGTGTACCGCGAGTTATAATAAGATTGGCAAAAAAACACAGCTTATTATTGCGGCAGAGACGACTGATACCAGCCTCGGCTTGCTTATACAAAAACAAAGGGTGTCATAGTTCTTGTTGTGCATCCACCCTTTTTCTGAAGCTCCAGACAGTATACCACATTTCCCATTAGCCCCTCCAGTCACTCCACAATTCACCCGTTCACTTTTCACATGCCAAGGGTGCCACCAGCGATCATCTGTAGGGTTAAAACTGAGAGACTCGTAAAATAAAGGACGTGAAATGGGATTAATGCCGTAGTGCGTCAATGTGTCGATCAGTTCTGGGAGAGAGAGAGAAACACGGGTCATGGAGCAGCTGCTGGACCGCTCCAATTCACAGCTTTTTACGGCTGGAAACTAAAGCTCCGCTGTCAAAAGTTGTTTCAGTTTTGACACTGAGCAACGCAGGCGTTCCTCACCCGACCACTCCCTCCGAATCTCAAGCACATACCATCGCCGTGACGCTTTGAGAGAAACGGAACGGACGGCGGGTTTTCTTTTATGCGTGTATTAAAGTTCGGCTGCATATTTCCAGTACCCCCCCACTCGTCTCGTTAGACCCGTGTCCGACGGGGCCAATAAATCACGGCCGGAGCCGGGAGCCAAATCTGTGCTTGTACAAAATGGCGGGAGAAAGCTTACGGGCCTGCGACGTATCCGATATACAGGTTCCCCTCCCCGGAACCCCGCGGGCCGGTGGGAAGTCACCGTGGACCGGACCGATATGGCACGGCCAGTTAGCTTCGGAGCGACACCGCGTCGCTAGATGTCTGGTGAAGGTCTGAGCTCACAGGTCATCAATCAACGCAGATTCACAGGACATCCATTCAGAGCTATTTGTTCTCCCCTTTGACCTACGCTAATAGACGCAGGTCTCCATGGATCACTAGGGCAGTAGTTAATGAATGACACATCGTTTGCGTCACTCTCGGCAACGGAATGTGTCAGATTCTCCTCCAGTCAGACAGTTGCCCAAGGTAGGCGTCTACGGTTTGTGCCGATAATCTGACAGGAAGTGTCTGCCATGTTACGGTGATACTAACACACGTGACCTGTTGTTACCATGGCGCAATGACCGGTAAAATATCGGAGACAGGACTATGTAGCTCCTGACTCCGTTCCCTTTCTCAGGCTTTAATGAAGTGACTAGATGTCTGCGTCTCCTCTGGCTGGCTCGTAGCCTTGGGAAAACAGGATCACAAATCACTGTGAGCTGCCCCTGACCAGTGGAGGACGCTACGGGTGACCATGTTGGGAGTGGAGCTGGACAGACAGTAAGGTGACAAGTAAACAATCACGGGAAAGGTCTTCCACATAGTTTGTGATACTTTTTCCTCTCTTAGTTCGGAGAGTGCAATGTATTCAGTGCTTCTGTGCGGCCTGACCAAGCAAAAAGGCAGCTACTGCTCATTTGGTCAAAAATTAGAATTAAATACATGATTTATGAAGTGGGTCGTGTATCTTTTGAATTGTATATTCGTGAAAGGGGTGGTCATTATAGCACTAAGTGCACGGGGTAACTGTGAAACGGGGCAACTGTAAAATGGGGTAACTGTGAAACGGGGTAACTGTAAAACGGGGTAACTGTGAAACGGGGTAACTGTGAAACGGGGTAACTGTGAAACGGGGTAACTGTAAAACGGGGTAACTGTAAAACGGGGTAACTGTAAAACGGGGTAACTGTAAAACGGGGTAACTGTAAAACGGGGTAACTGTGAAACGGGGCAACTGTAAAACGGGGTAACTGTAAAACGGGGTAACTGTAAAACTAAGGACAAGGCCACATTCTTCCCACCTATGCGGCAATATGCTGTCCTATCCTTTTACCTTGAATCATGTTGTTTGACTGACGCAACTCATTTACTATTGTGTGTAACTGTAACTACAACAGGCTTTTAGAAGAAACAAGGGATGCAGTTCCAACGTTGTTAGAATGCTAGTAAAAACACAGTTCATATAAACGTAATTCATAATTCATTGCATGAATTCCACTAAACATACAATTGAAAATGAGTGATGCTGCTATTGTTCTTGGTTTCCCCCCATTTATTAGTAACATTTCATTGCACTAAAGAGAAAAAATACTGTTAGTTGACAATTACTTAGTGTCAAAGATTGGTGCCACAACACCCCTGGTCATAGTATCCCTGATTGATACACCATATACCCACAGGGGTCAGGGGTCATAGTATCCATTATTAATACACCATATACCCACAGGGGTCAGGGGTCATAGTATCCCTGGCTGATACACCATATACCCACAGGGGTCAGGGGTCATAGTATCCATTATTAATACACCATATACCCACAGGGGTCAGGGGTCATAGTATCCATGATAAATACACCATATACCCACAGGGGTCAGGGGTCATAGTATCCATAATAAATACACCATATACTCACAGGGGTCAGGGTTCATAGTATCCGTTATTAATACACCATATACCCACAGGGGTCAGGGGTCATAGTATCCATGATAAATACACCATATACCCAGAGGGGTCAGGGGTCATAGTATCCCTGGCTGATACACCATATACCCACAGGGGTCAGGGGTCATAGTGTCCCATAGTATACTTGATCAGTTTGCATCCTGGTTAGAGGAAGTGTAGAGAACGCTTATAGCAATTTTCTGGATCTTTTGGGACTTGTCGCAATGACAAATGAGAGCACCTTGATTCATCCCTACGCTATTTCGGGAGCGTAAAAAAAGCGAACAGTAAAGCGCTCCGGAGTGATTGTAAATAGAAACACGTTAAGACAAGATGAAAGAGCACTGGGTCCCATCTCCAGTCACATCATATACAGAGAGACACTCTCCCCACTCCTAAAGTGTCGGCTAAAACAAACACAGTCATCATGTCATAGAAACCCTGCCAGATCATCGCTGGATAAACATTTATTTCCATGGGGATAATTGAGGCAAACAAAGCCCATTGCCATGGTTTCATAAAGCTGCATGGTTTTCATTTGTGCTCTTTAGAGAGAGACGGACAAGAAAGAAACACTGTTGATGGCAATTTACTAGCAAGTTAATATTTGTGAACTGAGAAGCGAACATGGCAGGGAAGCACGTTCTCTACAAGTGAAGTGAACATGGCAGGGGAAACACGTTCTCTACAAGTGAAGTGAACATGGCAGGGGAACCACGTTCTCTACAAGTGAAGTGAACATGGCAGGGGAACCACGTTCTCTACAAGTGAAGTGAACATGGCAGGGGAACCACGTTCTCTACAAGTGAAGTGAACATGGCAGGGGAACCACGTTCTCTACAATTGAAGTGAACATGGCAGGGGAACCACGTTCTCTACAAGTGAAGTGAACATGGCAGGGGAACCACGTTCTCTACAAGTGAAGTGAACATGGCAGGGGAACCACGTTCTCTACAAGTGAAGTGAACATGGCAGGGGAAACACGTTCTCTACAAGTGAAGTGAACATGGCAGGGGAACCACGTTCTCTACAAGTGAAGTGAACATGGCAGGGGAACCACGTTCTCTACAAGTGAAGTGAACATGGCAGGGGAACCATGTTCTCTACAAGTGAAACGAACATGACAGGGGAACCACGTTCTCTACAGGATTCGAAATTAAATTAAATATGGCAAAATGAATAAGAAATATTGAGATTGAATAGTAAATTATGAATTTTGAATGCAGTGATAATTGTGTCCTTCCTTTATCTCCAGTAGGGTGGACTACTGTAATGGGCTTTAAACTGGACTCGCCAAAAGACTGTAAAACAGCTGCAGCTCATTCAGAACGCTGCTGCTAGAATGTTTACCAAGAACAAGAGAACAGAACACATCACTGCAGTTCTTAAATCTTTGCACTAGCTGGCTTCCAGTCAGTTACTGAATTTTAAAGTGATGCTTATAGTCTATAAATCTCTGAATGGTTTGGGCCTTGAATACATTTCTGATATGTTTGATGATTATAAACTAAGCAGAGCTCTTAGATCATTGAACTCAGGACAGCTAGTAGAGCCCAGAGTCAAAACTTAACATGGTGAAGCTGCATTCAGCAGTTACGCTGCATGTAACTGGAATAAACTACCAGCAGATTTTAGACGTGCCCCAAATGTATCCATTTTTTATAAAGTTTGAATTAAGTTCTTAAGACCTGGAAGTTCTAAGTTCTCGGCCAGGTTCCAAACACCTGAAAATGTTCGAAAGACCTTTTGAATAAAGTTTTTAAGACCTAGAAATTCAAAAGAATTTTTAGCCAGGTTCTAAAGAGCTGAAAAGTTTCTAAAGACCATTTTTAATAAAGTTCTTGCGAACTGGAAGTACTAACGACTTCTTAGCCAGGTTCTAAAGAACTGAAAAGTTTTCGAAGCCCTTTGAATAAAATGTACACAGTTAATACTGAGATGTAATGCTTTCAATGTTATTTCTTATGTTTTCCTTTGTAATGCACATTGAATTGCTTCTATGTATGAATTGTGCTATATAAATACACTTGCTAGCTTCAAACTTTGCTTTCATCAAATAATCCTCCATTTGATGCAATTACTGCCTTGCAGACCTTTGGCATTATAGTTGTACATTTTTTGAGGAAATCTGAAGAGAAGAAGCTTCCTGAAGAACCTTTCAGAAGTTGGATTTGCTTATGTACCATATGGGCAAGCTTCTGCCACAACAGCATTATAGGGTTGAGATTCGGCGAGTGTTTCTGGCCATTCCGTTATAGACAGAATACCAGAAGACAGCCTCTTCCCTATATAGTTCTTGCATAGTTCGGATCTGTGCTTTGGGTCATTATCCTGTAGGCGGAGCAAATTGGCTCCAATGAAACGCCCTCCACAGGGTATGGCTTGGCGTTCAAAATGGAGTGTCGTCTTGTGTTGCCTCTTCAATGTTGATGTTGAGACTGGTGCTTTGTGGGTACTATTGAATGAAGTGGACAGTTGAGGACCGGTGAGGCGTCTGTTTCTCAAAGTAGACACTCTAATGTGTTTGTCCTTTTGTTCAGTTGTGCACCAGGGCCTTCCACTTTTATTTCTATTTTGGTTGTAGCATGTTTGTGCTCTCCTGTGTAGTCAGTGGTACACGGCGGTACACTGCGTTGTACGCAAACTTTAGTTTCTTTGCAATCTCTTGTATGGAATAGTCCTCATGTCTCAGCACAATAATAGACTGACGAGTTTTGGAAGAAGGCTCTTTGTTTTTGGCAATTTGGAGACTGTATTTGGAGCTGTTGTTCCAGATATTCAAATAGTCTAAAGAGGCAAGTTTTATTGCTCCTTAAATCAGCACAACAGCTTCTAGCAGTGCAAAATTCACGGATTATGGACACAACATGCCATTGGAACACAGGACTGATGGTTGCTGACAATAGATATGCCTACGTAGATATTCCCTAAATTCTAGCTACAATGTTCATTTACAACATACAACATTTGCACATTTCTGTTCAAAACAATGTAATTTTTTAAGGTTTTCTATGTGGCCCCACACCTTTGAATGGTAGTGTGTCTTTCTTTCATGTGAGTGCAGGTCATTAATGAACTCCTACTCCAGGCTGGTGCCATTGTCCAGGTGATGCTCTCTTACCAGGACGTGTGTGAGGACGATCTTGATGAGCGGACTCCCAGACAGGTTGACGGACAGCTCAGGCAACGGCTCCACCTTTAGCGAGATAAGGAAACTGGCCATCTGGATCTTGTGGTCTCTGAAAACCGCGGCCTCGCTGATCCTAAGACAGAGACATGAGGTCACTGCGACACGCCGAGCACCTTCTGATCTCCTCAGAAGCTGCCCTCGACGTGGTTGTGTCAAGGCAGGTCTCAGAACAGTAGCATGAGAGTGAGACATTGTCATGTCATCGATAACGCGGACAGGTATCGCGTCCAGGAGCATTCCTAGGTAACGTTGGTAACAGCGACCCGATCTAACCGACCGCACATTCTGCTACTCTGGGGAGTGAAAAAACTAACACTATGAACTAACCTCAACATCAAATAGGAAAACAATAATAAGTAAGTCCTTCTGAAAATGTATCATACGGTATTCACCCAAATGTGATTATTAACATACACTTTCCTCCTTAGTAAACAACACGCCGTATATCCCATTTACCACGCCTAACTGTGAAACACAATGAACAGAGTATTTTCATAAAACACATCGCTACATGAGCTGATCAAGACGAAGGGCCTTAGAAGCCATTACATTAATAACAGCTGACTTCTCGAAGAGCTACCGAACACGTTGAATGAAAGACTGCACCCATGGCGGTCCAACTCAGTGTGCACAAATGCACTTCTACACAAAACCACGCCAGCTGCATGTTTTAAAGAGATTGTTTGGGTCAAATCCCTTTAGTCAAATTCAAAGTCATGCTGAATATCCATTTCACAGCGTTATCGCAACGCGCTCCCCTGGGGAGAGCGTAAGTGTGGGATCTTCCTGTTTGAGGTTAATTGTAGGGTGTATCAGTCGTGGCCGAGATTAAAAATGCCCTGTTGGGAGACTGATAAGAACTGACCCAGAGGCATTATCCTCTCTAGACGTCAGGAAACAGAGACAGGGTTCAGTTAATACGCAGGAAACAATTCCGGTCAGGCTGGAAGATGTTTGTTCGGGACAACCTTAGATCACACGTTCAAGTAGCTGACAATTCCCGGAAAGTATTCGAATTCAGAACATTGTTGCCCTTAAGTCCCCCCATCACTCTTACCTGGTCCTTAATGGGTTGATTCCTCGGTAGTAGTTGTGCATGTTGTGGTAGAAAAGACCCACGATGGTGGTTTGGGCTGAGGTGAAGAGGAGGTGGGGTGGGGGTGGGGGGGAGAAATAGAAACGAGGGGTCAAAGGTGAAACATACTGTAGACTTATTCAAGGCTGAGAATGTGATGAGGTGCTGCAAATATGTTCCAGGAGAGGGGAAATTAATTAGCATGGCCCCGCTGCCTCTGGTTGGCACCCCCTGACTAATGGAGGTTGGGCAAGCTCACACACTGGTGAGACGGAGGGGACCATGTACAGCGTGTGCGTTGGGAGATTATGCAAGTCACCGCGCTAGGACTGGGATTACAGAAGGAGACCTGTGGCGCGGTTCTGTACAGTCCAAGCCCACCGAAACCAGCCCTACCTACAACGTGGTGAACAATGTCGAGCCGAAACGCTTCAGAACCGGTCAATTGCCTCCGGAATGTTTTCGGACACATTCGGATTCTCGACATTTTGTTGTGGTTTAATTGAGCACGAGAATTTTTGTTGTCATTTCGTTTTTGTACTTTTGCACTCTAAGTTTGAAATGATACAATGACAATATCGGACCGTTTACAAACGACAGCACATTTGAATGCGTCACAGACTTCCAACAGTCATCGCATGCGAAGGATATGCGACCAAATATCAACAATGATGACTTTATTCTACATTACGTCAAACTGTTCAATGTTTTGGTGCCCGAAAATGATGGAGGGGATGACCTGTACAAACTCTACTGTAATTTCTAAAGTTTGCACTACAACCATAGTGTCATTGAATCCTTTCAAACTCAAAGTGCTTGAGTTCAGGAACGAATTAAGAAAAGGATTTGTCCTGTCCAATGAATTATGGTGCTCATTTTATACCATAGTTATAGTCAGGGCGTATACCCGATAATAGCAAAACGAAAACAAGTTATCTAGAAATTTGTATCAATTAATTGAAAATAAAACAAATGAAATCTCTTGCACATGTTCAGCCATTTTGCTATGACACAACAAATTGAGTTCAGATGTGTGCTGTGTCCTTTGATCAGGCTTCAGATGTTAGAGCAAAAACCAAGTCGGGAAGTCCAAGTCCAATCAAATGAAGTTTGGAACCACCAAGACTTGCTAAAGGGGCCACACAGCCACGCTAAGTAAACGGACAAACAGGGTGTTGGTCAGGGAGGTGATTGAGAACCCAAAGGCCACTCAAGCTTCTCGGCAGAGATTGTAGAACCAGCCAGTAGGAGAACCATCTCTGCAGCTCTATAACAATGATGCCATTACGGCAAATTGGCTAGATTGAAACCATTCCTGAGTTAAAGGCGTATGGCATGCTGCCTGAACGCTGAGAGCATAGGGACAACGATTCTCGGGTCTTACAAAACAATAATATAACTAATGTAATAATAATATAATTATATATATTATATATAATATAATAACAATAATATAACTAATGCTAAACTCTACGTCATAGAAAGGTAAAGCTCATCATCTGGCAAACACCAACCCTACAGTGAAATATTACAGGTATGCACCCCAGAAAGTTTAGTAGCGAAAGATTCCAAAACATGTGGGCATTTAATGCCAGCAGAAACGTTTTTAAAAATGCAATCAAGTTATTGCTTTGAACTCTTTTACAGGCAGTCCAGGTTGTTGGAATGAGTGGAAGGTCCCCATCAGATCGTAGAAGGGGTCAGCTGGTGGCCATTCTCCCTTAAACAATCCAAAGATGAAAGACAGAATACATCTGCATCTTTTTATGAGTACCTAAAGTATGTAAAGAGTATCAGTCCATTAATAATCTCTAACGCGTAACAGTTTCTCTACACTTAAAATGGCTTATTAAATCTCCGCTTGACGCTTTGATACGAGATGCCATGTGTCAACACGGACAACATTACATTGGCTCAACCCAGAGACATTAGGTTGCCAATAGTAACGTTTATATTCAATTTCTTATTTTGGTGTTTTAATGGACTATTAAAATTGTTTATTTAAAAGTATGTGTAGCAACGCAGCGTGTTTGGAGGCCAGGTGTCTCTGAACTGAACAGAAAGTCAAACAAACAGTTTTAATACTGCTGTAACTACTGCCTAACCAACATACTGTATGCAGCGCTCACTGCACAAATTAATATTCGTGAGGAGAGGGTTTCTTTAGAATGGTCGAAGAAATGGCTGTAGCTGTTGGTCTGATCCGATGCTTAAAAACTTTCGCTCTGTCGACCACTACCTCTTGATATGTAAAGAGTAAAATGGATGTAACCCTAACGTTGTGAAACACAAGTGCTAACTAATAACAACCAACCGGTTGGGCAATTTTCTCTGAGCAGAAACGGTGTTCAGAACAAAGAAGCGCTATTCGCTCACTCTGAAACCAGGGGAGGAGCTATGTGCCGAAGTGGAGCTCGAGGCAGAGACAATGAATGGTGACCTCTATTCTAGCAGTGTGAAAGTCTCACAGAGTGTGAGCTGGTCGATAAAGTAGTCGAGCGCGCCGGTCGATCGTACGTCCTCGCAACCGGTTGAAATGGCATGCACGAAACTCACATTTCATGGTGAACGCCTCGCCGGGCACTGAAATGTAGTTCTTTCCCTCTGTGGGAAAGCGGTAGTGTTGATGCTTGTAGTTCTGTGGCATCTTCATTAGAGAGTAATCTGCAGAAACGATCAAAAAAACAGAGAGGGAGGTGACTGCGAGTTGCTCTCCTACTCAGAAACAAGTCCCGAGGGAATCTGGGTCTGTGGAAAATGCCATGGCTATCTCAAGTCAGTCAGATCTCGTCTGAGCAGGCAAACGTGAAGCTAGCGCGGCACTTGAGTTTCCTTAACAGCGAACTTCAACTCGGAGAGAGCCACCATTGGCACTGACCTGCAACAAACGACTTTCCTCCCAGTGAGAATAGAGAGTGGGTTCTGGGGCTGGACTCCAGGTTGGACACCAGCTGCTCCATGACCTTGTCCACAGTCTCAATCAGCCCACTGACCACAGGGGGAGAGTCCTGCTACAAACCAGTCCAGCAACAACATGTATACAGAGGTTTACAAATGACTGGCTTTGCTTAATTTTAATGTCCTAATGCACTATGAACATTTGGTTTCGTTTGCTTGTATGAAAAATGCTCACTAAAACCACAGATTTCAGCAGAACGCCTCTCCGTTCATGCGCTGGGGTTTAGAGCCAGAATAAACATGATCATGTTGATAACCAAGTATCAAGCAGCCGTTATTAGTTTACTGTAAACTCACATTTGCCTTTTTGCATATAATTACTTTCACACAGTGATTTCAGACATATTAGGATCTCATTTACCTGAACGTCCAGAGTCACCTGAGAAGACAACACCTCCTCTACGCTTTTCAGAAAAGCCTGGTTGGAGCCCAGAACAAAATCGTGATCAGTGATCCGAAAAAAAACCCATCCAAACACATTGAGCAGAAAAATATTTTTGTTATTTCTGTTAATACAACCAGAGACAAACTTATTTTGAACTAGTGTAATGTGTGTGTGTTTTATTACCTGAGTTAGGTTGTCGGCAGTGTCTTTGGAGATGGTTCTGTTGGGCATACTGAATGGCAGAGACTCTAGGAACCCCAGCATGGGCATGGGCATTGGCATGGGGTCCTGGGAACCATGAGACACCAGGTTTGGCTGGCGGATGACAGAATAAGACACACCTGTGACTCCCTGGGGGAACAAAGCACAAGGCATTCATATATTATTACTCTCTGCTGACATTCTTCCAGGACCAGAGATGTTATGTTTCCCTTCACCCATGATTAAAAACTCTTTCTAGAGTCCTGTTTATTTCCTGTTTCATGCGCGTTAGGGAGTCGTTTTTTGTGTGCTGTGTTGAGCAGTTGTCTGTGATTTCTCCGGGCCGGAACAGACGTTCAATAATCAGAAAAGCATCGGTTTCATAAGGACTGTTTGACTGTGTCTATGGCAGTTTAACCTCATTTCCTGGGAGGCAGTCATGTTTAGTAGTAAAGCCCAGAAAACCCTTTAAGATAAGATTCAAAAATCCGAACAAATCTCCAAAGTTAAAAAACTCACCAGCGTTTGTGTCGTAGAGGACACTTCCTCAGGAACATTTTCTGTTGTAGAATAAGGCATAGCGAGACCTAGAGCAATAAAGGAAATCCGTTAGAAGAGCAATTCTATGTTTCATATATAGCAACAGAATCTAGATGGTTTCCATAGAGAAGAGATTGATTAGTTCGAACCTGAAACGTATGCACCAGTGTCATACCAAACACGACCATTTAATCTGGACCGTGTGTGGAATTTGGGAATTGAAAAATGGTGACAATCTAGTTTAACCTTAACTGAACTAAACAATTCCAGTTGACTCGCACTGTTCAGCGAGATAACAGTCACTGACAAAAACAAGCAGTGGACGTCAAACGGTTCAAAAGCGATCGGACATGGGACAATTTTGGGCAGGAAGTGTAATCAATTTGAAATGCGTCCCTCAGGGTACAAATGCGTGCCTGATTATGGTTGGACCCCCCCCCCCCTCCCACCAAGCCAGAAAATAATGCAACAGTGCCGTTCGATTGTACCGGTTCTTTATCTAATCAACCACCTTACACATCACAGAGACAAGAGTACAGGCCAATGAACTGTTAGAAGGCAGTCATGGAATCATTCTGTCAGTAAACAACATATCAACTAGCTGCACTCAGCACCAAAATGACCATGTACGGTTTTACGTTCCAGCGATCATTCCTAACAGTTAACGTTTTATTAGTGCCGTTCTCTACAGGTATAACGTGTGTTGAAATGCTTTTTAATAACCATGCTTTTAGTAACCATGTTTATGTCTGTTGTGTCCACACTCAAAAAATACGGATTCTGGGCTGTGTGTTACCACACTAGGCTGTTAAAAGAAGGGATATTTCATGTTTTTATTTTACAGACAGTGACAATTTGGAAGTTTTTTTTTTAAGGGTTTAGTCCCTTAAAACCCTTTTTTTAGTAGACATAGATGTTGATTAAGATGAGATAAGGTATTTGTTCAAATTAATATCCAGTTGTCTTCCAGGCAACCATGCTTTGACACCCAATTCCCTCCTAACACTAGTCAAGGGGAAATTGTGAACGCAGCAAATAATTCACATAAAAAAATAAAGACTGGAAGAGGAAGGCGCCAGGGATGTCCACTGTTACCTATGGTATGTGTGTAGTACACCAGGATCTCTTCTGGGGACAGAGCTCTCTCCCAAATGATAAACTCATCAAACGCTCCGGTCACATAATGTTTGTAATTTCCGATCCCGGTTCCAATGACCAGGTCGTGGTGAGAGTCTCCGTAGTCCTCAGACATATTGCCAGTGGGGTCGCTGGTGCTGAACGTCCCATTGATGTAAATGTTAAGACCGTCACTCCAGGTCCAGGTGAACAGAATGTGGGTCCAGTAGGGCCCTGAAAGGTAAACGGTGGACAAGAAGTCACAGTCAGTCCTTTCCTCGCTATCTGAGGAGAGTAAATGCCTTCTTCGTCGGGCAAAAAGGAAATTAATGTTCACCGTAAGCGACCTAGAAGTAAACTTGTCTCTGGTGAAAATATGTAATATCCTCTTCTTGCCATTATGGTCGTGTGAATTGAAACTACTGTTAATTAATTAAATTTCAGCACACACTCAGCATACAATCAGCATACACTCAGCATACACTCAGCATACAATCAGCATTCACTCAGCATTCACTCAGCATACACTCAGCATTCACTCAGCATACACTCAGCATTCACTCGGCATACACTCAGCATACACTCAGCATTCACTCAGCATTCACTCAGCATACACTCAGCATTCACTCAGCATACACTCAGCATACACTCAGCATACACTCAGCATACACTCAGCATACACTCAGCATTCACTCAGCATACACTCAGCATACACTCAGCATACACTCAGCATACACTCAGCATACACTCAGCATACACTCAGCATTCACTCAGCATACACTCAGCATACACTCAGCATACACTCAGCATACACTCAGCATACACTCAGCATACACTCAGCATTCACTCAGCATTCACTCCGCATACACTCAGCATACACTCAGCATACACGCTCTACTATACTACCGTTCTAACTTTTTCTATATTGACTCCTCCAAAGATAAAATCAGCATTCCATTCAAACTGACAATAAAAATAACCACAAATCAAAAAATATTCAAAGAATGAAGGGAGGCTGACTCCAAAACGCAGCAATCTCAGGAAAAACTGGCTCAAACTCAAATCGTGTCCTCCCCAAGAACGTCTCCATTCACACATTCAATCTTTCCTTTTGGCCTCTCCTCAGATAGAACTGTTTCTGTTAAACATAAGTCAGGAGGTGAACAGGTCAACTCGTTGTGTATCCTGGTATTGGTCGAGGTAGAGTTATAGATATTAATCTGTGTCATGAGATTCCCCTGGAAAAACACTGCTTGGTGAAGCAATACAGTGTCATCATGGCACATTATAACAACCCTGTTTTATCTTCCGTAACTAATGATCCAATAAATCAAATAAGTAAGTGTACCATAAATAAAACAGTCCATATTTCTTATTCAATGGACTTGCAGTGATAGGAAGAACAGGATGTTTTCCTCTTGAAATACGGGAGTTTTTTTTAGATAGAACATTTATGTTATTTCAATTACCTAATTTAGGCCCTTGAGGTTTAAACGAATTGACTTATAAAACTATGACTTTCAAAAAGATTATTTAGAATGCTGTACAGAGAATTACATTTCTGATGTATTCATAAAAACGCTCCAGACACTACACAACCATACCAACAGCAGCATAACTTTCGTCATGTTTGACGATGACTTATTTACCTCCAACATCTCCAACCAGAACAAAAATGCAAATTGGTGTATTTGTATCGTTTGTCTTTTGTTCTTACCTGGTATGCTGATGTTAGCCTTCCACCTTTTGGAGTTTCCACGTGTGTAGAACTCTACGTATCCAGCGTACGCGTTGGTATAGACAGAAAAGCCATTGGAGATGACCTTCCCACCAGAGGCAATTGCAAAACGCGACTGGGCCTCTTGGTTCTTCCAAAAGAATGAAAATGTAATCCCTGGAAAACACGTGCCAAGTATATATATTTCAGATTAGAAAATTAGGGATTTTTTTCCTACAACAGAAAATGCTTTGTAATAGAGCTCGATTGACATTTATGGAACAGACGTGCACTTTTTCGTGATACCCTTAAAGTCATCTGGTAATGATGTATAAAATGAGTACATAGACAGTAAGATGCAGAACATTGGTGAGGTGAGAGTATGAGGAGCGGGCGAGGAGTGGGTAAGGGGAGCGGGTGAGGAGTGGGTAAGGGGAGTGGGTGAGGAGTGGGTAAGGGGAGCGGGTGAGGAGTGGGTAAGAGGAGTGGGTGAGGAGTGGGTAAGGGGAGCGGGTGAGGAGTGGGTAAGGGGAGTGGGTGAGAAGTGGGTAAGGGGAGCGGGTGAGGAGTGGGTAAGGGGAGTGGGTGAGGAGTGGGTAAGGGGAGCGGGTGAGGAGTGGGTAAGGGGAGTGGGCGAGGAGTGGGTAAGGGGAGCGGGTGAGGAGTGGGTGAGGGGAGTGGTTGAGGAGTGGGTAAGGGGAGTGGGTGAGGAGTGGGTAAGGGGAGTGGGTGAGAAGTGGGTAAGGAGAGTGGGTGAGGAGTGGGTAAGGGGAGCGGGTGAGGAGTGGGTAAGGGGAGTGGGTGAGAAGTGGGTAAGGAGAGTGGGCGAGTGGGTAAGGGGAGGGGTGAGGAGTGGGGAGCGGGTGAGGAGTGGGTAAGGGGAGTGGGTGAGGAGTGGGTAGGGGAGCGGGTGAAGGGGGGAGTGGGTGAGGAGTGGGTAAGGGGAGTGGGCGAGGAGTGGGTAAGGGGAGCGGGTGAGGAGTGGGTAAGGGGAGTGGGTGAGGAGTGGGTAAGGGGAGTGGGTGAGGAGTGGGTAAGGGGAGTGGGTGAGGAGTGGGTAAGGGGAGTGGGTGAGGAGTGGGTAAGGGGAGTGGGTGAGGAGTGGGTGAGGGGAGTGGGTGAGGAGTGGGTAAGGGGAGTGGGTGAGGAGTGGGTAAGGGGAGTGGGTGAGGAGTGGGTAAGGGGAGCGGGTGAGGAGTGGGTGAGGGGAGTGGGTGAGGAGTGGGTAAGGGGAGTGGGTGAGGAGTGGGTAAGGGGAGCGGGTGAGGAGTGGGTAAGGGGAGTGGGTGAGGAGTGGGTAAGGGGAGTGGGTGAGGAGTGGGTAAGGGGAGCGGGTGAGGAGTGGGTAAGGGGTAAGGGTGAGGAGTGGGTAAGGGGAGCGGGTGAGGAGTGGGTAAGGGGAGCGGGTGAGGAGTGGGTAAGGGGAGCGGGTGAGGAGTGGGTAAGGGGAGCGGGTGAGGAGTGGGTGAGGGGTGGGTGAGGAGTGGGTAAGGGGAGTGTTTGAGGAGTGGGTAAGGGGAGTGGGTGAGGAGTGGGTAAGGGGAGCGGGTGAGGAGTGGGTAAGGGGAGTGTGTGAGGAGTGGGTAAGGGGAGTGTTTGAGGAGCGAGTGGGTGAGGAGTGAGTGAGAAGTGGGTGAGGAATGGGTGAGGAGAGGGTGAGGAGTGGGTAAGGGGAATGTTTGAAGAGTGAGTGGGTGAGGAGTGAGTGAGTGAGAAGTGGGTGAGAAGTGGGTGAGGAGTGAGTGAGGTGAACTCACCTTCAGGACCACACAGAGTGGGGTCACTAATACAGGAGTTCTGGTAGTTTCCGAAGTGGAGAAACGTGCCCCCATTATCTCCATTCAGATAGATGCCCTGGTTAACCATACCTTCAACTATGTCTACAGGAGGATGAAAGCCAACTGTGTTATTCGGCCTGAGATGATAAGGAGGCTGCAGATTGTTTGGATCTGATTATAAGGAGGTCCAAGATTAATTTGATATCACAAAAGGGCTCCAGAGATGTGAGAACCACAAGTCTGTAGCACCTCAGATTACAGATCCATAAACCTCCGGTCTTAAGGGTTAGCGTGTTCACATTAACACACTGCTGTTTTGGCTCATATTCCGGTGAGGAAAACAGTGCCTCTCTGACAACACGGACAGTCTGACAAACAGAGGCACATTCGACATCGTCAGATGACAACGTGTGACGCATTCATGTCAACTAACAATTGAGAAGGTAAAAAAACACAGAACATAGAAAATCCACTGATTTTGAGCCAGTACAGTAAAACTGACAGACCAGGGTTACTGACTTAACACAGAAAAACACTTAAGTAATCAGTGATGTTCCTCACCTACTGTCGCAGAAATGTTAGTGTAGGCAGAGTCATTGGTATACACAGAGGAAGAATAATTGTGAGGAGGGAGCACAGTGTGGTTGTGGATTTGGAGAGCTATATGAAACGTGGAAAAACAAACAGACAAATGAGAAACAGGTGATTCACATATACAACATGAACGAAACAAAAACAACTAGAGGACCCAGAGCAGTGACGGACAAACAGAGACACAAGCAGGAATGAAACCGAGTGTGACGCCGGGCTCAGAACATATAATGCTCAAGGAACATTTTGTGAGGAAATATTTCAGACACTATTGAACACTGTTACACTAATCAACTGCCTGGACGTATCTCAGTCAGAATCACGTTGATGTTTCAAACCAACTTACGCTGATTTCTAAAAGTGTGGCAGACCGTTATTTCGAATATTTTAAGCACTGGTCTGAAAAGTCTGCATTTTAAGTTGGTTACCAGGGGTCAGATAACCATGTGCATGTCATTGTGTCCATTATCAATCTACCATGAATAGATTTAGACCACATTAGCATAGGTTTCCTAAATATAATTATACAAATCTTCATCTTGACTCTACATCGAAAGCATTTTTGTACAAATTTGAATGTAATCAAATCAGAGCACTGCGCCACAGAGAAATGGTACATGCAAGACAGACGTACAGTGAAAAGGAGGGCATCACAGCTGTAGACCATGCAGACAGAAAATTGAAAAGTCTCTGTATTCTATTCCCAGTACATACTGTAGGTTGGCACATACTTATATTAGTGCCATTTACATGACCTGTTCTGTTTCCAATCTGGTCGGACAGGCCTTGGATCCCATCAACCACATCCAGTGGCCAATAGTGTGAGGCTGTGGCCAACACCTGCAAGCCTGCACAAGAGTTAACACCAATCTCCAGGTTGGACCTTTGGATATCTCACTTAAGCACAGATTGAATTGCTTGATACATTACTGTTATTGTGGATTACACATGAATTGAGGAATAAACAGATATCTGAACATCCAACTATATACTAGTATCTGTAACTAATTGGAAAAGGTAATTTCAGACAATATAAAATATGATATATATATAAGCAAGAATTTAAGTAAAGGGAGGTATTATTTACCTGGATGCTTAGATGGCATTGGCTGTGCGTCTTCAGCATAGACCTGCAGTAAATTAAAACAAACTCAACATCGGAAACAATACAGTAGCCTATATAATCCAAGAACAAATAACTGTTGAAAGTACCTGAATAAAAATCACAAAAGTTGTCACGAGAATAATTTCGAATAGTTCCATGGCTTTGCGCGTTATTTCAATAAAAATAGAAAAAAAACTAAATACTGGTGATTTCGTTTAAACACCCAAAGTACAATCTATCCAGAAACGGTAAAACATTATTCCAATATGCCGAAAATAAATCTATCTTCTCTGCATCCTGCGTCCATATGTCTCCAATAACGAAAAAACTCCCCAAATATTATATCTTTATCGTCCCATAACTATAAACTATAAGCAATAAATGTGAGCAGTTCAACCTGCACACCATTAATCTTTCAGAACCGTCCCAGATATTGATTATCCACTTGTCTTTTTGCTTTGTCTGTGTTGTTGCTTGGTGTAATGTGCTCTTTCTAATGCCTCTAGTCGGATGCACTGAGTGGAGGAATTCAGCACGACTGGACGTGGTCATCCAAAACGTGACGTCATTTACATGGGAACTGGAGCTTGGCCTTAAAGTGCGTTACCTGTATCACTCAGTAATACACTCCAAGTATATGCACTACTGGCACCAGATCACTTTTCATTGCAGTATTTATGTATTTAAGGTTTGCATACTGACCATATTCCCACTTCGTTATTTTGTAGCTATGCATATTCTGTATATTCTGTTGTAATTCTGTTTTTATTTTTATTCTTCTAACTACGTAGTTGTTGCCTGCCAAGTCAAAAAAAATCATTGTGCAGTTTGAAGTCACACATGACAATAAAACACTTTGACTTTGAGCACACAGACATTGAAACAAGTGGAACCAGTTGGTTTGTTCATTTCAGCTGTTAAAACAAAATGCATCATTGATGATAATGCATATGGATAATGCAATTGAGTGATTTGCCAAACATAGATTTGGGATTTAGGCTGTTCATTTCGTCAGTCAATTTTTGGGGGGATATAAAAGGTGCATATTGAGGTCGACTAATGTGGTCTAAGGAAATAAGACGCTGTTTGCTTCACTGTTTAAATAAAAAAAAGACACAAAACGCCTATTTAATTATTTTAATACACAAGCACCTCGATTTGCTTTACTCCGTTATCTGTATGCAATCAGTTAACATTTAAAAGTAAAAAAATAAAAATACCAACACCTGATCCAAAACACATTCCAGTTTTCCGTGCATGTCATATAACTCTCTTCTCACGGTTTTTATTGGTATAAAAACCACGTGTTGCGATCCTTGGTTTACCTGCTCCGAATCTGAATCATCAAGGACATGGGAAGAGAAATCAATGACTCATGCAGAGTCGCCTATGAAGACATGTAACGCTCTTTGTTGGGAAACAGCGCCGCTTTGTGGCCAATATTATGAACAACAACTGAATAGTGTTGAACTGCCTAGTAATTTGAACAGCGCCACTGTGTGGCCAATATTATGAACAACAGCTTCCTGGTAATTAGAGGCTGGCAGCCTCGGACACATGGCCTCATCTGGGAGAAGACAGGCGTATCCCATTACCCAACACGCTCGCCCGGAGGATGTGGACATGGTTGTGTGCAACAGCATAGTTAGCTGGTTAACTAACGGGTTATTTTGGTAATTTCCTAACTTTGAGTTTTGTAAATATTAATTTTAAGAAGACAACTGCGCTCTTCGTTTATGGTGGAATTAAATGTGCAAGTTATTCTAGGTAACTGTATGCATTGAGGTTGATGGTCAACAAACTTTGTCGAGCAAACAAGAAATGTTATTATCTTATTCCTTTAGTTTAAATAGATGAGATGGAGTTGGAAGGTGGTTGATCTATATATATATATATATATATATAGTAATAGTACAGTACATTAGTGTGGGGAAACACGCATCTTACAAGATGAAGGACCGGTTGGGGGAATTAACCGCAGTAAGTATCCTGCTAAAATGACATTCAAAGGATTGCGTCCGCCTATACTTCATCAAATCAGAAAGAAGTACTTTACTTTCTGTTTGCCTTGACAGAGCAAAACACAAGATGTGGATGTCACGGTCGAAAAGGATGTATATATGGAGGGCTTTTTCAGGAGGGTAAGTAGCCTACACATATGGTTCAAATAGCAGGGTTAAGGTATATACTGTAATATTATAAATAGTATAGTGACATAATATTTACAATACCGTGTGTGCCTGACACAGGTGGAGGAGGTCAGGGGCCTCATTAATAAGATATCTTCTGAACTGGAGGAGGTGAGGAAGAAGCACGGGGTGATATTATCTGCACCCAATACAGACGAGAGTAAGTTTAATTGACATATTTCAAAACAGTCAGTTATTTCGATTACATCTGGATAAGGTTGGAGATCTATGTTGTTGCTGCTCACCTAATTTGTCTCGAACACTTTTTTTGTCAATACTATAGAGATATGGATTTTGATGTCTTGATGTTTATTATGGTACATATACATATGTGTGTGTGTGTGTGTGTTTTGTGGCTTTTGCATTTATCATAATTAAAATATAACAAAGAATCTTTCTTTCTCTATTATAATTGTCCAGCCCAAGGAAACAACACCCACAACTCATTAGAGCTCCCATCTTTTCCACAATGGAGACTTTAGACTTGAGGAAGAAATTAAGATGTGACAAATGACATCAGTCGACTGTATAATGTATCACAGTGGCATTGATATTTCCCCGCAGAGTGACATAGTGTACTTTCAGCCACCAAGCACTAATGGGAATGGCCCAAGAGGGAATTTGTTGCCACAAATCTAATAAGGTTACTATGGACAGTAGCAAATGTTGTGGCTCATTATAACATAACTTGGCAAATGATAGGATTCATGCCAGTGTGGTTCTAATGCTGGGTTCATTTGCAATGAATTTGCTTTTTTTCCGACTGTTTTTCCCCCGAAGAGACAAAGGACGACCTCGTCCAGTTGACCAACGACATCAAAACCAACGCCAACTCTGTGCGGGTGAAGCTAAAATGTACGTTTAAAAACTGTTAACAAACTGTCCCTTATTGCAGTTTGTTTATGTCATTATGTCATCGGCGTGACTTAATAGGAGTTATGTTGTCAGGAAGATAATACGATGTATGCTCCTAAATATTATCTGTATATATAAGTGTTTAAATATGCCTGAGGTATCATTGTGGCCATTGTAATAATGTTGTGTTTATTTTCCTGGCAGCAATGGAGCAGTCCCTACCCAAGGAGGATGCCTCTAAATGGGCCTCAATTGATTTCCGCATTCAGAAAACTCAGGTCAGGAAATAGCCTTCCAGGGATTCATTCTTCGCATTTTTCACGACTACGGACATGTTCTCACATGCTTTGGAGAGAGCTTGCCAAGAGACACGTTCTGGTAGACTTATTAGTCTCTATACAACGTTTTGTTGTGATGGTCCCATGTTTCACCATGGCGAGTCAGCAGGGCATGAAATTGCCACCCGCCAAGTGCGGGTAACTTTTGTGATTGTCGGGTGAAACCGGAAATCTATCTGCCACGTTGGCGGGTAGCCAATAAGACAACACAACATCGAGCAAGCGTTGTGTTGTTGACCAATCACGTAGCCTATTGTTTTTGTTAAGCAAGCCCCGCTATTTTCTTGGACGTTCGAGACAAAATGCTGGTGTTGTCGGCTGTAGAGAAACGAAAAGAGGATGAGGAGGACGGTTCCAAAAATAAAAAAGACGTTTTAATACTAAGTGGAAAGGGATGGCAAGGATCGCGACTGGTTGGTGTACGACGTCACAACAGACTCTTGTCTTGAAAAGCAACAAACTTATAATATGTACAAAGTAACTTAAAAATAGTATTTTGATATAAATGTTATGTTAATTGTTAATCTAAAATTTAAAGTGACTAATGGATTGCAGTTAACTTGCAGGTGTTAACTAAATAAATGAGACCTTCAGTGAGATGATTGGCTGTTTATATTTGTTATTTTCTATTCTAAACGCCTGCCACACCAGGTCAGATACAGTTGTAAGTCATTATGTTGATCTAGTCATAAATTAGATTGGTTAAGTTGGTTAATAACTCGACAGCACTTTAATGTGTATTCTGTACAAGTTCAAGAACCATTCTTATGCATTTTCTGAGTCATTCACCTTTATTTTAGGCGCAAAACATTTTGCCTGGTAAAAAACCACTGTGGCAGGTAGATTTCAAAATCCACCTGCCACAGTGGCTGGCGGCCAAAAACGTTAACTTCAGGCCCTGCGCGTCACAGTTGTTCCTCTCGCGTCTCCTGATCTTCTGCCTGCTCTAACCTTACAGTATACGGTGCTGTCCAGGAAGTTTGTGGAGGTCATGACGGAGTACAACGAGACTCAAGTGTCGTTTCGGGAGAGGAGCAAAGGAAGGATCCAGAGGCAGCTGGAGATAAGTGAGTGACCATCTAAGTCCCGGGTCAGTTGCAGGGCAGACAGGAAGACGGAAAAACAAGGACCACACCTAGAGGCTACACTGTTAATCATTCAAAACAAATCCTTCATTGTCCTCATCATAGTCTGACAGGATTTGGGCGCTAATCTGGCACAATTTAAACGCCGACTGTAATCAAGAGGCTCGAGTTTTGCAAATTATCAACTGTCAAACGTTAGAAGGGTGCTTGTTCACCACTCTTGTCCCACTCATCAGGCGATCTTGAAGTCACTAAAGCTTTTTGGAAACGAACATACTGAGCGACGAGCTCAAATGACATGTAGAGAAAGTTGCTTCAGCTAAGTCTGGATATAAAAAGTCTACGCACCCCCTGTTACAATTCCTGGTCTTTGTGATGTGAAAAAATGAGAGAAAGATAAATCCCTCGCGCATCAATGAGCCTTGGTCGTCCAACACTCTGTTGCCGGTTTGTGGTTCGTCCCGATTTGGACCATTGTCAGGTGGTACTGACTATTGCTGATCGGGAGCACTCCAAAAGCTTTGGCGTTTTAGAGATGGTGGGGCCCATTTCTCCTGCATCCAACGATTTGACTATGAAAACTGATTGTTTGCCGACCTAATGATCTAATCTACCCACACCTTGACACGTGCCCTTGTTTGGAGATGCTATTTGCTTCACCTCATTACCGTATGTCTGTGTGTGTGAGTAGACATAAATATATATTTAGGTCCAGAACAATATCTCAGAAATTGTATATATATATATCATTTATAATAGTAATTGAAGGTAGTGAGGCCAGTGACAGATATGTTGTAGATAAGTACTTGCCATGGTATGTTGGGAATACATTACAAATAATTGCTGATAACATATGTAGCCTCTGGATTCCCTTAGGGTTATTCTAATTAGGCCCTTTACAACTGCACACCTAGTCTACCTGTGTTTGTGTTGCCACAGAAACTGAGGGCTCAGAAGCCTGTATCACTCCTCTACACTTGCCAAGACTGGAGGAGCTGGTCACACGGCCAGGGGTATAAGGGTAGATTTATAAAATGTTGCTGAAATGCTTTTTTGAACGATAAGTGAGGTCTGGTTTGTAAGTATCACAAAAACTCTGACTTTGAATCTACCATTTTTGTTTGATTTTGTAATAATAATAAAAGAATAGACATGTGTGTTTAGGTGAAAGTGTCAAACATGACACGTTTTGCCTCGACAGCTACACTTTTACAACCAATGACCAAAAGGAATTACTGCACCTACCCATTGTCCCGCCTGGAAGATGTGTCTAAACAGCGTTAGCACAATTACTGAGGAAATAGCTGCTTAACCTCCGCTGCTGGGAAAGGTCCTAGTAGAAACACTAACCACTGGTTGTTTGTAAGCTACTGTCGGTTTAATAATGTCAGGCAGTCGTGAGTTAAAAGTCCCCCTAAGGATTTGCCCTAGATCATAACACTCCCTGTGACTAGAGGGACTAACTCCCCACGGAAAAGAGGCAAGAAAATATTTGTTCTTTTTGCCGATGTTTATTCAGTTTTCGCGAGAACTGGTAAAAGTATATTCTTTTCTGGTTATAGCTGGGAGAGTGACTAGCAACGAGGAACTGGAGGACATGCTGGAGAGTGGAAACCCATCCATTTTCACATCTGATGTAAGGACCTCCTATACCTCCAGCCGTTGTCTAATTTCCCCCATCTCTTCTGTTCTGTTCTCAGGACAGTTGACACTACCGGCTCCCTCATGTAAACCAGAATAACACTGCTTGTGGTTCTAACTTTCGAATCACTCATTCTGTGTAAATTCCCTCAGATCATCTCTGACTCCCAGATAACCCGCCAGGCCTTGAATGAGATAGAGTCTCGGCATCAGGATATCATTCGTCTGGAGTCCAGTATCACGGAGCTCCATGCCATGTTCATGGATATGGCCATGCTGGTAGAAAATCAGGTACTATATCGGCGCCAACTGCTGTTCTGAATATGATGTGTTTTTGTTGTTGTCATACCGTATGGAATTACCTTGGCGCTGTTTAAAAGGGGGATATGATCAACAACATAGAGAAGAACGTCTCCAATGCAGTGGAATACATCGTCAGTGCCAAAGAGGAGACCAAAAAAGCTGTGAGATACCAGAAAAAATCACGAAGGGTAGGTATTTCTGCTTAGAACATTTGAGAAGCTAATGGGCTAGAAGTTCCAATAATGGTGAAAAGAAATAATATAAAATGCATTTGACACATTGTTTGTACCTAGATGATTTGGAAGCGTTTTCTTTTAACAAGTACACAAGTTGCCAGCCTTTTTCCATTCTCATTGCTGATCGTTCAGTTACTTCACTTTAGTTAGTTCGGATACTTCAGTAGAGGCACGTGATAGACCGTCTGGTTGCCAAGATGCACTCAAACCACGACAAACAAGATTCTCCGATCTGATTAAACTAAAATTAAACTCTTTGGCCTCAATGACAAGCTTCATGTCCAGTGGAAACCAGGCATTGCTTATAACTTTGCTAATAAAACAAATTTTTGCTTTTTGGAAAAAAATTTGGGGTCTGATTACCAAATATGTGAATATGCCTACAAATAACGCATTAACAAATTGAACACATCACATTTTACAGTTGAACTAAAATCACTATAGTGTGTTTCGGTTGTGTCTCAGTGTTAACTCGAGGTATTGGCTATCTTTTACTATTAACCAAATCTAATCACTTGGTTTCTCACCTCTGCAGAAACTCCTCCTCCTTGCCTTTGCTGGGTTGATTGTGTTTGCTGTCATTGCACTAATTATTGGCCTGGCTGTTGGACTAACTCAATCCCCTGTATGAGCCTTGTTCTACCTGTCTGAGGTAAATACCGCCCTTGACTTTTAGACTTTCTGCTACTGGCTCTTGGAAGTAATCTTGGAAGATCCTTACGCAACCAGTAAATGTCTCGGTAACAGCGCCACCCTTTGCTAGATGGTCAATGTAAGCATTACACATTCCTGAGGATAAATAAAAACACATGCTGTCTATCACCAATTAATCCCATAAACCAGTTGTGAGAACATCATTTATATAATTAATACACTGAAATAATGCCTATTTTTATTATCCGACACCAAATGAGAATCGATTAAATGTTATATATACATACTTATACATACTTGTGATTTGCGTGTGTGTGTATCTTTACTGCAGACATTGCAAGAAGAGAGATGTCATTTTCAAGTAAAATGGTAGTAAAATATTCAGATTAGCTTGTTCTATCTACTCCATTATTGAATATTTTTGATATTGTTCTTTGCTAGTGCTGCAATGTTTAAAAAAAATGAAAACTTTACTTGTGATTTATCTTGTTTGTTTTTATAGTTTCAATTAGAGCTGTATATTATTTTATGCAGCTTAGTGAATGTAACTAGTTTGCATGGTGAATATAACTCTAATGCTTAAGTACTAATTAATATATTGAAATATGCTATTGGTAACTATTTCGCTGTTGGGAAGCAATGATTGTATCTTGTTTTTGCTATACATATCACTTTGGTCTGCACTTTGAATGAGCATATTGTTTGTGATACGCACTCCTGAGATATTTTTTGTGTGAATTTTATAAAACATGTGTCATGTTTATAATATGAATTGTGCACAACAAAGTTGGAAATATTGTATATACTGTATAAACAATAACTCTGGTGACTTTTTAACGTGATTGTACCTCATTTCAGTTTAAAATGTATGAACTGATGACGAGCCAAAACATTATTAAATGTGAAGCAAAAAAACATTGATTACTTAATAACAAGGGCACATGTCATGTCTGGGTAGATTGGGAGGTTAGAACAATCAGTGACAAACTCTAGCCGACTGGAGACATCTGGTGGGCAAGTAGGGTATTACTGTCCTCCAGTTAATGTTAGGGTCTGTTAAACTCAGCATCAGACTTTCTTGTGTTATTGTCCTCACCTGTCCCTCATTAAGTTAAGGAGTATGTGTGTATATATGTTCCCTCTGTTACCCTGTTCAATGTGCGTCATTGTTTCATGTCCTGAGTTGCTGCTGTTAGTTTGTTTGATGCTTTGGTAGCAAAAGTTGAAATGGAAGAGATTGATTAATGGTTGAAAGCACACACAATGTGCCTGTGTCAGTGCTAGAGTCCATGTTTCCGCATCTTGGTGCAGTATTGGCGGAACGTGGAGAACCAACAGCATTTTAGGTCAATGTTGTTGCCTCATTAGTGTATATATACAGTCACGTCAATGGTTTTGTTGTATGTGCATACATTATATAGTTTTTCGCTATTATTATTTTTGCTTTATATCTTGTTAAATTATAATGATTACTGCGTAGATGCTGCATGTCATGTAATAAGAATTTCTTTGTTCAGATTGACGCTATGTGATTCAGAGCATTCAACAAATAAAATTACTTCTACAGTAAAGCTGGAGCAGTCATTATCTCAACAATATTTTCTCCAACAAATTTGCTAGTATATTGGAATTTATTCTACTGTTTTGGAACTGTATTTTACTTAACCCTGTTATACTGACTGTACAGTACTTACTATTGGACTCTGGTTCACTGACTACCCTACTCCATTATACTCTGTAGTGCAGTACTTGACTTCAGTACTAAACTCAGATGTTCTGGTCAATACATCAGTGAACTCTACTGGACTGACTCTAATGTGCTTTTCAGTGATGTTCAGTACTGTAGTGAACATTACTACTCTATTGTCCGTTGCTGTAATGCACTGAACTATACTGAACAGTACTTTGATGTCTGAACTTGTGAAACCTACATTCAATCTTTCAGTGGTTTAGATGTGCTCCAGCAGAATTCCATATTTTTCTAGGCGGATATCCTTACAATAATGTCTAGTCTGGAAGATTGGATATTTATTTATGATACTTTACCATGAAGAATATACCTATGATTGATCCACCAATGATCATTTCAGTGTACTGGGGCTCAGTTTAATGTGGATTTTTGTGTGTTGAAATGTTGTTTTGTTATTGGGTTTATTTCCAGCTCACTTCAGTTCAATAGCCAAAATATATTTACAAGGCATAATGTCATTTTTTCTGAGTACATCTTTTAAAATCGTAATGTGAAGCAGAGATTTTCTCCGTAAATGTTCTCCCGTTTCTCCTTAAATAAACAATATTTGATTTCCATTGTAGATAGAATGCCACCAGTGTGTTCTGCACAAGTTAGCTACCTTAATGAGTCAAATGTGTAGATATGCAGAACTTTGTTAAACCAAACGATTCCATTATTGTTTTGTCTTCGATTGTTTATTTGTGTACATTAGGACATTAAACTGTGTGAATCTGGAGGGGGAAAAAAAGAAATGTGTGTTTGACTGGTAGAGTAGTTCTTTGGACTTCATCAAGTTAAGCATTTTAGTCTCATCACAATTCCATTGCTGCATACATTTCCAGATACATATGTTTAGAGTTGAAATCCTGTCAACTAGATTGAATGACATACATCTGCACATACAGAGAATATACTATACATGCTTTTTTAAACCATATTGCAAAACCAATATAATTATTCTACCTGCCCTGATGGAACTTTTCCATTACCTGTTATTGTTTGTTTCTGCTGAAAATGCAAAATGGATGAGTAAACTGAGAAAGTAATGAAATGTTCACTTCTAACCTAGTGAACAGTCTCCATCATGAGCTGACTTCTGCGTAATCAGGCAAAAACAATTTGTGAAGGAATTGGAGGCAGGTCCCTGAGGGTTACTCCTTTGCTCTTAAATGGGTCAAGGGAAACATAAAAAACATCGAAAAACAACGTCCGGTTTAATTCTACAAAAGCCATGGTAATTAAATGCCATTTACACAGTTAAATTAAGTTACCCGAATAACTCTAATATTATGAGACATTGTGCATAAGCTATCCCTGCCAGACATTGTTCCGCTCGTTTATGTTTTTCATTTCAGTTTTATTTTCTAGATTCCTTTTGGTTTGGGACAATAACATTTTTCCTGTGTTCAGCAAGTCCGTCCAATTTACTGTTTCCATGTAAATATAGAACAAACACATATTAAACTAATAGCTATTTTACGAGCTATGAAAGGCTGGGGCAGGCGCAGAGACTTGATCAAGGGATTTGGCTGTTGGACAAAGAGAACGAACATAAGAGTGTCCCTGCCATCAATCTGGGGTTTCCCATATTTCAGAAGTGGGACTTCATTGTTAATACAGTGTATAGGGCTGAAAAATGCACCCAACTTATATAAGCGTATAAGAATAGTGCAGAAGTCACCCTGCAATTTATTGCGTTGGTTTATTTGGCAAAAATCTGCAGAGCAATCTGAGTTATGTGGATGAAGTCCCGTTATTGATGAAAGAGGAGCCACAACTGTAAGGGACAGAGCCCTGTCCTCGCACTCCATGGTGGTGATGACACCTCCCCCGCATCCGGAGAGAGGGAAAATTAGGGACTTGTTCGTTCACCTGTGTTTTTGTCCGCACCTGGGTTGTGTTTGCTCGTTAGTCCCTGTACTTAGTTCTGTCGGTTCCTGTCTTTCAGTGTCGGTCATTGTTAAGGTATGTTTCTCTTGTTTTGCGTTTGCTGGTCCTGTTATGTATTGCGTGATTATTCTGGTGTTCTGTGTTTAGTATGTTCTGTCTCACTAAGGGGAGGTTTTGTTAATTATGTTGTTCTTCTGTGTTTCTGTTAAGTGTTAAGGATTGTCTTTGTATGAAGCTACCCGTTCCTGTTTTGGGAGAATTAAACCCTGTTATTGCAAAGCACTCTGCGTTTGTGTCCTCAACCTGCTCGAAAGCCTCAATCCTGACAGAATGACCGACCCAAAAGAGAGGACACAGCAGGGTGCAGTATCGTGGGCCAGCCTACGGCTCGAAAACCCCGACGAGGGGTTAATGCACGGGCTCTACATAGAGCCCTATGAAGCAGAGGACTCCGAGCCAGAGGACGAGTCCGAGGATGAGGAGTACCTGGAGGGGGAGTTCCGGTGGGATCCCTTCACCCTCCAGCTGATTCCCGTCTCAACCTCCACGTTTCTGTCCCCCACCTCACCACCCATGGCTGCCGCCCCGCAGCATGAGATGGCCGCCGTCCCGCAGCATGAGATGGCCGCCGTCCCGCAGCATGAGATGGCCGCCGCCCCGCAGCATGAGATGGCCGCCGCCCCGCAGCATGAGATGGCCGCCGCCCCGCAGCATGAGATGGCCGCCGCCCCGCAGCATGAGATGGCCGCCGCCCCGCAGCATGAGATGGCCGCCGCCCCGCAGCATGAGATGGCCGCCGCCCCGCAGCATGAGATGGCCGCCGCCCGCAGCATGAGATGGCCGCCGCCCGCAGCATGAGATGGCCGCCGCCCCGCAGCATGAGATGGCCGCCGCCCCGCAGCATGAGATGGCCGCCGCCCCGCAGCATGAGATGGCCGCCGCCCCGCAGCATGAGATGGCCGCCGCCCCGCAGCATGAGATGGCCGCCGCCCCGCAGCATGAGATGGCCGCCGCCCCGCAGCATGAGATGGCCGCCGCCCGCAGCATGAGATGGCCGCCGCCCCGCAGCATGAGATGGCCGCCGCCCCGCAGCATGAGATGGCCGCCGCCCCGCAGCATGAGATGGCCGCCGCCCCGCAGCATGAGATGGCCGCCGCCCCGCAGCATGAGATGGCCGCCGCCCCGCAGCATGAGATGGCTGCCGCCCCGCCGCTCGAAACGGGCCCCTATGAACCGGTCTATCCGGTGTCCTCCAGGCCCACGCCACCATCGGCTACCTCCCCGGCCTTGGAGAGGGCTCTACGGGAGGATCTGGGGGTATTTGTCGACTTTCTGGCCTGGGTCCAGGAGGTGGCGGTGATGGACGATGAAAGGAGGTGGTGGCATCAGGAGTTCTTCGTGTGGAGGAGGGGACAAGAAGATCTCTGCCCTGAGCTCCTGGACTACCTGAGGGCACAACTTCTCCGCCGTGCACCACACCTTCGGCCAGTCACCGAGCTCCCTCCAGTTTCCTCTTGCCCGAGTCTGTCCCCGTGTCCTTGCCAGAGCCAGTCCCCGTGTCTTTGCCTGTCCCAGGTTCCCAGCCTGAGCCTGTCCCAGTCCCAGTTTCCCTGCCTAAGCCAGTTTCCCAGTCTGAGCCTGTCCCCGTTTCCCAGTCTGAGCCTGTCCCCGTTTCCCAGTCTGAGCCTGTCCCCGTTTCCCAGTCTGAGCCTGTCCCCGTTTCCCAGTCTGAGCCTGTCCCCGTCTCTGACCCTGTCCCCGTCTCTGAGCCTGTCCCCGTCTCTGAGCCTGTCCCGGTCTCTGAGCCTGTCCCCGTCTCTGAGCCTGTCCCCGTCTCTGAGCCTGTCCCCGTCTCTGAGCCTGTCCCCGTCTCTGAGCCTGTCCCCGTCTCTGAGCCTGTCCCCGTCTCTGTCCCAGTCCCCGTGTCTGTCCCAGTCCCCGTGTCTGTCCCAGTCCCCGTGTCTGTCCCAGTCCCCGTGTCTGTCCCAGTCCCCGTGTCTGTCCCAGTCCCCGTGTCTGTCCCAGTCCCCGTGTCTGTCCCAGTCCCCGTGTCTGTCCCAGTCCCCGTGTCTGTCCCAGTCCCCGTGTCTGTCCCAGTCCCCGTGTCTGTCCCAGTCCCCGTGTCTGTCCCAGTCCCCGAGCTCACTCCAGTCCCCGAGCTCACTCCAGTCCCCGAGCTCACTCCAGACCCCGAGCTCACTCCAGACCCCGAGCTCACTCCAGACCCAGAGCTCACTCCAGACCCAGAGCTCACTCCAGACCCAGAGCTCACTCCAGACCCAGAGCTCACTCCAGACCCAGAGCTCACTCCAGACCCAGAGCTCACTCCAGACCCAGAGCTCACTCCAGACCCAGAGCTCACTCCAGACCCAGAGCTCACTCCAGACCCAGAGCTCACTCCAGACCCAGAGCTCACTCCAGACCCAGAGCTCACTCCAGACCCAGAGCTCACTCCAGACCCAGAGCTCACTCCAGACCCAGAGCTCACTCCTGTCCCAGAGCTCACTCCTGTCCCCCTGCCTGACTCCAGTCCTGTCCCCCTGCCTGACTCCAGTCCTGTCCCCCTGCCTGACTCCAGTCCTGTCCCCCTGCCTGACTCCAGTCCTGTCCCCCTGCCTGACTCCAGTCCTGTCCCCCTGCCTGACTCCAGTCCTGTCCCCCTGCCTGACTCCAGTCCTGTCCCCCTGCCTGACTCCAGTCCTGTCCCCCTGCCTGACTCCAGTCCTGTCCCCCTGCCTGACTCCAGTCCTGTCCCCCTGCCTGACTCCAGTCCGGTCCCCCGTCCTGTCTTCGAGCCCCGTCCAATGCCCGAGGCCGTCATCCTGGCCGGGCCAAGGACTGTTGCCGGGCCAAGGACTGTTGCCGGGCCAAGGACTGTTGCCGGGCCAAGGACTGTTGTCGGGCCAAAGCCGGTTCCCCGGCCACCTGAACCGTGTCCTCCGGCACGGCCTCCTGAACCGTGTCCTCCGGCACGGCCTCCTGAACCGTGTCCTCCGGCACGGCCTCCTGAACCGTGTCCTCCGGCACGGCCTCCTGAACCGTGTCCTCCGGCACGGCCTCCTGAACCGTGTCCTCCGGCACGGCCTCCTGAACCGTGTCCTCCGGCACGGCCTCCTGAACCGTGTCCTCCGGCACGGCCTCCTGAACCGTGTCCTCCGGCACGGCCTCCTGAACCGTGTCCTCCGGCACGGCCTCCTGAACCGTCTCCCCCGGCCCTGCCTCCTGACCCGTCTCCCCCGGCACTGCCTCCTGACCCGTCTCCCCCGGCACTGCCTCCTGACCCGTCTCTGCCTGGTCGACCTCTAGACCTGCACCCTCCTGTCCGACCTCCAGATCTGCTCCCGCCGAGTAGACCTCCTGACACGCTCCCGCCGGGTAGACCTCCAGACACGCTCCCGCCGGGTAGACCTCAGATCTGCTTCCGCCGGGTCGATCTCCTGACCCTCATCCGCCGGGTCGACCTCCTGACCTGTCTCCTGACCTGCATCCGCCGGGTCGATCTCCAGATCCGCTTCCGCCGGGTAGACCTCCTGACCCGCTCCCGCCGGGTAGACCTCCTGACCCGCTCCCACCGGGCAGACCGCCTGACCCGCTCCTGCCGGGTAGAACCCATGACCCGTCTCTACCTGTCCGGCCTCCAGACCTGCTCCCGCCGGGTCGACCACCTGATCCGTCGTCGCCTGTCCGGTCTCCTGACCCGTCTCCACCTGTCCGGTCTCCTGACTGGCATCCACCAGACCGGGCGGCCTCCTGGCCTGTCAGCCTCTGTCCTGCCCGAGACCCGTCTCTCCGTCCTGCCCATGTCCAACTCTTGGATTATATCTGCTTTTGTGTTTTGGGCGCTTCAGGAGCCGCGCCCCTTGGTGGGGGATTCTGTAAGGGACAGAGCCCTGTCCTCGCACTCCATGGTGGTGATGACACCTCCCCCGCATCCGGAGAGAGGGAAAATTAGGGACTTGTTCGTTCACCTGTGTTTTTGTCCGCACCTGGGTTGTGTTTGCTCGTTAGTCCCTGTACTTAGTTCTGTCGGTTCCTGTCTTTCAGTGTCGGTCATTGTTAAGGTATGTTTCTCTTGTTTTGCGTTTGCTGGTCCTGTTATGTATTGCGTGATTATTCTGGTGTTCTGTGTTTAGTATGTTCTGTCTCACTAAGGGGAGGTTTTGTTAATTATGTTGTTCTTCTGTGTTTCTGTTAAGTGTTAAGGATTGTCTTTGTATGAAGCTACCCGTTCCTGTTTTGGGAGAATTAAACCCTGTTATTGCAAAGCACTCTGCGTTTGTGTCCTCAACCTGCTCGAAAGCCCCAATCCTGACAACAACGAAGCAAGAAAAGTAACAAACGTCTGTTGGGTCGACGTGATTCTTAGTTAGTCTTAGTTAGTTGTCTTATTTGGAATTGTTTGCTGCATCATTGACAACTATGATACAGTGACACTTAGTTTATGTAATAGTACACATTTATTAGTAGAAATACACATTTTATGGAAGCAACTAGAGCTAAAAATGCAATTGTCACAGTGTTATACCCTGCTGGAAATAATTAATGATAATAAAAGTGCTTTGCTTCTGGAATTACCTTTTTCAGAAGGTATATAATTACCTTTTCTGAAAGCATTTATATTCACACTAATTAATTCTCGTGAACAACAGGTCTTAATAATCTACCCTTTCATCTGGAATTACTTAACACATGATAGACAAAAGACAATTCTGAAAATATGAGGAGGATTGGTTGTCTGTTACCCTGGTTACTAATATAAGGCTGCTAACATCAGCTGACTTGGAATGGAGCTTGAGGAATAACACCGTTTCTCTGTGATCATGTTCCCTATCAGGCTGAAGAAATCAATTTTATAAATTAGAATTCCCATTATACATAGAGCAGTCAATACCTGGAAACAAATTAAAGGTAGTTTCAACTTCAGACCAATGACGATCGTGCTACAGATAGTAATAAGCTGCTCAGTCACTATTTATTACCATGATAATACCTTCAGCAATGGAGTTAACCTAAGGATTTATACCATATATCTATATTTAGAAGGGGCCTTTGACTCCTTTTGATTTGCAGCTGCAAACCAATAACTCAGTTACAGTAATAACTATTTAATTTACCCTGGAGCTTAGAGATTATGATAGATAGAAAAAATATTTCTGAATTAGCTTTTCAGTTTGGTGAGTGTTTTAAAATATGCCTCGCATCAACCGAACATGTTGTTTGTATAACATATTGTAGCCCGAGTATGGAACTGACCAAAAGAAAACTTGACCTCATGTCAGAAAGTACAGGCCATTATCCTTCCTGTTTTCCCTTTCCAACAAGCCACTCTTCCAATAAGAGATTTCAAACAAGCCACTCTACCGAGACTGCTGTCCTCTGTGTAACAGAAGCACTTGGCACAGCCCAAGCTAACTCTGATCTTATCCTCCTTAATTTATATGCAGTATTTGATACTAAACCATAGAATCCTGCTCTCCGACCTTTCTGCTTTGAACATCTAATTCGGGATGCAGCGGCATGCCTGGTGTTCAACCTTCCCAAGTTTTCCCACTTGTTGACACTGAACACTGGCTTCCAGTTCTGGCTTCCAGTTCAAATCCACTTTAAGGTTATGGTTTCTCCTAGTATAGAGCAACAAGAAGACCTTCTCATCTCAACATTCAGGCAACGCTGAATGCTCAAACCTTAAATCCCTACACTTCAGGCAGTTCCTGATCCAAGGTAAAAACTATAATAATAATAATTATTATTATTATTTTTATTATTATTATAAAAACTATTTTTAAAAGTGCTCTTTTATAATGTATGCACTTACTGGATTAGACTGTTTGCAAAATGACTAAATTGTAAATGTAAAATGAGATAACTAGCTTTCCAAATTCCGACATCTCACAGATTAAAACGTTCTTTTATTAAATCTTCACACATGTAACACATCAAATATTTCAACACCAAAATACTCAGGAATGGGTGCTGAAATTGAAGTGTCAAATTCTAGAGGACACTCATTCAGATATTTTCTTTTATCCCTCTGTTCTCTAAATTGGTATTAAAAGCAGGAGGTTGGCACTGGCACACACAGCTTTCTGCTCTTTCTGTTCGCTAAAGTATTTGAACTTTTATTGATAATGTATTGACCCCGAACAGAAGGTAACAGATTTAATATTTTTGCCAAGTGATTTTACTATTAGGCCACGCCCCGACCAATTAACCTGCTTCTGGTATTTTAATATCGGAAGGGGGGTCGGTAACGACCAACCTGTTCCTACAACCTTGCTAGTAATGTACTGTATTTTAGTTTTTCTGACAAGAGAAAAAACATTTAACCAGAGAACTACAACCTAACATCAAGAACAAGCCAAACCGATATGCCAATAAGCTGACGTTAATTTCCCTGGCACTCGTAATGTGGGTGTGAATGACCGTAGCACTGTTGTGTTTACCAGTACCACCAGCACTAGTCTTGAAGCTAACTACCCGCTAGTAGACAGCTAGAAGCTTACGCAGTAGCTCATTACAATTTCGACAGTGGTAGTTAAGCTAACATAGCTAACTTTTAACTCCAAGACTTGATTTCAGTGGTCCAATTTATTCATTTGTGAAAGTAAGTGTCCCTTGTTTAATACATCCATGCTTACAACTCATGCAGGGTTTAGCTAGCTACCGTTGCTATGACATTGTCTGCAGTGGGATTTCTATCTGAGAAGCGGTTTCTGTCATCTTAATACTAAAACACATTTGCTTTAACGGTAGCCCCCATGAGTCATCAGACACGGTTTTTCGCAGTTTGTTTTGGCGCATGGGCCAATTTATTGTGTTTGTTGTTTCAGTTATTTTGGCAAAAGGTAATTTAAAAAAATACTTAGCCTAAAATAATTCTCAGTCCCTTTAGTGGAATGTCTGGTCGAGCAAGGTGTCAAACTGATCTTAATTAGTCAATATATTCATCTGTAAAGCAAGCAAAAACATTGAGCAATGCATTTTCTGAAATGTTTTACATTAGATGTGTTCATTTCTGAAGGCTTATGTGTGTGTGAGCCTGTGTTTTTGTCTGCAGCCTTTCTGTGCCCTAACAAATAATCCCAACAACCACCATTATGTAACTCCCCAGAAAACATATTAATAATCTCAGCATGCTGTCGTGACATCATCAGTGGCTTCTGACCATTGGGTCAGAGCTTTTAGGAAAATATGAGGACAGCACTGCAATGGTAGGGTTTTGCGAAGTTCAGTGAAAGATTCATAATAACATGATGCAATTCAAATGTATAATGAATATATAATGCTACATTGATTATATGGACTCCCCACGGTTGTAGTTGATTGTGGCATGTGTGTTTTCCACAGGAGACAATGGGGGGTCCAAAAGTGCAGAAAGGTTGCTGATGTAAGTTGGAGAAACGGAGACCATCCCATTCCCAGAAGCGCAAGCTTCGGAGCCAGAGACAGTGGTCAGAGACAACTAAGACCAAGTTCTCTCTCATGAAGGACAAGGTGAGTGGATCTCTTTTTAGCAACCAACCACTGACTGTGGCTGTACATTTCACCAGGAGATGAGGCGTAGCAAGGCCCATTTGTTTGTGCGGAACATATACGAACATTAAGAACGTATACGAACAGTGCAAACAGAGCAACACACAAAATGTTCAACAAGAGTTTGTTTAACATTATATTAGATACTCTCACTTATACAGTATCTCACAAATGTGAGTACACCCCTCACATTTTTGTAAATATTTGATTATATTGTTTCATGCGACAACCGTGAAGAAATTATGTTTTGCTACAATGTAAAGTAGTGAGTGTTGACCTTGTATAACAGTGTACAATCTTCAGTTTTTGGTGAGTTATGTGGAAAGAAATGTTTTAGAAACCTTAGAATATGTTTTTTTTTATAATACATGCTTGAACATATACATTACCTGCAAATTACATTGGAATTTTTTTCCCCCCTGAAAATGTATATATCCTCTTAAGGTTATGATACAGATTTTGTTTGTGATATAACATTTTTTATGTCAAGTGTGTGAAATAGGCTGAATTAGAAAAAGTAAAAATTGGAGAGGGACATGATTTAAAAAACTTCAGGTATATTTACATTTTAATCAGATTTGCCATAATTTTTTCATGTTTATCTGTAATATATGAAACAGGACAGAAATCATTATCAAATTGCGAAAATATGTAAGCCTGCGACATATATTATTATTGTTAAGTTGTGTTGTCCTTCATAGTCAGTGCTCAGCTCCTCCTTGGGTTTTGATTGGGCAGCAATTGACATTGATGGTGTCTGATGTCATAGTACAAGAGCTTTAAACAGCAAAGGAGGCTCTCAATTGGGTTTGCAAGAAGCATCCTGCCGGAGGGCGAGGGAGGGCACTAACCACTAAGAAATAAGAGCTGAGGTGGTTGCTAGACAACCGAGCAGAGGAGAGCGTTATTCGGGCTCCGTTCTTTCTCTTCCTCCTCTAAAGTGCACTACCACAGACAACCACACGGGGCAGCCTCAGACACAGCCCCCCTCCCGCTCTCCCAATAGGAAAAAACCAGGAACGGAACCAATAATCCTCTTTAAGACCCCTCTGCACTTGATTTCCCGGGCTAGGATTGGATGGGAAATTTCCATGCTGATGTTCGACGTAGCTGATTGGTCGTGTACCGCTGTACAATCAGAGTGGGCCTCTGGGGATTCTCTGGAGCGTAATGACCCATGAGGAGGATGGGCGGAGTCCCAGAGTCAGCATGCAATAAATAATAATATGAAAAACAGAGCAGGTAGGAAAGTGCGGCGGAGGACGACTGTCAAACAGACCCTCATTTGACCTTGTCATCTTCAATTATGGCTTCTAATCAGCTGCGGGGGGGCGGGCTGGAGGTCCGCTGGAAGAAGCTGGTAAAAGGGCATATGCATATGGACACACTTCTTCTCTGTAGTTGGCGAGAGTGAAGACGAGGGGGGAGAGAAATAACAAATGTTAGTTAAGGCAGAGGCTGAGAGCCAACACCGGCATCCCGGAGAGAGAGCTACTTCGGTACTGCCGTGCACTGCACTTCTCCTGCACCTCTGCTGCTTGCATCTGTGTGGGTAAGTGTGTGTGTGCGTGTGTGTGTGTGACAGAGAGACGGGGGGCGTATAGATGCGTGCATTTTTCTGTGTCTGCTCTGCTGCCCAGTCGTGGTAGTGTGTGCTAAATAATGCTCTCAAGCTGTCTCTCTCCACGCTGCCTGGCTGTGCCGCTCTCTGCCGCCGTGTCGCGCGCTCATGTACCATTTTAAGCTGCAGTGGACGCACAGCCCCAACCAACCAACGGCTTCCCTGTCACGGACATCCTCCTGGTTCTGCCGCCAGCTGATATTCTGATACAGTAAGATACTAGTGCCTCCACCTTTACCACAACAGGGACATAGAGACACAGGGCTAGTGCCTCCACCTTTACCACAACAGGGACATAGAGACACAGGACCAGTGCCTCCACCTTTACCACAACAGGGACATAGAGACACAGGGCTAGTGCCTCCACCTTTACCACAACAGGGACATAGAGACACAGGACCAGTGCCTCCACCTTTACCACAACAGGGACATAGTGACACAGGACCAGTGCCTCCACCTTTACTACAACAGCAGCATAGAGACAGAACCGCTGCCTCCACCTTTACCACAACAGAGGCAGGAATGCAGCTTGTGAGGTACTGGCGAACCCCCTTCTGTTCTTCTCTACAGGCTCCACCGTTCTGGCTTTATGCCGCTGAAGCACGCTGCCGCTAGGAGGAACGAGGATCATGACATGTCTCTGGGGCTGGCTCAGCTGCTCTCCAGTGCTCTGGACGAATTGCTCTGTGGAGTACATGGAGCCGAGAAGGAGAGAAATAGCAGAATGCTCCTGCAGGACCACAGACGAGCTGTCAGTCAGAGGAGAATGTATAGAGCTGTAGCTTTAGCAAGTCACGAGAAGATCTGGACGGAGGTCCTGTACGAACCCTGTGCTCTGAACTTGACTTAATTGGAGGACATTAGTATTTGAATAGGGCGTTAGTGAAGACCTCGGCGCTGGTAGTGTGTCAGCAGAATGGTAAAATAGATCCCCAGCAAAGGTGTTGGTCCTGGTAATGTTTGGCGCTAATATGCTAGGTGAGACATGTTGTGTTAGTGTTCTGATGGAGTTGATGATTTAGTTACCTGGGTCAATTAGTAGGGGAAAGTAATCACTAAGGAACATAGTGTATGGATGATGTAAAGAGATACATGGTGTTAGTGTGTGGATGATTTAAAGAGATACATGGTGTTGGTGTGTGGATGATTTAAAGAGATACATGGTGTTGGTGTGTGGATGATTTAAAGAGATACATGGTGTTAGTGTGTGGATGATTTAAAGAGATACATGGTGTTGGTGTGTGGATGATTTAAAGAGATACATGGTGTTAGTGTGTGGATTATTATAAGAGATACATGGTGTTGGTGTGTGGATGATTTAAAGAGATACATGGTGTTAGTGTGTGGATTATTATAAGAGATACATGGTGTTAGTGTGTGGATGATTTTAAGAGATCCAGGGTGTTAGTGTGTGGATGATTTAAATGGAGAACATAATGTTAGTTTGCAAATTCTGTTTACCAGGAACATGTTGTTAATGTGTTGATGACATTAACGGGGACATAGTTTCTGGATACTGTTATTGGAGGACATGTTTGCATACTGATGCTGTATAATGGGAACACTGTGTGTGTGTTTGACTTAAATGGGGAACATGTTACACTGCGTTAATGATCACAATGGGGAACGTGTTACACTGTTTCAATGATCACAATGGGGAACGTGTTACACTGTGTCAATGATCACAATGGGGAACGTGTTACACTGTGTCAATGATCACAATGGGGAACGTGTTACACTGTTTCAATGATCACAATGGGGAACGTGTTACACTGTTTCAATGATCACAATGGGGAACGTGTTACACTGTGTCAATGATCACAATGGGGAACGTGTTACACTGTGTCAATGATCACAATGGGGAACATGTTACACTGTGTCAATGATCACAAAGGAGGACATAGTGTTGCTGTTTAGATTTAATTTATATGGGATATGGGTCATTTAAAAAAGCTTATCGGTCAGAAGGGAAAATGTGAGAACTGAGTGATTTATCCGGATTCACATGCTACTTGTAAGATATGAAAGTGTTTTTGCTATTACAGATGGTCTTAAAGGGGGTTGAATTATTATGGCATAGAATGTCAGTGATTCATTTGCACTGACTTATTGAATTGTGGCCGTAAGTCGATCGTTAGAGGACGTAACTTAAGTCGGATGGCATTGGTGTTTCTTCCCAGCGAATCATTTTGTGCTGAGCGTTCACTCTTGTTTCCCGGGGGTTAAAAAAATATGAAGAATTGTATGTTGGGGTGTTGGTGTGTGCGGGGGTGTTTTCTTCGCTTCCGTGTGCGATTGAATGATTGTCGGCATCCCAAGGTCGCTTCTATAAAGAGGTACCATAATTAGGGCTGTCACTCTCCAACCATCACCTGGGGTGTGAGAGTACCCCACCCAGCCAGCCACCCACCCAGCCAGCCAGCCAGCCACCCAGCCAGCCACCCACCCAGCCAGCCACCCAGCCACCCACCCAGCCAGCCACCACCCACCCACCCACCCAGCCACCCACCCACCCACCCACCCAGCCACCCACCCAGCCACCCACCCAGCCAGCCAGCCAGCCACCCACCCACCCAGCCACCCAAGCCACCCACCCACCCAGCCAGCCAGCCACCCAGCCACCCAGCCACCCAGCCACCCACCCAGCCACCCACCCACCCACCCACCCAGCCACCCACCCAGCCACCCAGCCAGCCACCCACCCACCCACCCAGCCACCCACCCAGCCACCCACCCACCCACCCACCCAGCCAGCCAGCCACCCAGCCAGCCAGCCAGCCAGCCAGCCAGCCAGCCACATCTCCCCACCTTGACAAGGAGACATGGTCATCGGTCATTGCAGTTATACCGTCTGAGAACTAACATTGAGCCGCTTCAATCTGAACCATGGACATCACTAACAGGAAAAAATACAACAGCAATATATTCCCATTCAGATTATAACCAATTCAAATAAGCTATTGGATGTCAACCCAATATGTTCATTGAATTATGATTTTAGTGGGAAAGGTTTGTCTGGCTACAATCCTACTGAGATGTGCCATGTGTTCTTCTCTCTGGGATGAAACTGCTGCATCGCCCGAGGCACTGTGGTGCTTCCGCGCTGAGTGAAATAAAATGGTCGACTGTGCCAGAGATATATCACGCGGCCTATTGCAGCGAGCCAAGCCGACAGCACCGAGCGAACAGCTCTCTATGTATACGGGCTCTGTCGTGCTTCACCACCATCAGCTCATTACTGTAGCGGGCGAGGGTTTTGAGCTTCTCCCGTGCCGGTGATGGTGCTGTGGTGACTGGACGGGTGGACTGATGGGTGGATGGACGGGTGGTGTACGGCACAGCTGTAACCGTGTCGAATAAGGTGGATGCAGACACGTGCGCCGGTCCGGTCACCCGGTGGGTTGAGTGTGGGAGAGGAGCCCGGTCGCTCTCTTACTGATGACTGAGCAGAGGCTGCGGTAACAGCTGGAGCCTGGCACTGTCGCTGCTGCGTGGGGCCCGGACGGCGTCGCCTGACCCGACCCACCTGTCACCGTGGGAGGCATTAGTGACATGGACAGCGCGGGGTTCGTGTCCACGGTTACACAACGGCGCCATCTCTGTCTGGGGAAGCGGCTCGGTGACGAGGACCGTCGTAGGCAGCCGGGTGGATGTGCATCGTCGTCTTCGGCGTCTTCGTCACTGTCGCTGTCTCAGCCCCCGCCCCTGCAGCTGCAAAAAAAAGTGATGTGTATCCAGGGCTTTTCCCACGTGCAGGGGCGTATTTAGTCATGTATATGCGAACCGGGGTTTATTTATGACTTGTAATTCCTCTCCACGCTTCATATTAAGCTACCAGATACACATGGTTGTGTGTTTGTCTGTGTTCACACATCACGGTATACAAACACACGCACGCACGTACGCACGCAACCACATCTGTAGATATGCTGACATTTCTGTGTAATGCTTGTGTTTGCCCCAGAGCACATAGCATGTAGATGAGATGTTGGTGCACATGTTGTGCCAGCTGTCATTATGTTAGCTTAGCAGTGTAGCTGCATGTCTTATGGTTGCCACTAGCCGGCCGATGGCAAACCGGTGCGTGTATGCGCACGTGTGTGTGTGTGTGAGGAGATTCACGTTACCACCTCTCACAGCATCCAATTGTTAAGCTATCTTGGTTCTGATGAAACTGATGTGGTCCAAATGCAATTAGTAGATACATTATTGAATCCTTATTTCAATGGATTTTTGAGCAGGAAATAGGCAGGACAAAGGAACTTATGTAAATTATACTTCTTACTTTTTTTAAATTAATTTGATTGGCACATACAGGCTCCACCCTAAAGGCCATTTACATGTGTGCTTGCATAGATGTATGTAGGAAAACGTGCTGACCTAATCAAGCTGCTGCATAGCACTGTGGTCATGGCAGCCACATGCTGCCAGATGGTACCCTGATTGAGGCAGTAGGTTTTTATATTGAAAAGGCTCAAAATTACCAAATATTATATTCCATGTTGTCTGGTCTAGTGGTCTGGTCTAGTGGTCTGGTCTAGTGGTCTGGTCAAGTGGTCTGGTCAAGTGGTCTGGTCAAGTGGTCTGGTCAAGTGGTCTGGTCTAGTGGTCTGGTCTAGTGGTGTGGTCTAGTGGTCTGGTCTAGTGGTGTGGTTTAGTGGTCTGGTCTAGTGGTCTGGTCTAGTGGTCTGGTCTAGTGGTCTGGTTCAATGGTCTGGTCTAGTGGTGTGGTCTAGTGGTGTGGTCTAGTGGTGTGGTCTAGTGGTCTGGTCTAGTGGTCTGGTTTAATGGTCTGGTCTAGTGGTCTGGTTTAATGGTCTGGTCTAGTGGTCTGGTCTAGTGGTCTGGTCTAGTGGTCTGGTCTAGTGGTCCGGTCTAGTGGTCCGGTCTAGTGGTGTGGTCTAGTGGTTTGGTCTAGTGATCTGGTCTAGTGGTCTGGTTTAATGGTCTGGTCTAGTGGTCTGGTCTAGTGATGTGGTGTTGTGTTTTTACTAGCACTCGTTGCTACTCTGTCAGTGTCATTCTGTTGTATTCAGGCCATTAATTGGCTTAAAAAAATGTAGCAGCAAAGAAACGTGAATGGAGTGGAAAATCACAAAGTGTACATTTGCCAAAAGAGCAGTGGGAACATCCAAGGCAAATGTGTGTGTTTGGTAGCTGGCAGGGATCACTGTGGTGAACAAGAGCTCAGTCAAAGAGTACAAGTGCAGGCAGCCCTCAAATGCATCGCTGCAACAGGAAGATATGTAGTATATCAAAAGATCAAAAATAGTATTATATTAATATTACATTTAACGGAATCCCATTGTGCCATCAAATATGTGACTGACACAACTTGTTGTGGGGATAGCAACAGCTGCCGTGGATTGTCAACATGCGTGTGATGTTGTTTTAAACACATTTTGGCCCGGTTACGTGGTCTGTGTTCCAGCAAACAGACAGACATTTGAGTCGGATTCATTAGGATCGCCACTACGCTGTCGAAGTCAGGTTATTCTGCCTGTCTGTCCGCTGGAACACGGGACACTGTGAGTCTTTTTGACCGGGGCTCCAGTCCAGAGGATAATGGGTGCCGCCATTGTTTGGACAGCCTGTAGTGCCCCCTGGAGATGGCATATCACACCAGGCCAGGGGAGGTGAATGATTATGTTGGTCTCTGGCGTCTGGCTAAAATCCAGTGGAGACAGCAGCGATTAGATCCAGGATTTGCATTGTAATGAAAAAGCTTATCTGTGCGTGCTCAATCTCTATTTCCCTCTGTCCCCTCTTGGCTCAACTTGCCTGATCTGTCCACTCTGCTATGGTGTAATGTGTTAGAGCAACTGTGAAGGAAGTGCATCCACATTGCCCGGGATGTGAATTTAGCCTGGCATGTTTGAAAAGGCTTTTTTGACGCATTCATAACGTATCCTATCACAATGTCTGAGAGATTCATGTTGTGCGGTATGAGATGTGTATGGGATTGATATGAGATTGCTATGAGATTGCTATGAGATATGTGATAGATAGGAGATCTGCTACTTAACACACACTTGTACTGTTTGATCATATCTCTAATACATATGAGGATAGTTAGTTAGAACGACCATCTAACTTAATAACAGTAAATTATTAACTAGTAGGTCAGAGGGGTATAGCATTCTTGAAACCTGTTTTTGTTTAAATATAATTAAATATAAATATAATCGATTTCTGAGAAATTAAGCTGATTGATTAATCAATTAAATCAACAATTCCAATTTCATGGTTTCATATTATTGACAGTGAATGTAGTGCCAAACATTTGGACCCTAATTATTTTTAAAATCGAGTGAAATGAATACAACGAATGCCTTGAAACTCGTCCACCTACTCCTCCATTTCCCATGCCAATCTCACCACAACAACCCAGAATACAGCATTCATTCTCGGATACTACTATGATAAATCAGAATTAGGTGCCTGTTTATATTTGTCCTCCTTCACATCTGTACAAGGCCTAATTAGTGAGTCCTTGACCTGTAGAGGTAGCGGCTCCAGACGACTATGGAAGAGGTGAGGATAGACACTCTGACCGACGAGTAAAGAAGGTTTATTTTTATGCTCAGCAGTTGCAAAAAGTAATTCCCCCGGTGTGCCTGCTTGTCGATCACGGCAACGTCCTCTCTTCTGTGATTGTGGAAGATGTCCCTAGAAATACGAATGGTTCAGTCGATCTCAAGAATGGGTAGATCGTGTCCTCAGACGCACCACCATCTCCACTATCTACATTAGGTTTCAGGGCCCTTATTTATCAAGTGTGCATATGTACACATCTGTGGGTAAACCGTCCTTGCACAGTGGTTTCTATTGCTCTGCACACATTTGCCGTCCCGTCACTTTGTTAAGGCTCACCTTTATCTCAGCTGCACATAAAACTGTCTTCCATAACTGGATGGTCGCGTTACTTTAAAGGATGTGTTGGTCGAACGAAAGATCAGGTCGAATGGAGAACGTTTGTTAACGAAAATAACCAGAACAAAAGAAACACTTAAGAACTAGACCAAACAGAAACAACCAGAATAAAAGAAACACTTAAGAACTAGACCAAACAGAAACAACCAGAATAAAAGGCTGGTGCCAAACAAATACTGACAAGAGACACTGGGAAAAGGAGAACTTAAAATAGTAAATATGGAAATAGGGCAATAAACTTCCTGTCGTGCCAGGAAGTGACATTTACTTTTTGGTACTTTCTGTTTTTCCTTTGTCGACCTCGTTGTGCCAATGGCTGAAGACAGGATTGCTATTAATTATGTGCTTTTATACCTTTGCATTTGCTTTAAGTTAAATTGTCCCAATAGTTATCCTCACATGAAATACGGGGATGAAACCTTTACAGCATTGTAATCGTACTTAGTAAAACATATGTATGTTTTGAAACGGACAAAAATAAGGTGACAGTCTATAAGGTGGCCTCATTAATTAATTTTTTAATCATTTTCATATGCTTTGTAATAGAAATTGTGACTTTACTTTCCCAATACATATGTGGAGCACTGCATGTGTTAAGAGTGACATTGGCAGAGGCAGCAGATGGTTTCATATAAATGTAAATATTTATCTTGATTTAGCGTGCCTGTGTGTTCTTCTATTCCGATGAAGCTACAGGAAGACCTATGGCCCAGAAATACTATAGTGTTTAATTCATTCCCTGCATGCGGGGGCAGTACTGCCATGCTGGCAACAGAGAACCTATGGGGTTTTGTAGTCCTGTGGTGCATGGATGACTCAGGAACGTATAATGTTCCGAGCCAGATTTCATGTTTACCAACTTATGTTCTCAAAGTCAGTGTTGCTCAAATGTATGAACTGTTTGTAGAACAGACACATTTTCTCTTGAGGCTATGCAGAGATAGAAACAGTTAATGTGTACTGTACTAATACACAGTCCACAGGCAGACAGCCAAGTGAGAGGGAGAACCAGTCCAGTCCCTGTGGTGTTTCAGTCAGACCTGTGTGGCTGTCAAACAGAGGCGTGGGGTGTGTGGTATGGGGTATGTGGTATGGGGTATGCTGTATTGGGTATGGGGGTGTGTGGTATGGGGTATGCTGTATGGGGTGTGTGGCATGGGGTGTGTACTATGGGGTGTGTACTATGGGGTGTGTTGTATGGGGTGTGTTGTATGGGGTGTGTTGTATGGGGTGTGTGGTATGGGGTGTGTTGTATGGGGTATGCTGTATGGGGTGTGTGGTATGGGGTGTGCTGTATGGGGTATGTTGTATGGGGTATGCTGTATTGGGTATGGGGGTGTGTGGTATGGGGTATGCTGTATGGGGTATGCTGTATGGGGTGTGTGGCATGGGGTGTGTGGCATGGGGTGTGTTGTATGGGGTATGCTGTATGGGGTATGCTGTATGGGGTGTGTGGTATGGGGTGTGTTGTATGGGGTGTGTGGTATGGGGTGTGTTGTATGGGGTGTGTTGTATGGTGTGTGTTGTATGGGGTGTGTGGTATGGGGTGTGTTGTATGGGGTATGCTGTATGGGGTGTGTGGTATGGGGTGTGTGGTATGGGGTGTGTGGTGTGGGGTGTGTGGTGTGGGGTGTGTGGTATGGGGTGTGTGGTATGGGGTGTGTTGTATGGGGTGTGTTGTATGGGGTGTGTTGTATGGGGTGTGTTGTATGGGGTGTGTGGTATGGGGTATGCTGTAATGGGGTGTGTGGTATGGGGTGTGTGGTATATGGTGTGTGGTATGGGGTATGCTTTATGGGGTATAAACAGCCTGTGTCCAGGTGTCTGTTTGTATTACGGAAGATAGCGAGCTGCCTCTTGCCCGTTGGCCTCGGGATGGAGATGTGCAGCTGAGGACGAGAAGATAAAAATATCTCTGCCTGTTCCCATGAGCTGCAGGCAGACAGACGGCCAGGCAGAGAGGCAGGCATGCATACAGGCAGACAGACAGGAAGGCAGACAGCACCAATGCATTAGTATGCGCTGCCAGAGGACGGCCACGTCACGGACATCTTCCGGCCATTTTCACAAATGTCAGGGCAGGGGATGGAGTGACAATGACACTGGGCTGGATGAACTGCCAGCAGCACACAAGGGTGAGCTGCTGAAAACAGACCGACCTACTGAACCACCCTGCTGTAAACACTGGGAGGATGTGTCCCATGTAAACAGCCAAACTGCCGACGTCCTGACACACCGGTGTTTCAGTAGCCAGCTAGTTTCTCTACGGCCACACAGTGTTCCTGTGGCCTAGGCAAGCCACCCCCCCCCCACTCTCATTCGAGATGGCCTGTCCCGGGCGGCCTGTCCCGGAGTCGGGTTACGAGTCGATGACACAGTAGCGGCATCTGGTTCCACCTGACTGAAGTTATGAATAATTAACAGGGGAATTATTATTTTCAGCTACCTCCATTGGCCTGGCAAACAGCGAGACGTTTAGCCAACGCTATCGCCGCCTGCTAAGTGGTTCGACATGGAGAGAGGATGTTATTTTACTACTTTGGCAACTTATACTTGTGTGGGTTTGTAAGTATTAAGTTGAGTGAGTTTGCCGTGCTGTGTGACGTTGATATGTGGACTTCTCTTCTGCCTGGTGTTGGACTGAAAGGATGTGTTCGTGTCTGAACGTGACTGAGTAGAGTGTAGCGCTATAGGTCAGTCACAGAACCGCTGCGCCATTGCGTCCAGGAGTTCAAATCTTGATCACAGCACATCCGAACATCAGAACACAGCACATCCGAACATCAGAACACAGCACATCCGAACATCAGAACACAGCACATCCGAACGTCAGAACACAGCGCATCCGAACGTCAGAACACAGCACATCCGAACGTCAGAACACAGCACATCCGAACATCAGAACACAGCACATCCGAACATCAGAACACAGCACATCCGAACGTCAGAACACAGCACATCCGAACATCAGAACACAGCGCATCCTCAGCCGCTACACATGGAGTTACTGCGAATACTGGATTCACCAGTTTACTCTGTCGACACCCTTTACTCACATCATGGTCTTCATCGGTGTTTTTGCCCTTGTTTTTACGATTATTAATTTACTTTTTTACTCTATAATTCTATTGTAGTTTTGGTGGTGTAACACAACCATCAAAAAACATATTTTATTCAATGCTCCATATTTTGAGGGTTTTGTTCAAACTATGAATATAGCTTTGAATTGTGGTTGCGGCATACTAATAGCATCCATGGGCCCGCAGAGGTCGACCAAAATAACCTCGAAATAACCGGGTTGGACGTCTACAATTTCGGAAAGGGTCTTGTTGTTGAGTTATGCTGTATTGGATCTTGTAGATCCCTGTGATTTGATCGTGACCCATTCACTGAATGCACTCAAGCTTCAATCGGCGCACGTACCTGCAAATATGTCCACATTGAGCGAGCAGTATGATCGGAATCAGAAAGGCTTGGACCAGAGGTTTGAGAAGACATCTCAATGATCGACTCTCCTGAAGTCATTGGGAGTTGCTGCGATGAGGAATTGAGATGATCTCTAATCCCAAATTGAACAGCACCAAATTTGAAGGGATAAACATGAAATAATTGTAGACATTTCTTGGACTGTTGCTGTGCATATCTGTAGTGATTATATCTATTCATGATAATATGTGTATGAAGTTCCCAGCATGTTACCAGCATGTTACCAGCATGTTACTAGCATGTTACTAGCATGTTACCAGCATGTTACCAGCATGTTACCTGCATGTTACCTGCATGTTACCAGCATGTTACCAGCATGTTACTAGCATGTTACCAGCATGTTACCAGCATGTAACCAGCATGTTACCTGCATATTACCAGCATGTTACCAGCATGTTACCAGCATGTTACCTGCATGTTACCAGCATATTACCAGCATGTTACCAGCATGACCAAGAAATAGGATAGTAATTCACCCTTTGGTAGTTTCAGTACTTCTCTATATAGAGATAATGCCTTCACTGTGAGCTATTTCTCCTTCGGTTAACCTTTGCTTTTTGCTTCGTGTGTGTGTGTGTGTGTGTGTTTGCCTGTTAGGCTCTTTACCCACGTGTGTACCGTATTTGCATAATAGTCAGATGTCTTTAGAGATATGTGTTTGCTCAAGGCAGCAGATGTGCTGGCGGTCCGGGCTACAGTCCATCCTGTGTGTGCTGTAACTGGAGCCCTACTGGAGCTCATAATTAGTCCAGCATCAGCAGGAGGACAGGTTGTTTTTCCATTCAGACCACCTGCTAGGCCTGGCCCGGGTACCCGCTCTAGAACCCACTGGGCTGACATGGGGAAACACGTGGGCTAGTGGAGCTGTCCAGGACGTCAGCAGCACGGCTTTAATGGGACTTTTAGCTTGTTCAGTAGACGCCTGTTTGACAGACACAACGTAAACAATTACTGCAGGTTGAACAGAGGCACACACACGACGGCCGACCAGGTGGGAACATTTTGACGACCCTCATAGCGTTCTCGACTGATAATTGTTCTTTTCCTTGGCAGCTGAGAAATGAAGTGGTGCCCATCCGTTTTCCGGACGGCCAGCCCAACGGTCAGCGTGGGGACAGGCTACATTATCTAGAGGACAACAGCCTGAAGTTCAAACCCGGGACAATCGGCCAACAGAGGCAACAGCACGAACTACTGGTGAGTCGTTGAGTCTGTGCCATCACCTGAAACAGAAGCGCTGGGGATTTATTCTGAGTGGCAAGAGGCTGCCGGTCTATGGTAGTCGGACACAGATCTGTCAGTGAACCAATGAGTATTTTTTTCTGCAGCTGGACCGCTAATTAGGCTAAATATTTAAACAAGTCGACCGTCTGCTCGTTTGTCTGTTTGTAGCTGTTTGTAGTCTTGGAATGGTCATGCCTGATATCATTGACGGACAAAGCTCTTGGACATTGTGTCTTAAATAATACCCGCACTGCAAAAGCTAGAGTCCAGACGTTTGGATGCCAGGGGGTGCATATCTGGTTATTTACACAAAAGTTCATGCTGCAGTTGCAGACGACACGCACCCAGCAGGGCAGTCTTCTGCCGTCCTCAGGATGATCAGAGCCTGTCAGTTCCCAGCGGAGACTGCTTGTAATTCCCCAGGCTTCCCCTGACATCCTCCTGTGGTTCAGTTTGAATGAGCTGCATCGATAAGCCCTCGGGGCGCTGCTGGTTTCTTCAGATGAAGAAATCCCTGAGTGTGTTAGACCTGGATTTAGATTACCGTACTTGTGTGATTTTTCAAACGAGTACTTAGGTACTATTTGGCATTTTTTAGGCGTGTACTTAAAATGCATGTTGTGTTTTGTAAGTATTTAAACACTATTTGATGGTAAATGTTTTTAGTTATTTGGTTATGTAGAGTAAATCAAAATCGGACAGTATACTATACCATCATGTGTTATTAAAGAGGATTCGATGCTTTGTTGCGTTTATGAAAGATACACAGTCCAATGATAAAAGGGTGCTGGGAAATGTTCAGCAAATCCGCTGTAGAGGATGCTGGGAAATGTAGGAACACATCTGCAACTCTGCTGTAGAGGATGCTGGGAAATGTAGGAACACATCTGCAACTCTGCTGTAGAGGATGCTGGGAAATGTAGGAACACATCTGCAACTCTGCTGTAGAGGATGCTGGGAAATGTAGGAACACATCTGCAACTCTGCTGTAGAGGATGCTGGGAAATGTAGGAACATATCTGCAATTTTGTGAGTGCCATAGCAAAGCAGGTGAATACATGATGAGCAATTACTTGTTTTCTGTTTTGTATTTCTTTCCAAGTAATTTAGATTTGTACATTTTGCCGTTCACTTTCACGCAATGCATTTTGTTGATCAGTGGAAAAAAATTATGATTAAATGGGGAGTGGATTTAGGAATTGATCTAATGAATTTTGGTATACTAATATATTAGACTTTGTGAGTATATAGTTCAGTAGAGTTTGTTAAACGTTTCAATTTGTTATTTTTAATTAAAAAAATTAATGTGACACAATGCACAAAAAACTTAGCAACCCTTTTAAAAGCCCAATATTGTTTGCAGTGTGATTTCACAAACCTTTGGCCTCACCACTTGAAACTTGCTATGAAGCAAATATGCTTGAAGCCAGCTAACGTCTATCATGCCATTAGGCTGTTGTTTTCACACAACTCAGTCAACAGAGAAATGGGCTGGTAGACACAGGAACGATACATCAGGGTTGGGTTGTATTCCCCCTGGAGTGGATAAACACCAGATTATGAAATCTGAAATGATTATGTAATTATTGCTACCGGATGCTCCCGTGGTACACGAGTGAAATGTTAGTGAAAAAATTACAAAGCCCGTGGTACCTCCAATGTAAGCCCTGCTGGCCCCAAACTCTTCAGATGGAGATACAAGCAGCCAAACCACAGACGTCGCGTTAGCAAAGGTTCCCTCTTCGTGACCATGGCTGTCTGCTCTGATGACAATTAAACATTTGACCAACATAATGGATTGCTTAATGGATTGAACGTTGTCTTTTGGAACTCTTCGCTCTATTAGTTGGTCTCCTGCATGTTGAGGTGCTACTGTGTGGCCCTGTGTGGCCCCGTGTGGCCCTGCGTGGCCCCGTGTGGCCCTGCATGGCCCCGCGTGGCCCTGTGTGGCCCTGTGTGGCTGGGTGCTATTATACCATGTATATATGTCTCTGTGTTTACCTCATCCTCTCTGATTGGTCATCTGTCCCAGAGCATTTTAACCTATTGGCCAAAACTGTCTTTTTCTTCGAGCTGTCGTACAGTGATAGCATGATTATTGCTCAATGTCATGTTAATCATCAACATCAGAACAGAACAGAAATGGCTGTGTTCAGACACACAGTCTGCATTCGTGTGTGTGTGTGTCTGCTATTCCTGTACAATAATGCCTTGTGGTAATTCCCTTCATCGCTGCATCCGAACCTCCAGACCCCAGACAGGGCAGGGGTCTCCATCTGGTCCCAGCAGCTGACTGTGTAGCTCAGGGCAGGTTTCAGAACTGTGTGTGTGTGTGTGGGGTTGGGGGGGGGTAGGTATCTATCTCATCCCAGCAGCTGACTCTGTAGAGCAGGACAGGTTTCAGCACTGTGTGTGTATCCATGACAATGTTTACATGGGTAGTAACGACGTCGTTAGAGTGGCGTGGCGTTCGCTCTTCCCGCCACCACACAGCCATCATTTAATTAGACGTCTTAAAAATGTGCGGGGGGGAGAGGGACGGAGATGGGGAGGGGGAGCGGAGATGGGGAGAGCGAGATGAGGGGAGAGGAGCAGAGATGGAGAGCGAGAGGGAGAGGAGCAGAGAGAGAGAGATACCTAGTGGTAACTGATACTAACCTGCTGAGCCCCGCCCCCCCATCTCTTCTGCCTCCTCTATAATGCACAGGTGTTAAAAAGTGCTCAACCCTGAAAATGTGTTCCTTTGCAAGCAGGTCAAGAGAGCCTGTCATGTCATTTGTGGCTTTGTCTTTTCCACCTTTTCAGAGTGGCGGTAAAGCATCGGTGTGTTTTAAACGCAGCTTGGCCTGGGGGGCGGGGCTACGCAGCTGTGCCTGGGGGGCGGGGCTACACAGCTGGGCCTAGGGGGCGGGGCTACGCAGCTGGTAGTAGAAGTGTAACCCACATCCCCCGGCCTCTGCAAGACTAATGTGACCCTCATAAGAACATTTAAATATGTTAAGACATATTCTTTGACCCGTCCTTAAGATTCATGGACTCAGCCTGTGCTTAAATATTGATACTTGCTTTCCCAAGAAGGTCTGACACTGTGTGTGTGTGTGTGTATTTGCAGCATGGTCTTCAGAGAGAGAAATGAATAGAAGCCATTAAAGGTAATTCTTAGGATATGGTGTTAATATACATATGATGGTTGTACTACTGACCCATAAGCTTCTACAGCAGTGGCAGCAAAGGGAGGTTTTACTGTGGTCCCCAGGCGAGATGAGACACACACACACACACACACACAGTCACACGCAGTCACACACACACACACACAGTCACACACACAGTCACACACACACACACCCACAGTCACACACACACACACCCACAGTCACACACACACACACAGTCACACACACAGTCACACACACACACACAGTCACACACACACACACACAGTCACACACACACACACACACAGTCACACACACACACACAGTCACACACACACACACAGTCACACACACAGTCACACACACACACACACACAGTCACACACACACGCAGTCACACACACACACACAGTCTCACACACACACACACAGTCACACACACACACAGTCTCACACACACACACACACAGTCACACACACACGCAGTCACACACACACACACAGTCACACACACACACAGTCACACACACACACAGTCACACACACACACAGTCTCACACACACACAGTCTCACACACACACAGTCACACACACACACAGTCACACACACAGTCACACACACAGTCACACACACAGTCACACACACAGTCACACACACAGTCACACACACAGTCACACACACAGTCACACACACAGTCACACACACAGTCACACACAGTCACACACACAGTCACACAGTCACACAGTCACACACACACAGTCACACACACACACAGTCACACACACACACACACAGTCTCACACACACACACACACACAGTCACACACACACACAGTCACACACACACACAGTCACACACACACACAGTCACACACACACAGTCACACACACAGTCACACACACAGTCACACACACACACACGTAAACACAAAGTCATAAAAAACGTACAGGCATAGTCACCGAACAAATACACAGCTCCCCTGCTGCAGACACCGGTAATCTGGAATAATTACATTTGTACATAAAAAAATCTGTAAGATCCTCAGATATTAAGGTAAAGTTTAGCTTAATGAAACCAAAGTACTCCCGCAAAATGCATTATCTCTTTTTGGGCTTTCCTCTGGTCAATTGTCAGTTTCTAATTTTGTTCACATCGCCTCTGCCAAGACACGTCCCGCGGCTGGAACTTGTTGTCTGCACCTGTCACAGTCAAGTTCCCTGTCCGCAGTGGACTGGACTCGCAAGTCAGAGATTGCCTTTCCAAATCTGTAACATCTGATTTAATTTGAGAAGGTGGGATGGCTTCAATCTAGCGTTCCTTAATTAGATCGCTGTCTGGATGGAGAGAAAGGGCAACGATGGCTGCTGGCGTATCTCCCAGGGAGAGAGCAGGAGAAAGAGAGAGGAGCTGAATAGTAAAAAGCTCCCTCCGTATATGAGAGGGGTTGTGGTGTTGACTGGGACATCTCGCATACTGTGACAAAGGTCGCACTATTGCCTCTGTGTGTGACTCATCGAGTTCATTCAGAGCATTTGGAACCTATCAATCTTCTGACTGTGTCGATGTCTTGGCAAGCACACTGTTCTACCTGGTTGTTTATTGAACTGTTAATCACACTGTTCTACCTGGTTGTTTATTGAACTCTTAATCACACTGTTCTACCTGGTTGTTTATTGAACTGGTAATCACACTGTTCTACCTGGTTGTTTATTGAACTCTTAATCACACTGTTCTACCTGGTTGTTTATTGAACTGTTAATCACACGGTTCTATCTGGTTGTTTATTGAACTGTTAATCACACTGTTCTACCTGGTTGTTTATTGAACTCTTAATCACACTGTTCTACCTGGTTGTTTATTGAACTGTTAATCACACTGCTCTACCTGGTTGTTTATTGAACTCTTAATCACACTGTTCTACCTGGTTGTTTATTGAACTGTTAATCGCACTGTTCTACCTGGTTGTTTATTGAACTCTAATCACACTGTTTTAGCTGGTTGTGTATTGAACTCTAATCACACTGCTCTACCTGGTTGTTTATTGAACTGTTAATCACAATGTTCTACCTGGTTGTTTATTGAACTCTTAATCACACTGTTCTACCTGGTTGTGTATTGAACTGTTAATCACACTGTTCTACCTGGTTGTTTATTGAACTCTAATCACACTGCTCTACCTGGTTGTTTATTGAACTGTTAATCACAATGTTCTACCTGGTTGTTTATTGAACTCTTAATCACACTGTTCTACCTGGTTGTGTATTGAACTGTTAATCACACTGTTCTACCTGGTTGTTTATTGAACTCTTAATAACACTGTTCTACCTGGTTGTTTATTGAACTGTTAATCACACTGTTCTACCTGGTTGTTTATTGAACTGTTAATCACACTGTTCTACCTGGTTGTTTATTGAACTCTTAATCACACTGTTCTACCTGGTTGTTTATTGAACTCTTAATCACACTGCTCTACCTGGTTGTTTATTGAACTGTTAATCACACTGTTCTACCTGGTTGTTTATTGAACTCTTAATAACACTGTTCTACCTGGTTGTTTATTGAACTCTTAATCACACTGTTCTACCTGGTTGTTTATTGAACTGTTAATCACACGGTTCTACCTGGTTGTTTATTGAACTCTAATCACACTGTTCTACCTGGTTGTTTATTGAACTGTTAATCACACTGTTCTACCTGGTTGTTTATTGAACTCTTAATCACACTGTTTTACCTGGTTGTGTATTGAACTGTTAATCACACTTTCTAATTGAACACCTGGTTGTTTATTGAACTGTTAATCACAATGTTCTACCTGGTTGTTTATTGAACTCTTAATCACACTGTTCTACCTGGTTGTTTATTGAACTGTTAATCTGTTCTACCTGGTTGTTTATTGAACTCAATCACTGTTCTACCTGGTTGTTTATTGAACTGTTAATCACACTGTTCTACCTGGTTGTTTATTGAACTCTTAATCACACTGTTCTACCTGGTTGTTTATTGAACTCTTAATCACACTGTTCTCTGGTTGTTTATTGAACTCTTCACCTGGTTGTTTATTGAACTGTTGTTTATTGAACTCAATCACACTGTTCTACACTGTTCTACCTGGTTGTTTATTGAACTCTTAATAACACTGTTCTACCTGGTTGTTTATTGAACTCTTAATCACACTGTTCTACCTGGTTGTTTATTGAACTGTTAATCAACTCTACCTGGTTGTTTATTGAACTGTTAATCACACTGGTTCTACCTGGTTGTTTATTGAACTCTAATCACACTGTTCTATCTGGTTGTTTATTGAACTGTTAATCACACTGTTCTACCTGGTTGTTTATTGAACTCTTAATCACACTGTTCTACCTGGTTGTTTATTGAACTGTTAATCACACTGTTCTACCTGGTTGTTTATTGAACTCTAATCACACTGTTCTACCTGGTTGTTTATTGAACTGTTAATCACACCTGGTTGTTTATTGAACTCTACCTGGTTGTTTATTGAACTCTTAATCACACTGTTCTACCTGGTTGTTTATTGAACTGTTAATCACACTGCTCTACCTGGTTGTTTATTGAACTCTAATCACACTGTTCTACCTGGTTGTTTATTGAACTGTTAATCACACTGTTCTACCTGGTTGTTTATTGAACTCTAATCACACTGTTTTAGCTGGTTGTGTATTGAACTCTAATCACACTGCTCTACCTGGTTGTTTATTGAACTCTTAATCACACTGTTCTACCTGGTTGTTTATTGAACTCTTAATCACACTGTTCTACCTGGTTGTTTATTGAACTCTTAATCACACTGTTCTACCTGGTTGTGTATTGAACTGTTAATCACACTGTTCTACCTGGTTGTTTATTGAACTCTTAATAACACTGTTCTACCTGGTTGTTTATTGAACTGTTAATCACACTGTTCTACCTGGTTGTTTATTGAACTGTTAATCACACTGTTCTACCTGGTTGTTTATTGAACTCTTAATCACACTGTTCTACCTGGTTGTTTATTGAACTCTTAATCACACTGCTCTACCTGGTTGTTTATTGAACTCTTAATCACACTGTTCTACCTGGTTGTTTATTGAACTCTTAATCACACGGTTCTACCTGGTTGTTTATTGAACTCTTAATCACACTGTTCTACCTGGTTGTTTATTGAACTCTAATCACACGGTTCTACCTGGTTGTTTATTGAACTCTAATCACACGGTTCTACCTGGTTGTTTATTGAACTGTTAATCGCACTGTTCTACCTGGTTGTTTATTGAACTCTAATCACACGGTTCTACCTGGTTGTTTATTGAACTCTAATCACACGGTTCTACCTGGTTGTTTATTGAACTGTTAATCGCACTGTTCTACCTGGTTGTTTATTGAACTCTAATCACACGGTTCTACCTGGTTGTTTATTGAACTCTTAATCACACTGTTTTAGCTGGTTACTGGGATTCACACTTTCTGCTCTGTTTTTATTTGTCGTAAACGTTCACATTCGCAGAGATTTCAATCACATGATCCTCTCGAATTATAAACGGTGTGTACTTGTACTTCTGGGTTTTAAGCAGAGAGTCTAAATGTGAAATAAGTATAAATAGTGTAGAGAAGAACGTTTTTTTGTGGCAATGCTCCAGATACTTAACTAGTCTAAAGAAGGTCAGTTTCATTAGTTATTTAATCAGCTCAAAAGTTTTCAAGTTAACAATTGCAAAACGTTTTTTCTAATGATCAATTAGCCTTTCTAAAATGATCAACTACTTACACAACGTTCCATTAGAACTGATGGTTGCAGAAGGTCAAAACACATTTTTTACCTGTGGTTTTAAAAGGGAAAGACAGGAAACAAAATTCTTTATATCCAGTGTGTTCGGTCAAAAAGTAGCTTACGGTACATGAAAAGATTCCCGTTCTAGTGCACTGGTTAGACATCATACAGTTAAATATTAGGAGCCGTTTGTGCTTAGATATCCTTGCCAGTAATGTCCAGCTCTAAATGCTACTCTAAAAAAAAGAAAGTCTAGGTCTAGGAGAACTAAAAATAACCTCCCTTTGGAAATGTGCACTCTTGCAGTGCAGTGTTCTATTGTAAGACCATATTAATTTGCTGTGTCAAACACAGTCTTAATGATAATGCATGTGTGTGCTGATGGTGCACTGGAATTTTACAATGTCTGGACAGCAGACATCGGGCAGTAATTGAATCAATGGGGTTGGAATGTCAGCACAGCAGACAACTGAACTTGCTGATTGAGTTACTTACTTCTGTGGTGGTTCCAAGATTAAGTTAACAGGGGTACGTCGCAATAAGGAGATGAGGGTGGAGGTGAGGGTGGGTTGGAGGTGAGGGTGGTGGTGGGGTGGATGTGGAGGTGAGGGTGGAGGTTAGGGTGGGTTGGAGGTGAGGGTGGTGGTGGGGTGAGGGTGGCGGTGAGGGTGGTGGTGCGGGTGGATGTGGAGGTGAGGGTGGAGGTAAAGGTGGGTTGGAGGTGAGGGTGGAGGTGAGGGTGGTGGTGGGGTGAGGGTGGATGTGAGGGTGGATGTGAGGGTGGAGGTGAGGGTGGAGGTGAGGGTGGAGGTGAGGGTGGAGGTGAGGGTGGTGGTGGGGGTGGTGGTGGGGTGGATGTGGAGGTGAGGGTGGATGTGAGGGTGGATGATCTAGTGTTCTAGTCCTGCGCTGTCTGTGTGAGGATGGAAGTCGGAGAGTTTAGAAAACCTCAGTGAGTGTGTCATGGATAAGAAGAGGTAGCAGGGAACAGAAGGAGTTCGGAGGGGATTTGGGATTACTAGGAGTTAGGAGGGGAATTGGGATTACTAGGAGTTAGGAGGGGAATTGGGATTACTAGGAGTTAGGAGGGGATTTGGGATTACTAGGAGTTAGGAGGGGATTTGGGATTACTAGGAGTTAGGAGGGGATTTGGGATTACTAGAAGTTAGGAGGGGATTTGGGATTACTAGGAGTTAGGAGGGGATTTGGGATTACTAGGAGTTAGGAGGGGATTTGGGATTACTAGGAGTTAGGAGGGGATTTGGGAATACTAGGAGTTAGGAGGGGATTTGGGATTACTAGGAGTTAGGAGGGGAATTGGGATTACTAGGAGTTAGGAGGGGAATTGGGATTACTAGGAGTTAGGAGGGGATTTGGGATTACTAGGAGTTAGGAGGGGAATTGGGATTACTAGGAGTTAGGAGGGGAATTGGGATTACTAGGAGTTAGGAGGGGATTTGGGAATACTAGGAGTTAGGAGGGGATTTGGGATTACTAGGAGTTAGGAGGGGAATTGGGATTACTAGGAGTTAGGAGGGGAATTGGGATTACTAGGAGTTAGGAGGGGAATTGGGATTACTAGGAGTTAGGAGGGGATTTGGGATTACTAGCCAAAGGGTATGAGATCACCTTCTCTCTTACCAAGCTGTCTTCATTACAGTCATTTGAGCACATACGTCAGTGGATATCACATGACTCATTCCCATTCAGTCGTGCTCCGTGGTGTCTAATGGTGCTTTATCATTCTATACACGCAGTTTTGAACTGTTATGTATGAATGTTCTACCTGTTCTGAGTGGTTATGTATGAATGTTCTACCTGTTCTGAGCGGTTATGTATGAATGTTCTACCTGTTCTGAGTGGTTATGTATGCATGTTCTACCTGTTCTGAGTGGTTATGTATGAATGTTCTACCTGTTCTGAGCGGTCATCTATCTCTTCAGCCTGGTGCTCTGTTTTGTTCTTTAGCATCTTTAGCAAGTTTTTCCTATTTCAACATTTGTATTTTGGGTGTTTTTTTCATCCTTGTTTCGTCTTTTACTCTGGTCTTGTGTTTCGTCTTTTACTCTGGTCTTGTGTTTCGTCTTTTACTCTGGTCTTGTGTTTCGTCTTTTTCTCTGGTCTTGTGTTTCGTCTTTTACTCTGGTCTTGTGTTTCGTCTTTTACTCTGGTCTTGTGTTTCGTCTTTTACTCTGGTCTTGTGTTTCGTCTTTTACTCTGGTCTTGTGTTTCATCTTTTACTCTGGTCTTGTGTTTCGTCTTTTACTCTGGTCTTGTGTTTCGTCTTTTTCTCTGGTCTTGTGTTTCGTCTTTTTCTCTGGTCTTGTGTTTCGTCTTTTACTCTGGTCTTGTGTTTCGTCTTTTACTCTGGTCTTGTGTTTCGTCTTTTCCTCTGGTCTTGTGTTTCGTCTTTTACTCTGGTCTTGTGTTTTGTCTTTTACTCTGGTCTTGTGTTTCGTCTTTTACTCTGGTCTTGTGTTTCGTCTTTTACTCTGGTCTTGTGTTTCGTCTTTTACTCTGGTCTTGTGTTTCGTCTTTTACTCTGGTCTTGTGTTTCGTCTTTTACTCTGGTCTTGTGTTTCGTCTTTTACTCTGGTCTTGTGTTTCGTCATTTACTCTGGTCTTGTGTTTCGTCTTTTACTCTGGTCTTGTGTTTCGTCATTTACTCTGGTCTTGTGTTTCGTCTTTTACTCTGGTCTTGTGTTTCGTCTTTTACTCTGGTCTTGTGTTTCGTCTTTTTCTCTGGTCTTGTGTTTCGTCTTTTACTCTGGTCTTGTGTTTCGTCTTCTCCTCTGGTCTTGTGTTTCATCTTTTACTCTGGTCTTGTGTTTCGTCTTTTACTCTGGTCTTGTGTTTCGTCTTTTACTCTGGTCTTGTGTTTCGTCTTTTACTCTGGTCTTGTGTTTCGTCTTTTACTCTGGTCTTGTGTTTCGTCTTTTACTCTGGTCTTGTGTTTCGTCTTTTACTCTGGTCTTGTGTTTCGTCTTTTAATCTGGTCTTGTGTTTCGTCTTTTACTCTGGTCTTGTGTTTCGTCTTTTACTCTGGTCTTGTGTTTCGTCTTTTACTCTGGTCTTGTGTTTCGTCTTTTACTCTGGTCTTGTGTTTCGTCTTTTACTCTGGTCTTGTGTTTCGTCTTTTACTCTGGTCTTGTGTTTCGTCTTTTTCTCTGGTCTTGTGTTTCGTCTTTTACTCTGGTCTTGTGTTTCGTCTTTTAATCTGGTCTTGTGTTTCGTCTTTTACTCTGGTCTTGTGTTTCGTCTTTTACTCTGATCTTGTGTTTTGTCTTTTACTCTGGTCTTGTGTTTCCTCGTGCCCATTAGATGTTTTGCATTTGGGAGGTTGTTTGCATTCGAGCTTCTCTTGCATCGTTTATGCGAGCGTTAAGCGTCTCTTAGCCTCTTTTTGTTTGTTACAATGGGGTCTGTTGGCCTGTTTCTTTGCTGCATTGCTGCTCTGAGCTCCCTGGCTTTCTTTATCTCTCTCTCCCTCGCTCTCTCTCTGCACTGCTGATGACTCACACTCCACACACCCCTGCAGAACGCTCTCCACCACTGCCCCAAACAGGGGGATGGGAGGGTGGGGTGGCTGGGAGACGTACAGTATTTCATGCTGCTCTTTCAACATACGGTATAAACACTCAGACGCTCGCATGCACGCACACGCACGCACACACACGCGCACACACGCACACACACACACACATACTTCTTTCAGGAATAAAAGCACCTGATGTCTTCTACAAACCCCTGAGTATACTATTCTGTTCATTTAGTTAGCATATGCTTTCTGCATTGTGCCTTAACATTTATAAAGCGTCTTTATCGCTTATTATGAGGAAGCATTAAGCACATGACAAGGAATGAGGCTAATACTCTGGCTCCAGTAAGCATGTGTCAATTGGAATAATACTGTGGAAGATTGAGATGTGAATACTTGTGGTTACCTAGTGCTGTTACCTAGTGTCCCCTGTGCTGTCATTAGACAAAACCCACCACCACTAGCACACTGTGACATTCACCATGACGGCTGTCCACTGCATCCTGCCACATGGTTCTCACTGTGGCATTCGCTAGTATGGCTGTCCACTGCATCCTGCCACATGGTTCTCACTGTGACATTCACCATGACGGCTGTCCACTGCATCCTGCCACATGGTTCTCACAGTGACATTCACCATGACGGCTGTCCACTGCATCCTGCCACATGGTTCTCACAGTGACATTCACCATGACGGCTGTCCACTGCATCCTGCCACATGGTTCTCACTGTGGCATTCGCTAGTATGGCTGTCCACTGCATCCTGCCACATGGTTCTCACAGTGACATTCACCATGACGGCTGTCCACTGCATCCTGCCACATGGTTCTCACTGTGACATTCTCCATGACGGCGGTCCACTGCATCCTGCCACATGGTTCTCACTGTGACATTCTCCATGACGGCGGTCCACTGCATCCTGCCACATGGTTCTCACTGTGACATTCACCATGACGGCTGTCCACTGCATCCTGCCACATGGTTCTCACTGTGACATTTAACAAGACTCCAGTACAGTGAGGCTGTCTTCCTTCAGGTCAGTGCACTGCCTCTCTCTCTGTCTCTTTCTCTCTAGAAATAGAAAAGTAGCAAAGTGTCTGAGCGTGCTCAGTGGTCATGTATGTGCAAGAGAAACTCCAACCAGGCCAGGCAACTATTTCCCCCACTTTACGACACTGCACAGTTCAACGCCACTAGCTTCAAGTTCCACTACGTGACACTGTATCTGCTTGAAAGTAACACTGTATCAGCCTGGTTCCTAATGGCTTTAATTACATTATTACCTCCCTTTGATAATGGTCCTAATGAAGCAGACACGGCAAGGTGAATCAGTGCCTGTGGTCCAGTGTTCAAAGCTGCCTGTGGTCTAGTGTTCAGAGCTGCCTGTGGTCCAGTGTTCAGAGCTGCCTGTGATCTAGTGTTCAGAGCTGCCTGTGGTCCAGTGTTCAAAGCTGCCTGTGGTCCAGTGTTCAGAGCTGCCCGTGGTCTAGTGTTCAGAGCTGCCTGTGGTCCAGTGTTCAGAGCTGCCTGTGGTCTAGTGTTCAGAGCTGCCTGTGGTCCAGTGTTCAGAGCTGCCTGTGGTCTAGTGTTCAGAGCTGCCTGTGGTCCAGTGTTCAGAGCTGCCTGTGGTCCAGTCTTCAGAGCTGCCTGTGGTCCAGTGTTCAAAGCTGCCTGTGGTCTAGTGTTCAGAGCTGCCTGTGGTCCAGTGTTCAGAGCTGCCTGTGATCTAGTGTTCAGAGCTGCCTGTGGTCCAGTGTTCAAAGCTGCCTGTGGTCCAGTGTTCAGAGCTGCCCGTGGTCTAGTGTTCAGAGCTGCCTGTGGTCCAGTGTTCAGAGCTGCCTGTGGTCCAGTGTTCAGAGCTGCCTGTGGTCCAGTGTTCAGAGCTGCCTGTGGTCTAGTGTTCAGAGCTGCCTGTGGTCCAGTGTTCAGAGCTGCCTGTGGTCCAGTGTTCAGAGCTGCCTGTGGTCCAGTGTTCAGAGCTGCCTGTGGTCCAGTGTTCAGAGCTCCCTGTGGTCTAGTGTTCAGAGCTGCCTGTGGTCCAGTGTTCAGAGCTGCCTGTGGTCTAGTGTTCAGAGCTGCCTGTTCTGTTTGGGTTCAGAGCTGCCTGTTCTGTTTGGCTTCAGAGCTGGTACATCCCCCTGGTTAGTGGTGCTGCCCTTGGCTCTGAAATACTTTCTGGTTCCGCCTTACGCCAGTAAGGGTTTGACTGGCACTGTGTTTTTTTTTCTATGAAGACAGGGATGGGTTTTTGTTTGTTGTGTCACAACGAGACCGTCTCATCCCGTGCCTGTGCTCTCTGAAATAGCTCCCGCTCAGTGTCGGCCCCTGAGGGCCGGAGTGGTCTCCTCAGCTGCATGTGGCTTTCACACAGGGATGTGGGCAGGATTGTTATGCAAGCATGTGTGTGCATTTGGCCCTGGGGATACCGGACCACTTTCCTTATCATATTCTCTCCTCTCTCCTCTCTCCTCTCTCTCTTCAATGTTAACTCCATCCGTCAAAAATTCACAAATGTAACCATCTTCCCCACGACCAATATTACATTTCCCTGGGAACCTTTCCAGTTGTACCATCTCATTTTACCCAAGAGAATAATCATATTTTCTATTAATTAAGCAATTTTCTATTCTATGTGTAATGCATTTCTCTAGAATTATTTGCATTGTTTTAGCATTAAAATGTAAGAGGCCCTCAGGTTTTTAAAATGAATTCGTCATAACACAAAACAGGCGGAACAATGGTTCCTTACGCAGAGGGCATTCTTTATTTAGCAGAGAACCTGAAGGCAAACTCAGGTGTGTCATACAGGCGGAGGTCAGAACAAGAATATACAAAGGCAAAGGTACACAAGAGCAAGGCAAAAATCGGCATGGTTGTCAGACTATCAATTAAGGCCAAAAAAATACTCAAGAACCTGACTGAAGGTGAAAAAAGACAAGGTCAATGAGTCTTCCAATAGGTCAAAACAGCCCAGAAGGTCAGAACACAGAGAGGCTATCGAAATACTGAGAATCAAAAGCTAAGTATTTGTGGTGACACAAAACAATTTCTGGTCATTGAACAGTACAAGTACAGTGCACCAAAATGTGCAGTGCCAAAATAGCATCCAGGGCTGTTTAAAACTAAACACTCGACGACTTTGCGTAGAAAGACAGGACCTACGAAAAAAGAACAAAGATATACAATAAACGACATTGGCACAACTATTCCAATGTGGCAACGAAAAAAAAAAAAAGCCCGGCAAGAAACCGAAAACCGAGAAGGAACAGGGTTCAATTGTGTGAGTGAGGAGTTGAGGAGAAGTCCTACAGCAACTGTAATGGGACGGTGGCAGCTCAAACACAATGGACTTAAGTCCTAAAACTAATCCAATCATCTGCCATGACATTATGACATTACCAGCCATTATTCAGTTATTCGTGATGCATGTTTTCGCTTGTTTATCGGGTTCTATTGGGTTATTATAATCAGGTTATATTGGGAAATGGCAGAGCCCTACTTTTTACTTTCGAGTCATAACTAAAATGTTAAAATGCTGGCCAATGGAAAGTACCGGAGCTCAGCTCTCTCCTTAGGTCTCATATTGTCCATGCTCCCGCCCAATTTATAACATGAGATCGTGTATGCATCCGTACTAGCCTAATACTACTTGGTTGTTCATCATGCGTAAGTTCAGGACTTTAGTGGGAGATTTGATGACTCCAACCGTGACTGAGGGGAAGAGAACAGACAAGACATCTCTAAGTTCATTCTACTGACAGTCCATTATTGTGGGGACAATTCTTCTTTTGACATCTCACACTGGCTCAAAGCGCCGCGCACAATCATTTAAGCTTTTTGCCGTAGTGGGATATATTAGGTTATCCGTTATCATTACTTCCAGAGATGAGACGATTTGAAGTGAAAGGTTCGTCGTCAGAGCGGAATCATTGGGAGGACATTCCCATGAGCCTCTCTGGTGCAGACTGTCTGTTCTAGGGAGTCAGACAGCCCAGAGGAAGGGGCTGTGTTCTGGCCAAAGTCACGTCACATTGGGACCTGCCTTCTGGAAGGAGATCTGATAGTTGTGTTCCGAGTTCACTCATCGGCGACACCAACTTGACAATCCAAGGATCAGATAATTATCCCAAAACAATTTACCAACTGAATACACACACACACCAGCTATTGTGTATTTTGATCTGACATTTGCTGCAAAAAAAAACAAGAAAATAGGACAATTGTAAAAGTAAGTGCAGGCTTTCCTTTCTTTCAACATCTGTGTACTCACTCTCATGCGCTCAAATGCTCGCTTGAAGTTTACACTTCTCATGCACCCAAGCAATCTTGAGGGAGTTGCTAGAGAGCGATGATGTCTGCTGACAATATTTTCTTGGTTAACGGGTAACGCAGACCGGTATCCCAGATACCGGTCTGCTCGTCACGGCAGGAAGTAGAGGTGCCGAAGTGCCCCGTGGCATAGTCTCTGCATCCCCTGACGAGGTTGCCAACTGACATTTGGATGTGCTGCTGCGGCACCTTGTGACATGGTGTCAACGCGCCCTGATGAGGTTGTCATTTCGACTTAGTTGTCAGGTGGCATTCATATCGCTGCCATTAGCTGTCAATTAGTAGCTTTATGGGTGCACATTGTCTATCCATTTGCCAGCAGGACTGTTCATTTTTGCAGCTAATGAGCAAGTGTCATCCATCAATTAGCTGCTTAGCTTTTGGCCGTTTTTTCTCAGCACCCTGACCCAGAAGTATTGTTGTGGCTATGTGTCAGCCAGTGGCACAGTCAAGGCTTAAACAAAACTGTGGTGGTCATCTTGGTGCCTCAGACCGCTACATCTAGTTTAGATGCTCAAGATGGAGTTATGATCATCTGTTATTACTACAGAGGGAGTTAAGATGGTCTGTTATTATTACAGAGGGAGTTAAGATGGTCTGTTATTATTACAGAGGGAGTTTAGATGGTCTGTTATTACTACAGAGGGAGTTAAGATGGTCTGTTATTACTACAGAGGGAGTTTAGATGGTCTGTTATTATTACAGAGGGAGTTTAGATGGTCTGTTATTACTACAGAGGGAGTTTAGATGGTCTGTTATTACTACAGAGGGAGTTTAGATGGTCTGTTATTACTACAGAGGGAGTTTAGATGGTCTGTTATTACTACAGAGGGAGTTTAGATTGTCTGTTATTACTTCAGAGGGAGTTTAGATGGTCTGTTATTACTACAGAGGGAGTTTAGATGGTCTGTTATTATTACAGAGGGAGTTTAGATGGTCTGTTATTACTACAGAGGGAGTTTAGATGGTCTGTTGTTACTACAGCGGGAGTTTAGATGGTCTGTTGTTACTACAGCGGGAGTTTAGATGGTCTGTTATTGCTACAGAGGGAGTTTAGATGGTCTGTTGTTACTACAGCGGGAGTTTAGATGGTCTGTTATTGCTACAGAGGGAGTTTAGATGGTCTGTTATTGCTACAGAGGGAGTTTAGATGGTCTGTTATTACTACAGAGGGAGTTTAGATGGTCTGTTATTACTACAGAGGGAGTTTAGATGGTCTGTTATTACTACAGAGGGAGTTTAGATGGTCTGTTATTACTACAGAGGGAGTTTAGATGGTCTGTTATTGCTACAGAGGGAGTTTAGGTGGTCTGTTATTACTACAGAGGGAGTATAGATGGTCTGTTATTGCTACAGAGGGAGTTTAGATGGTCTGTTATTGCTACAGAGGGAGTTTAGATGGTCTGTTATTACTACAGAGGGAGTTTAGATGGTCTGTTATTACTACAGAGGGAGTTAAGATGGTCTGTTATGGTCCAAGTCGCTCTCTCCGGTACTCCTGCAGCAAGGCTTAAAATATGGCCTACCGATCTTTTGCAGAAATGCTCTCATTGACATTGTTGGGACTAACGGCGTTTAAGTATAACGGCGTTACTAACGGAGTTACTTTTTCAGTAACGGTGTAATCAAATTAATTACTGTTTCCATCGTTACAACGCCGTTATCTTTACTGAGATTGAAAGTGTCGCGTTACTACAATTTGGTTGAATGAAGCGTGAGGTGTCATGGTTTGGCTACACAACAACTGCAGCTGGGGTGGGGATGATGACGTCGTTGCAAATGCGATGATGATTGGCTGGGTGGGGGGTGCCTTGCTCATGCTGTCTCGCTGCACACACTCCGACTACCACTAAACAAGACTGCGTCAGCGACAATGGCGACGAGCCGGGGAAGTTCAAAAATAGCGGTGTCAAACTGGAAGTACCGGCACTACTTCTCGCTTATTGAAGTCAAAGGCAAGAATGTTTATGTTACATGCACGCTATACCCACATTGCCCAGGAAAAAAGACGTTATCCACGTCTGCCTCAAGCAAAGATTTTCCTTTTTTTCTTTTTACCCAGGTTTTTGTGTCTTAAATTTGCACTTGAATTTTATTTTCAATATTTATGTTTTTATCATATGCATATCATACGGCAGCTGCAATCTATTGAGTTCAAATAAATACCAAATGTTCTAAAATACTGTATATAGTGTTTTATTCTTCAATAAGTTAATATAAACATCTTTGACGTTAAATGTTATAGAACGTAATAGCGTTTAGAACATAAACAAAATAATGTCAGTTACTTTGCTGAGTAACTAATTACTTTTGCAATGTGGCAACTGAGTCACTAACTCAATTACTTTTTGGGAGAAGTAATTTGCAACTGTAACTAATTACTTTTTTTAAGTAAGATGACCAACACTGCTCATTGATCTTTCATCACCTGTCCAATAAGCATAAAGGGCAGAATAAATATTTCCTTAAACCTTTTGCTCCGTAAAATATTTCCAACTTTTGTGCGCTTCTCCGAAACCCCTCATTGATCTGTCTTGCATATTGACACCTTCAATTGACTTTAACCTGTCTTCCTTTCCTACCTCCTCTTTTTCCCCACTGCTTTTCTAACTTACTACATTTTCACTTTTGTCAGCCGCCACTTCTAAATCTAAACAATTTTTAAGTGGATGTGACATGCGAATATGGCTGCAAATGGAATCAGTGCGTGAGTGATTGGCAGGTATGACTCTGGGCAGGTACTCTATTGTTTATCCCCTTCGCGGAAATCAGAGCTCCGTCAGCCTCTCTGATCTTTGGTTCAGGACCAGCGAACATATTGACAGTCGAGTCCTCCTCCACAGTCATCCACTCATACAGTGTGACCTCTGGTTCATATGCTTATGCCAGACTGGGGGGGTGCCTGTGTGACAGAATCTGCTTTTACTTAGCTATTGATCTTGCATGCGAAGCATTGCAACATTTTGTAAATGTCAACTTAATTTCTTCACTGTGCCCAGCATGTTTTAAAGAAAATACTGTATAGTGTTGAGATTATGAATCTTGTTTAAATATTGTGGTAAAATAATAGTAAACTTAGTTAAATGTACAGCAGTTCAGATTAAATCTTTGAAGGTGTGTAAGAAATATTGATGATATTTTCACAATCCTGGTGATGGCTTGGAAGGGCTAGGTTTTTGCAGTGTTGAATAGACTTGGTAAACACATAAAAGAAATCAAAATCTAAATACCTTTTTTTAACGTTTACCACTTCCTTTTGCGGGAGTTAAACTTTGAATTAAGCCTATGTCTGCTGTCAGTCGCCAGCTTTTGTGTTGGTGTTCGGGGGGAGGCAGCGGGGACTCTCTGTCCTCTTATCAGGTAACGTCTGTCCACTAATGGAGTGTCCTGTAGTCATTTGGCTGTGAGAAAGTGGAGGGAGAGCATCTGAGTCTAGCCAAGCCCAGATTGGCAGAGGGGGCGGTGGCGTCTGTTTCTCCTGCTTGTCTCCCAGCTCGTGTCAGGCTCCAGAGGGGTGAACGCATGGGTCTCCTCCTGTGCACCTCCTGGTCCCTATCGATGCCCACGACTAAATGTTCTGGTCTCCTCTCTTTTCTGGCCCAGACCAGTCACCTGGTACTCACTAAATACTGATATAATGACATGTTCGTTTCCTTACCCTGCGAACTGGTCACGGTGGCTATTCATGCTTTCATGTCGAGGGGACGATGTTACAGCTGTTCATGTATCACATTCAATCTATATAATGAATATTACATATCACATTTCTAGGTTGATACATATGGGTGATTCTGATATGCTATTGGTCCTATGACTTGAATGTGATTTGGTCCACCAGGGCTAAACTATTGCCATTTAGAAACTGTCTCGGAAACACATGGCAGGTGAACCAATATGTAATTCAGTAATCACAACAGGTACCTGTCTGTTTCTAGCCACAACCATGTGGATCTGTACTATAGCCAGTGCCCGCTGTTTGTCAGGTCTTCCATTACAACCTCTTCCTCTCTCCCTGTGTCTCATTTTTTAAAGGTTCAGTACCCCTGCTCCCTCTGGTCCCTCTGCTCCCCCTGGTCCCTCTGCTCCCCCTGGTCCCTCTGCTCCCCCTGGTCCCTCTGCTCCCCCTGGTCCCTCTGCTCCCCCTGGTCCCCCTGCTCCCCCTGGTCCCCCTGGTCCCTCTGCTCCCCCTGGTCCCTCTGCTCCCCCTGGTCCCTCTGCTCCCCCTGGTCCCTCTGCTCCCCCTGGTCCCTCTGCTCGCCCTGGTCCCTCTGCTCCCCCTGGTCCCTCTGCTCCCCCTGGTCCCTCTGGTCCGTCTAGAGTCTGCAGGGCCACTGGACTAGACACTACCGATAAGACAGTTCACCCAATTCAATGTCAATTCTAATACAACTGAATAAACTATCATAGGGTGATCTGCTGGTACTGGAGCCATAGCTACATGCCATGGTCGTTTATGAAAAATTCTAATTTAGTTCAACTTAGTTTTTGAGATTTTAGGGATTTTTTTGTGTGCTACTTAATGAAGTTGACTTCAATTAAAGATGTTTTATCGTCCTCTGTCTCAGCTATCAGTGCATTTACATTGCCAGAGACCATGTGACGACGCTGGCTTTAAACAAATAGGACAGCATGTAATATTTTGTGTCATAATCAGCTTATCTGGCCAGGGCCGTCTGGATGTGAGCTATTGTGTTCATGACATGGCTTGTAATGTTTTCTCTCCGTCTGAATTCCACCACAAGCCTGGGATGAAACAGAGGGACTTGGATACAGAGACAGAATAAAGGAGAGCAGGGTTCACATCCTGCTTGATGATTTGACCAGGGGTTAGACAAAGAACAGTGTAATTAGCCTTTGTCTGGTTTTTGGGGATTTGTAATTGGATATGGTCACCTTGCCTTGTTGCTCTACAACAGGGATGTCAAACCGGTTCCACGGGGGGCCTAGTGTATGCAGGTTTTTGGGTTTTCATTTAAATTAGTTCCCAGTTCAGACCTAAACAACCAGTAGAGGGTAGAACCTTACCAATTAGTGACCTAATTAATCAATCAAGAACAAGGTGAGAGCAAAGACCTGTAGACACTCGGCCCTCCATGGAACCGGTTTGACACCTGTGCTCTACTATAACCCATTTTCACGGCTTAGATGTGTGTTCCCTCCTGCGCATAAGGATTACGGACGATTTCCTGTGTGTGCGAGTACTGCGATATGAATCAGAACAGCGTTTGTTGTTTTCCAGAGGACACATATTCTATTGACGTCTTTTCTGAGTCCGCTGGGAATTGAGGCAGTAACACATTTTATATAAAATGTAATATCCTGAAATTAGGTTAAAAAAAACGAGTGAAAAAATGTATACGACGTTGAACAAAGTGACAAGCTGCTGTTTGGAACAATCAGTTAACTGTGTCTGACAGCAGAACAGGCAGACAAACCTAAACAAAAATTAAGTACTGTGTTGCTCCTCCCCCTTCAGTATAAGTGGGGAGGAGCCACAGGAGTGGAGAAATATGATTGGTTGTTATAAAGCATTTTTAAAGGAATGCTGTGTCTACTGTGGGACTGTTGCTATCTTTGCCTGAGTCATGAAATATGTATTTACGTGCATTGTTAGTCTTCCACAACTGTATGATGGTTTTAGTTCCCCAAAGTTCTAGCATTGTCTCCTAAATCTGAATCTTTACTCTTTTCCTTCTCCACAAACCATGACTTTCAATGTCTTAATAATTCTTCTGTGGCCAGTCCTCTTCTGGCTGTGCTGGGTGAACTTATTAGTTCCACGTGTCCCCATCACACCAGTTGACCAATCTAAAACAACTTGTTGCTATCCCTTCTGTTTTTGCTGTCTGAAACACGTCAGTGGGCAGTCCTTGGCTAACTCTCAGGTTATCTTCTCAAAACAATCTCTGTTGTCACTGGGGCTCTTCACAAAACTAGCTCTCCTCTGTTCTCATCTCTTTTGATATATCTTCTGTCTTTAACCCTATAAACCATTAGATCCTCATCTCAGGCTCTACATACTGATTAATACGTACTCTACTTTGCCTGTCCGGCGTTGACTGCCTTTTGATTTTGTGTTTTCTCTTTGATTTTCAGGGGTTCTACTTTATGTATATACGTACTATATGCAAGACAGCTGGTTTAATTGTAATTATTGTTTATTTCCTACTTTGTTGTATTGTAGCCTACAGACAAAGTAAATACACTCCAAACTCCAGTTATGAACGACGTGGATAAAAGATTTGTAACGGTCGTCAAAAATGAATGTATCCTCAATTATTTGTTACAATTTTTTTTACAAACATGTGAGCCTGTAAGCAGGACGAAAACAGCCCAGTTTGGCGTTTTGTGGAGGAGCGAAAACACACAGTTGTAAAGAAAACTGGTGTGCATTTTTTACAAAGACAAAACTGAACGCGGCACAATGATCGCTGAAGCTCGACCCCTTTGTAATCGTTTGAGGGCACAATCGTAATTGAAATCGAGAAATAAATTCATTGCTCAGCTCTTCTCTCTTGTGTCATTGCTATGTGAAGGACTACCGGTACTTTTCTCCTTGCCTCTTGACAACCAGGTGGAAACACACATTTGTGTGTGCCTGGCAGACAACTCTGTTCGGATGTCAGCCCACCGGCTCACGTTCAACTTTGACAGAACTGCTCTTCCTCGGCTGGAAACCCTCTCTCATCCAAGATCTCACCAGACAACTCCAGAGTTTCCCATCCAGAGTCTTGAGGAACCTTGGCATGACTGTGAACAACACCCTGTCATGCTCAGTAATTCGGTTACAGGTTCACGCTCTAGACGTTTGTTGTATGACTTTACCTCGCACAGGAAGTGGCGCAGGTAATCAGCCAGGCACTTGTCACCTCGCATCTACGCCACTGAACTCATTCATGGTGCTGCATGTTCATATTTACTTGATATCAGTCACCCAATAGACAATGTTATTCAAGCTATTTTGCTTTTCCTGTGCATGTAGCAAAGTAAGAGATTTCTTAAAAATATATGTTCCAGCAGGACCATGACACCAAACACGGGGCTTGACGAAGCGTGAACAATTTTTCAAATTACATTTTTTATGTTCTACCAATATACTTTTGCCGTTTCATTTTATCGTAACTCTGACTATAAGCAATTTTTTTTTTTTTTAAGATGTAGTATTCCCAGTAACTATACATATAAACAAGTATAAGTTAATTCCTCCCACACTTGGCTAGCATTAGGGGAAAATGTTAAGATTTCCACAGTGGAGAGAAGTGAAGTTGGAGGGGGGAGCTTGCCAACCGCCCATTCAGCAGCTCATCTACCTAGCTGGCTGCTGTCCACTCTAATGCACTGCCCGACGGCTCCACCACTGACTCAGCTGTATCCTCGGAGAATAGATAGATTAGTGTGCAGTGTGGCGTTGGCTTGCTCATTGGTGATGTGATTAAAGGTGTTTACTGAGCACAGAGGGTTGACGAGCTTCTGTCGTAGGTGTATGGTTCCATGTGAACAGACTGGCCATTTTGCGGAGGCTTGGTCCGAGAGTGAGTCAACCTCTTGAGTGGGAGCACGGCTGAAACGATGCCAGTCGTCTCATGCTGTCTGTGTGAGCCTTGCTCGACAAGACAGGTTCACTTTCCAAAACACTCCAATATTCCCTGTTGGCCAAGCTGCCAGTCTTCTACGTAGCCACTAGTTTGTCTTATAAAGAGCTCTTTTGTCTTTTAACAGCAGGTGGCTGTGTGGTACCCGCTGTAGTTCCTGTCTGTTGTAGTCTGTGGTGACATACATTGTCACTCGTCATTCTGTTTTCTGAATAAAATGAAATTATCTGATCTAAAAGCACAGTGATCAGGCCTCGGAGTTCTACTTAGATATCCTTAATTCTCCCCATAGGGAAGCTTCAGATAAATTGTCCTTTAATTCCACCCAGCCAGTTAGTGAGCCAGCCAGCCAGTCAGTGAGCCAGCCACTCGATGATCTTGCCAGTCAGTCAGAGAGCCAGCCAGTCAGTCAGAGAGCCAGCCAGTCAGTCAGAGAACCAGCCAGCCAGTCAGTGATCCTGCCAGTCAGTCAGTGATCCTGCCAGTCAGTCAGTGGGCCAGCCAGTCAGTGGGCCAGGAGACAGCTGAAGTAATGACAGAGCTGAAAGACAGTTATTTCCTGGTTCTGGGCAGTATGAGCATGATGTTGTCAACGGACCTCAGATTCTATGCTGACCTTCATGTTCCTCAGTGTGCTCTATTGAAGGGCTGGTGGAAACCTCATCCAGTGTTACAGCTTCCTGGCTGGGAGGCAGAAGAGACATCTGAGATAGCAGTGGGTGGGCTAAAGATAAATAGCTAACAAAGACCTGAGAAGCCCATGGGGCTTTGGAAACATTGCCACTTATTCCGGCTGGATGTGAAGCAGGTTGATCTCTCACCCCATTCTACCAAGCTGTAGTGGGATGTGAGACAATGTGGGGGAAAACCTGTATGGGCTGGTTAACACAGAGTAGGCCTCGTAACAGAGTAGGCCTAGTGTATCAGGGTAGGCCTAGTGTAACAGAGTAGGCCTAGTGTAACAGAGTAGGCCTAGTGTAACAGAGTAGGCCTAGTGTAACAGAGTAGGCCTAGTGACACAGAGTAGGCCTAGTGACACAGAGTAGGCCTAGTGACACAGAGTAGGCCTAGTGACACAGAGTAGGCCTAGTGTAACAGAGTAGGCCTAGTGTAACAGAGTAGGCCTAGTGTAACAGAGTAGGCCTCGTGTAACAGAGTAGGCCTCGTGTAACAGAGTAGGCCTCGTGTAACAGAGTAGGCCTAGTGTAACCGGGTAGGCCTAGTGACCGGGTAGGCCTAGTGACCGGGTAGGCCTCGTGACCGAGTAGGCCTAGTTCTGGGATAAAATAATAAAAAGCTGTGACGGGTGCAGATAAAGGAAGGGCCTGACCATGGGGGTTTTCCAGTTATTATGGAACCTCAGGATCGATCAAAGCAACACAGATGTTAACAGAGTGTCCGAATAAATGTACGAGATAAACGAGACACGACTCTAAACACGAGTCGGTCCAGAAGGGACATAAGATGGCTCAATGTTTTTTCAACATAACCTCTCCTCTATCTTTCATACTTTCCTGACGAAGAAAGCGTAATCTAGTATCCATTGTTGGATAGGACCTCTGTTCGCCTTTAGTACTGAATTGTTCACAGCATGGATTCAACTTGGTTCTGAAAACATTTCACAGGCATTCTGGTTTAAGTTGACTCGATTGCATCACACAATCTCTGCACAGGTATCTTTGACACCCGGCACGCTCCGAAAAACCCGTTACGCCTCATCCCGAAAGTTCCCTTTTGGCTTTAGGTCTGGGAACCGCGCAGGCCTTTGGAAATTAACTCTGATATTTTTTAAACAAGCTGATGATGTGGGTTTTGTGACATGGCACACTGTCCTGCCGGAAGTATCTATAAAAAAACGGGTAGACTGGTCATTTTGAGACGCATATGTTCAGCAATGTTTTGAGGACGCTGTGTCATTCAAATGAATGCTCAATTGGTATCAGGCACCTACAGTGTGGGCCAAGAAAACTGTCCCCACACCATCACACCACCACCACCAGCCAGCCCTGTGGACACGAGGCTGGTTTCATGTCGTTTATGCCAAACTCTGACCCTACCGTCTGCATACCAACCATTTGTTGTTGTTTTTTCTCGTCACTTTGAGTGTACACAATCACAGTGGCTATGATGACACGTTTCCCCATTCAGATGTTGTTCCAACAACGACCAAACCTATCGACCGTGTCTGCGCGCTTATATCCAGCTGAGTCCACGTGATCCGCTGTCCATTTGAGTTTACGGACACACTCATCCATACCTGACGGTTGACCCCTGTCGGTTTGAGTAACAGGCTTTTGACAGAAAGCTCCACTAGGTTTCGTGACCCGCAAAATGCGGCATTGTCATTTGGAGACGACACACACTGGGTGTAAAGCTGCACTCTCCAACCGTAGACGAGGTGCGATTGTGAGTGTGGCTCCTTCAGTAATGATCAAATGAGAGCTGTATGTGAACGTCGGCCACAGTATATTTTCACTTTTCACTACTAGCGTGCAAATAATGGGATTTAAAGTCATAATTGCATGCTAGATTAACCAGTTTAACCAGTTTAATTCCGGCTTCAAAGCTAAATGTAGTTTCGTATTCATTATGTAGCTTGCTTTGATTCTACAATTCAGAACAAAGGAGTCATGCTAAGTGAATCAGATGTTCTCGATTCATCTTACATCTTGAAGTGTAACACTGTGAACACATAGTGAGGCTGAGAAACCTGAATGCAACAGTTAGACTCCTAATTTCCTTGCTGATATACAGTGGGGGATTATTCACAGAGATATTAGTTACAGAGATATTATTCACAGAGATGTATTCACAGATATACTTATCACAGAGACATTATTCACAGAGATTTTTTTTTCACTGAGATGTTATTCACAGAGAAATTATTCACAGAGACATTATTCACAGAGACATTATTCACAGAGATACTATTCACAGAGATACTATTCACAGAGACATTATTCACAGAGACATTATTCACAGAGATACTATTCACAGAGATACTATTCACAGAGATACTATTCACAGAGATATTATTCACAGAGATACTATTCACAGAGATACTATTCCAGGGTATCTGCAGGGGTCTTGAAAAGTATTAAAAGGTGATAAATCAATTTTGGGAAAATTAAGACCCTTAAAAAGTATTAAAAAGTCTTATCACGGCTTTATAAAGTCTTAAATATTGAACATATTTTTTCTGAATTAGCTGTCCAACAGTCCCAAAAACATCAAAAAAGTGTGAATTTAGTAATTTTTATTTAAAAAAAAAAACTTTCGTAAATTGCCTCTGAGAGCACCAGAGCGGGCAAGCGGGCGGAAGTTCAAAAGCACAATGTACGCTATGGCGTTCCCAGTGCGTTCAGTGCGCGTATTACAACGCACCTCAAAAGTTTTAAGAGAAGGTTGGTGAACGCATGAACAGAATGGGGAAGTGCAAATTTGCAGCGTCCTGGCTGGAAATGCCGGACTTTAAAGAGTGGCTGCAGCCAGTCGAGGGGAAAATCAGGGAGGCATATTGTACATTAATCGATAATTAAAAAAGTTGGCAACGAATTTCATTATCGACACGCCACTCGGTCGCGGAGATAAAAGCAATTGAGTTGAGTGCGGTTGCGGAGCTGTAACGTTGTTATGGTGGCGGAGTCGGCAAAATCAGTTCGACCGAAGTCATCCAAAGTGTGGGAGCATTTCACACTAAGTAAATACATAAATAAAAAGTGTGTTAATTGCAAGATATGCAAAAACGACATGACATGGCACGGGAGCACCACGGTGATAAAACAGCACTTTAAACGGAAACACGTTGGAGCTTTTAGGAATTTTTTGCACTGTGAATTGCTCTGTCAGTTCTGTTTTTCAGTAAAGGGTTGGATATTAATGCTTTTTAGTTTTTATCACTGATGTAAATGGTTACAGCTTGAAGTGGCGGTGAGGTATTAAAACATATTGACAAGTCTTGAAAAGGTATTGAAATTGACTTCAAGATTCCTGCATATACCCTGTATTCACAGAGATACTTTTTACAGAGATACTATTCACAGAGATACTATTCACAGAGATACTATTCACAGAGATACAATTCACAGAGATACTATTCACAGATATACTATTCACAGAGATATTATTCACAGAGATATTATTCACAGAGATACTATTCACAGAGATACTATTCACAGAGATACTATTCACAGAGATACTATTCACAGAGATACTATTCACAGAGATATTATTCACAGAGCTAACCTGATATGTTGAACCTTGATCCATCAGTGGTTCATGGTAGTGGGTGTGTGGTTGGTGGCAGGCCCATGGCAGTGTGGTTGACCAGGAAGCATCAGATGAATAGAAAGGTGTGTGCGGACCCTATCAATGTGCTTCTGGGGCCGTGGTGGTTGACACCGGAGAACACCGGTTTCTAACGACCAAACCGGGTGGGGATGTTTGGAGAGGTGGGAACTGTTTAGGTCTGTTTAAGTAAAGAAAACACTTGTGCCTTCAATGATGACACAGACACTCTATGACACAGCCGCGAGATGACACAGCCGCGAGATGACACAGCCGCGAGATGACACAGCCGCGAGATGACACAGCCGCGAGATGACACAGCTGCGAGATGACACAGACGCTATATGATATGATGTTTAAAGAGGTGAGGTGGGAACTGTTTAGGTCTGTTTAACACATTACGCCCAACACAGACAACACATTACACAGACAACACAGACAACACATTACACAGACAACACATTACACAGACAACACACGTTACGTAACTCACTCTGCCATGTCAGCTCATGTCTGATGTTTAGCTGTGCTGTGATGGATGACTATGTATCTGGTCAGAAGGCGACGTGGAGACGGTGCTGCTGTATGGGTCCTGGCGGGCCTGTGATGTCAGGTGACATGGGGGGTGGAGCTTAGCACAGTCGCACCTGTACACTATAAGTGGCTCAGCGACTGCTTCACATCAGAGCCAACTGTGTCTCTTCCTCACTTTGGAATTAGCATACGGAGCTCCCGGACCCTCACCTTCCAGGTAGAGCGAGGAGGCACAGTTTCAGACGCCAACGAGTTTTTGCGTCTCCTAGACATTCCGTATTTGTGTGTGTGTGCGTGTGCGCGCACGTTGGCTGCAGTATTGTCATTTTGAGAGGCAACACACACAGGTGGTGTTCTCCAGATGTGTAGATGTTGTCTGGTTGTGAGTGCTTTGGTAAAGGTCAAATGCATGGTAACGCTAAAGGTCAAACAGCTGAATGGCAGGCATATATACGTATTTGATGATGGGATTAAAAGTGGCATAATTGGATACAAGGTTGACCTGGTTAGTTCTGGCTTCATAGATAAGCGTAATTTCATATTTATAACGTAGCTTGCTTTGATGCTACATCCCAGTGTGTATTCTATTGAATTCCGTTCTGGACTAATTATGTGTAATGAATCAGATATTCTCTGTGCATCATTCATCCCTGTCTGTAACTGCACTTCGATAACGTAATGGATAAACCCCTAATTTCTCTGCTGTCCTTCTTCTCATACAAGTGGGCTCTCCACCATGAGGTGGTCGAAAGGTTTGAGACCAGGCTTCTCTAGAGGATCCTAGCACACCCTGTACATAATCCAGGTACAGACTTCCAAACTCTCGAAATGTCTCCTGCATTTTTATAGCGGCTCCCTGACGCCCGCAAATTACATACAATATCCGGGGAAATCGTAATTTTTTGGAGTGAGCAAAAGTTTAATGGTTATTTTTAATGCAGGACGGGCTCTGCGGAAGCAGAGAGAGCGAGTGACAGACGTGGTGAGAGTGTGGCACAGCGGGCGTCCTGATTGGTCTATGTTTGTGCCAACTAGCCTAGCACTTCTTTCAGTAGGCGGGCTTTACAGTCGACCTCTCTTCACTTCATCCGTCAGTTCGGTTTCGGTTTAGTGTGTTTAGCGCCACTGCCGTGTGCCCAAATATACAAAAGTGTACGAAACGCATTTCACCCAAGACTAAAATGGACCCGTCTGTAAGAGATAAACAACAAGGTCCTGCTTATATACAGTGAACACAGTGTATTCACAAAACCATCGCCTTCTATGTTGTACGATGAGAAACGTGACAGGGTTAACCAGGAAGTCAGCCAAGCAGATGTACCTCTGTCATCTGAAAATAACCTCCACATCTCCCGGTCAATCCTAATCCGTCTTTACGAATCAATCCCAGAGTCCGTCCTCGTCACCGTCCGGATTTGGTCTTCACCTGACAGCCGCAAGGGCATTTGATCGTGGGTATTCTCATTCCCTGTGTGTTTGTGCTGGCTGCACTATTTTTCTCTCACTGTGTTCAGGTGAATGTCGTGAACCAGCCGATTCAAGCCGTTAGGGTAAATGCATCGATGTAAGTGATGAGTCAGGGGAACATGCTGCTGTCATTGCCATTTTCACACACAGAGCCTTTGATATAGAGCCTGCGTCCATCCATGGAGATTAGTGGCGGTTGTCTTGCTACATAGACCATTGCCATGACAGAAATAGTGTTCCTATAAGACCCCCACACAAGCCATGATATCGACCAAACGGTGAGCTACGGAATGGGAGAACTCAACCACCAGGTGCCACCATCATTTACAAATTACCAGTTGGCGCTAAAAGCTCTTTCATTGTCATTGTCAAATAATAGTCTGTTTTTTTTCTCCAGAAAAATGCATTGGTCCTACAGCTTCATGTTAACATAGAAAAACTTTATACAAAATTAATCTTAAAGCAAATACGTATGTTAACGCATTTTCCTTATGCTAATTCCATTGTGAGTGAAACGATGTATCCAGCTTGGTTGGTCTCCCTCATCTGTCTTTATTTATTGTGCGGTAAACGCCCGTTCTCTTTATCCTATAGAACCCATTACTCACAATGGCAGCAATTTGAATATTTTATTGCAGGGAATTGTAATTGAACATTGGCTTGTGCGTTCAAAGCGAATGTGGCCAAACAGCCTGGGAGCTGTGTTTGCGTTTGTGTCTGTGTATGTGTGAGTGTGTGGTTGTGTGTGTATTGTGTCTCTGCGTCATTATTACAGCTTATATCAGCTCTGATACCATAGACTTTGGTGGACATCATGAACTATAACTGGACATTGGTCTTTTTTGCCAATTGTATATACGATGACATATTGCTATACAGTCTGCTTTTTGCAATTTTGAAGCCCATTGTCCAGTGCTGAGTCCAGTGCTCAGAACTATTGTCCAGTGTTCAGAACCATTGTCCAGTGCTGACTGCTGAGTCCATTGTCCAGTGCTGGGCCCATTGTCCAGTGCTCAGAACTATTGTCCAGTGCTCAGAACTATTGTCCAGTGCTCAGAACTATTGTCCAGTGTTCAGAACTATTGTCCAGTGCTCAGAACTATTGTCCAGTGCTCAGAACTATTGTCCAGTGTTCAGAACTATTGTCCAGTGTTCAGAACTATTGTCCAGTGTTCAGAACTATTGTCCAGTGTTCAGAACCATTGTCCAGTGTTCAGAACTATTGTCCAGTGTTCAGAACTATTGTCCAGTGTTCAGAACTATTGTCCAGTGTTCAGAACTATTGTCCAGTGTTCAGAACTATTGTCCAGTGTTCAGAACTATTGTCCAGTGTTCAGAACTATTGTCCAGTGTTCAGAACTATTGTCCAGTGCTGAGTCCATTGTCCAGTGCTCAGAACTATTGTCCAGTGTTCAGAACTATTGTCCAGTGTTCAGAACTATTGTCCAGTGCTGAGTCCATTGTCCAGTGCTCAGAACTATTGTCCAGTGTTCAGAACTATTGTCCAGTGCTGAGTCCATTGTCCAGTGCTCAGAACTATTGTCCAGTGTTCAGAACTATTGTCCAGTGCTGGGCCCATTGTCCAGTGCTCAGAACTATTGTCCAGTGTTCAGAACTATTGTCCAGTGCTGAGTCTATTGTCCAGTGTTCAGAACTATTGTCCAGTGTTCAGAACTATTGTCCAGTGTTCAGAACTATTGTCCAGTGTTCAGAACTATTGTCCAGTGTTCAGAACTATTGTCCAGTGCTGAGTCCATTGTCCAGTGCTCAGAACTATTGTCCAGTGTTCAGAACTATTGTCCAGTGTTCAGAACTATTGTCCAGTGCTGAGTCCATTGTCCAGTGCTCAGAACTATTGTCCAGTGTTCAGAACTATTGTCCAGTGCTGAGTCCATTGTCCAGTGCTCAGAACTATTGTCCAGTGTTCAGAACTATTGTCCAGTGCTGAGTCCATTGTCCAGTGCTCAGAACTATTGTCCAGTGTTCAGAACTATTGTCCAGTGCTGGGCCCATTGTCCAGTGCTCAGAACTATTGTCCAGTGTTCAGAACTATTGTCCAGTGCTGAGTCCATTGTCCAGTGCTCAGAACTATTGTCCAGTGCTCAGAACTATTGTCCAGTGTTCAGAACTATTGTCCAGTGCTGAGTCCATTGTCCAGTGCTGACTGCTGAGTCCATTGTCCAGTGCTCAGAACTATTGTCCAGTGTTCAGAACCATTGTCCAGTGCTGAGTCCATTGTCCAGTGCTGACTGCTGAGTCCATTGTCCAGTGCTCAGAACTATTGTCCAGTGTTCAGAACCATTGTCCAGTGCTGAGTCCATTGTCCAGTGCTCAGAACTATTGTCCAGTGCTCAGAACTATTGTCCAGTGTTCAGAACCATTGTCCAGTGCTGGGCCCATTGTCCAGACGTCCGGTTCTAAAAAGTTTTTACGTTATAATTGCAACCTAGGGACGGAGAGAGGAGGTTGACTGTGGTGGGTGTGAGTCACCATGACTTAATAAAGTATATGTAGATGAATCACAAGAATGCATGCACACACACATTATTTAAATTGGTACACTGGTTGTGGCAGACAGAGGTAGTTACTGTAGGATGCAGTTGTCAGTGGCCTGAGGTGATGCAAAGTAAAAAAAACAAGCAAGTATCAGGTCAATGCTGGCGATTCCATCAGCTCTCCTCATGTTGCTAGAGAGACCATTTTGTCCTATAAATAACAGATTTAACAAGTGACCCTTAACTACAAAGGCAGTAACAGAATGTATTTTTCTGAAGGACGTATGTGTGTAAACGGATTCATATGCTAATGTGCACATGTGGCGGCTTCACAGGCTAATTTTAGATCCACCAGGGAGTGTACAGTAGCTGATGCGTTGACACAGTTAACGGCACTTCCCAAAGACTCTCACAATATACAACTGCAATTCTCCCGCACCCTAACCCTGAAATCCCAGCGTGCGTGGCAAGCCTATTTCCTCATTAACACTACAAAACAATCCGTTTATTGCAGATAATCTACTGAACACCAGAAGGGAACGATATTAACATAGGCTAATAGCTGGCCAGAATTCAGTTAGACTTGTGAAGCCTCCAAATCTTATTACGCCTCCTGTGGAAACTCTTTGTTTAAAAAGAACTACATCAAAGCATTGTTCAGATTTCTATTGGATGTTTAATTCCCAATGTCCACAAAAAATATCCCCCAACTTGCAAGTTGAAGGCTTGGTAGTTGCTGTGTTCACATATTCATATGTGTTTTATTGTTTTATCTTTAGGTGAAACTCTTTTACAGGAGCCACATACTGCTTTATAAAACCCATTACCTAAACCCTAACCCCTTACAGCTCATGTTATACCATTTCTAAAGCTAATGGTCCATGTGATCAGCCAGTTTTCTCTGGACACATCTTAAACTGTGGTGGAAGGAGTGACAGAGCTGGTAAGTTTCAAAGGGAACTCAACTCCTGAAACGATGCTGACAGCATATCATAATAATATAAATGCACCAGTCCAACAGGAGTATGATGACATTTAATAATTTAGTCGTAATTGTTTTAACACCAATCAGAGTCGAGCTATCGCAAACTGTTAGGATTGAAAAAATACAAAACATATTTTTTAAAGGGCCGTTTGAGAGCCAAAAAAGCCATCACTTGTTCTGTGCAGCGGTAATTTGACAGGGCTTTTTTTGAGTCGCTATAAACAAACAAATGCAGGTACAGGTACCTAAAAAGACGAGAAAGCAGGACAGGCAGCTGGACATACAAAGCTTTTTCAAACAGTAAGTAGCCCATATACCTAAAAAGGTAAAGTTATCATAGAACGAGGTACATTGTTATTCTGTTCTTTATACACTTACTATTCTCTAGCTAACATCATGATTCCATGTACCGGTAAGCAAATAAAATGTAGTAATACAAGCAGAATATTCAATGTATGAAAGGAAAATGACCATCAAGGTCAGTCATAGTTTTTCTGTTAAAATAATGGTGTCTTGTCACAATGCAGGCAGCACAAAAAGACATGGTGAGAGAAAGGCAAGATGACATTTCTGCTGTCGCCAGGGAAGGTGAAAGGTTTCAAAATCTAGCGACCAAGACAGTCAATATAATATTATTGAATTAATAACAAAACTAAAGTTCAAATAATACTGACAATCGACTTAGATTCGCAGAACTCAATCAGGTACTCAGTACTCTAGTAAATCATGTCACCATTAGATGTCCTCTAATAATTGGTATCGCCCTTTCAACACCATTATTAGTCAGCCTGTAGTCTTGTATGTACACATTTTTGTTTCTATTTCTCCTCAGATCTCACATTAATCGCCACACTATATTTTCTACAAACTGAAATATATCATAGACATATACTGTACTTACTGTGGCAAGTGATATGTGTCCTCGGGCCCTGGTTATGTTGGCACTGATGTACACACTACACATGTCATGGTTGTTAACAGAAGGAGGTCAGGAGTGTGTTACACAAACCCTCTGCTCCCATGTTCTGCCCCTGCGCCCCAGGAACGTTTCTCAGAAAGTAGCAGAACTGTCTGTGTGCCTTCTGGCTGGCCTTGGCTCTCAACAAAGGGTCACTGGGGAGGAAAGACAAGGTAAAACACAGCCAATACTGAGAGAGCAATCCACTCCGACTACTCTGGAATGGCCTTCAAAGCAGAGCTTTTTCTCACTTTGTGCTGGCCTCACCTTGACGTTTACCAAGTGAATTTCATCCGGATGGATAGCGGGAGCTTTTGTGGGCCGTATTCAAAATTGTGGCTGTCTAAATCTCTATTTCTCTCAAACCCCCCACTATATCCCTTTCCCATCTCTTTCACACTGTCTCTCCTGGTCTCACACACTTTCTGTCACACACACACATACTGTCACATCTCTTTCACACTGACTTTTCTTCTCACACACTCTCTGTCACACCACACACACACAGTCTTTATCTCTCCTATCTCTTTCACACTGTTTCTCCTGTCTCACACGTTCTCTTTATTTACCTTGCCTCTATATTTTCCTCTATTCATCTTTTACTCTACCCATTCTGATCACACTGCCTTCACCATGCTTGACAGACGGCGTTAAAGCTGTACTCCTGCATATTTTCATTTGGTCTGCGTCTCACAAATATTTTTGTGATCCGAACACCCAAAACTTTGATTAGATCAGTCTGTCCATAACACTTTTTTCCGATCTTTCTCCGCCCAGTTTCTGTGTTAAATAGTGTAAGATATGGCTTGTCCTTTGCAGCATACCCGAGTCGTCTCTAATGTTGACGTTGAGACTGGTGTTTTGTGGGTACTAAATAATGAAGCTGCCAGTTAAGGACCTGTCAGGCTTTTATTTTTTAAACTAGACACTCTATGAAGTATTTCTCTTCTTGCTCCGTTGTGCATCGGGGCTGCATCGTTCTGTGAAGGAATTAGTACACAGCGTTTCAATTTCTCGCGAGGCATAGCCTTCATTTGTCAGAGCAAGAATTAACTGACGAGTTTCAGAAGAGTCTGTAATCGAACCAACAATTGTCGATGTTCCAGGTTAGATTAGATTCAACTTTATGTCATTGAACAGTACAAGTACAGAACAAGAAAAATGTAGATTGCATTCAACCAGAAAGTGCAAAAAAGCAGTGCAACAATACAATGCAGAGCAGTAAAATGTTATGCAGGGCAGTGAAATACTATGCAGGGCAGTGAAATACTATGCAGGGCAGTGAAATACTATGCAGGGCAGTGAAATACTATGCAGGGCAGTGAAATACTATGCAGGGCAGTGAAATACTATGCAGGGCAGTGAAATACTATGCAGGGCAGTGAAATACTATGCAGGGCAGTGAAATACTATGCAGGACAGTGAAATACTATGCAGGGCAGTGAAATACTATGCAGGGCAGTGAAATACTATGCAGGGCAGTGAAATACTATGCAGGGCAGTGAAATACTATGCAGGGCAGTGAAATACTATGCAGGGCAGTGAAATACTATGCAGGGCAGTGAAATACTATGCAGGGCAGTGAAATACTATGCAGGGCAGTGAAATACTATGCAGGGCAGTGAAATACTATGCAGGGCAGTGAAATACTATGCAGGGCAGTGAAATACTATGCAGGGCAGTGAAATACTATGCAGGGCAGTGAAATACTATGCAGGGCAGTGAAATACTATGCAGGGCAGTGAAATACTATGCAGGGCAGTGAAATACTATGCAGGGCAGTGAAATACTATGCAGGGCAGTGTGTCAATGTGCCAATGTGTGAGTCAAATGAGATGAATTTAACGATGTGCAGTTGACATGGATTAGTACATGTGCAGTTGTGCATTCCAATGATGTGACAAATTGCTGATATGCGGAGGGCAGTACAAGCAGAGAGCATCTATGCAAGTGGGAAATGGAGAGTACAAACAGTATGCATTGTGCAAATGGAGAGTAAAAACATGGCAAATAAAATAAAAAGGCAGCAGTGTGTTGGACCAGAGGTAGCAATGGGAAGTAAAAAACACAATGCATTGTGAAAATGAAAACTGGGTGAAAGATAACTCGAATGAATTATTTCATATTTTCTCACTTCAGCTGACTACATCTGTCACTTGAGAAAACAATGTTACCCAGAACGGTAGAAGACTATTTTGCGAGTGAATGTTTGCTGTACTGTGTTTACTTTCTGTCTTGTTTATTCCAGCGTGCAGACGAGAGAAAATGTGTTTAACAGTTCCTTTGTAGCTCGTCTGTCCCGTGCGGGTAATGAGCAGAGCACTAGTAGTGTTCCTCAACAGGCAACCTTCCCCGATCCTTTTCTATATAACCATGGGTAAGATTTCAGCCAGGCATCTGGAGTATTTGCTCGTGAAGGTTGCTGCTTCATAGATGCACGTATGAATAATTCTTCACTCGTTAGTATGCAGCCTTATTTAAATGTATTCTAATTGCGAGACAATTTCAAATGTGCCATTTGTTTATCAGTACCGTTCTGTATTAATTGCATGCATGCATTTGTCATTGCCAGATGATTCATGCCGGCCTGTTTATATAGTGCATCCCGGGTAATGCAGATGAACTGTGTTATTTTCTCGTGGAGGTTGGCAGGGTGCTGGAAGGTTCCATCAGTAAGTTAAAGTGTGATTCCTGCTTGCTGCTGTGGCCATTATTCACTGCTTGCTGCCCCCGGGGCCCTCCTCCCTCCTGACTGTGTGTTCGGAGCTCTGCCTCAAATAGGCACTCCATTAAGGCTGTCTGCTGTATGCGTCGCTGTCATGTTCCCGTCGCCGAGCACATCAGCACACCACTGCACCGATCCCCGATCCTGTCCCGCCCTCTCCGTCCCCGTTGCCAAACCGCTTCAGTCCCCGGGAATTACCCGGGATGAATCGACATGTCTGACAGGCCGACAGGCTAGCCTTCACCGGAACTGGAGCGCTCTTCTCCTCGTAGGCTGATCTGAGAGAGAAACACGGCCAGGCAGACAGGGAAAAAGCACTGGAGGCAGGGAGTTAGAAAACACTGCGTGCGAGGGGGGCTGGCATTAGCGTCGGTCTGTCCGCCTGTCCTTAGACGGTAAAAGCAGGGGTAGGGGTCGTTTTAGTGTGCTACTCAGAGCATGCTAGCCTCGTTTGTCTTTCTGAGAAATGGTTCTTTTGTTGTTGCTTGTCACACAGCTTGCTCAACCAGAAGGTAATGGTTAGCACCTACATGCGTTGTGAAGAATGCATTTATCGGCTAACAACCACAGCTTGCAGGTGTCTGACTAACCTGCCATTTGCCCCGCCCCATGCAAGACACAAGAAACAGAAGAAAACTGAGAAAATAACACTTTTTCGGACAAAAGAAAACCTGTAATGGTGTACTGAGTATTAGATTATGTACTTTAGTGGCAGTTTTTATTCGCAGGGCCATCTGGAACCTCCACTAGTTCCCAGGGAACGGGTATATTTCACTCTTGCCCTGACTACTGATGTGTAAAAAAACATGGTACAGCTCATGCGGACAGTCCCTTTAGCCTTACCAATACCACCAAAGCATTTATCTCTATCTGATAAACTCTACGTTTGAAGTACAACCAGTGCCGTTAAATTCTATATTCATAGTACTGAAATACTGCTGTCAAGTACTGTATGTAAATAGAACCTACAGGTATGTACAGTATACCAATGCTGTCATATCCTATATTTATATTACGATGAAACACAGGCATCACATTTTGTATGTAAATACACCAACTGCTGTCACATTCTATATTTCTAGTACAGACTTACACTCCCGTCACATTGTGTATGTAAATACACCCACTGCTGTCACATTCTATATTTCTAGTACAGACTTACACTCCCGTCACATTGTGTATGTAAATACACCCACTGCTGTCACATTCTATATTTCTAGTACAGACTTACACTCCCGTCACATTGTGTATGTAAATACACCCACTGCTGTCACATTCTATATTTCTAGTACAGACTTACACTCCCGTCACATTGTGTATGTAAATACACCCACTGCCATCACACATCACACTAGATTTACAGTACATAGAAAAACTCCAGTCATTTATTTAAAAATAACCGCTAGTCACATCTTAATACAGTCTCATATGCTCTGTTGTTCTGACTCATTAGTTCCCTGCTCTATTCGGATATTGTAATTAATCAATTACTATCAACTGATGCACAAATTGTTCTCTATGTGCGAGCAGATAGCGAGGGAGCATTTATCTGAATAAGAACAAAGGAATAGAACACAGTGTTCTCTTAGAAAGGTCAGTGGTGCCTGGTTGTCGGGGGTGGTGGAACGAGAGAACGAGAGAGAGGAAGAAAGAGAGAGTCTATTCCTCAGCATTGGTCCATTAACCATCCGGAACAATACCCACCCAGCACTGATCCAGAGTCAGGCACAACCGCAGTAACCAGACTGCTCAGCCATCATCTCTTTCTGGTCAAACGCATGCACTGTAAAAGTAAGAGACTGTAGGAAACAATATTAACCAATATAATTTCTACATAAAAATGCAGGTTTCTGGTTTTACTTAAATAATTTATTAACAGCCTTAATTTCTGTGTGTTTGAAAACCTTGACGTTTAAGAAAGAAACGTCTATGTATTATACAGGGAAATCTGCGGGGCAATTTGCTCTTTTGTTTGGAGATCATTTTACACAATGTTGTTGATATTTCATTATTTCGTTATTTTAACCTTGATTGGTGAATTCAGCTATGCTGGATGCAGTCACTAGAGATATGGTGAAGGGGAAAATGGTTTACGGCATTCATGGTTTAAGAGTATAAGCTGATCCGTGCATATCCTTTAATCTAAAACACGTGGGCTGAGTTATTAGGTTTTTTTATATATGAATGTTGGATCCTCGATGTCTGGTTCTGGGTTACCGCTATTTATGCTGACGATGAAGCAGAATCTGGGTTATGTTTTCCGTTGGTCTCCGTTGGTATCACTTCATCCGCCTTGACCCGTGTCCTTCCAACCTAGTTCAGTTCTCAGTCGAACGGGTCGATACGTGACTAGAGACTGGAAGGCAATCATGTGCCTGTACTGGAATTGTCCTCAATACACAGCCACAACTGACCTTCATAAGTAAAACATCAGAAGATACCGGGGAAACACGTGAACCTGTCGGCAGCCATTAAAAGACACACACTGTACTTATAGTAAATCTATAATGCATGGACAGGCAAAGTCTTCTCGGGCTTCTGGCACGACGCCACCGCCTTCGCCTGCTGCTGTGGCTGAAGCGAAACGCGCGTATCACCACCGAGCGAAGCTCTTCAGTTGACACTCCAAACTGCACAGCGGCACGCCTCGCGGGCTGTTGATTGAATGTAATTACGTTTTGCTCCTCGGCGATGTATGGACCCTTTATAATCCCCCCCCAACACACTAGAGGGGGGGGGGGCGGGGGGGAGGGATGCCAAGGACTGTGCAGAGGGGGTTTAGACATGCAAATTGTGTTTGCGTTCAGTACCACCGGAAGCATTACTTAGTAAAATGTGCAATTTCTCCCAGCTGTTTCGCTTCCTATTAACTCCATCTGAGACATTGCCACAGCCGCCGTGGTGTGTGTTTATGTGAGTCGTCATATAGTTCTGTTTTGCTTTTCGATGCAGGCCCCTTCATATTTTTGTCATGATTTGTAGTGCAGATGGGCAAGCCAACCGTGGCGGAATAACGCAGGACATGTGGCTGCAACATGTCTGCTCTTTGCAGCTGTTCATTGCCAAGCCAGCGTTTTTTAACTGTATTCTACTGGCTAATCTGGAGCTCCACTTTTGTCTGGTCTAAACAGTGTTCTCTCTGGTCTTTCCCTCCAGGAGGATGAGCTTCAAGATGTTCTCCAGGAAAAACAACACTTGAGTCTCCAATTGTTTAACAGTAGCCAGAAAGCCGTCCAATATGAGCAGGTAGGTACAGTAGTGTGCTTCTGTGGTTTGACTACAGTCCTCTGATTTGCATTTGCACTGGCTTCATGTTTCCTTCTCTAATGGTTTCAGGAACTATTCAGAACTATACACTAAACAGACAGAGAAATACTGAAGCTATGTGGTCAGACTCTTCATTCAGTACTTTGTAGAAGTGCATTTGAGAGCGATCACAGATTACCGATTATGGCATTTATTCCCATTCCTCCTTGTAGACCCACTCAAGCTCTGAAAGATTATGTGTAGTTTGTAGGTGAACAGTATGCACCTGTATTCAAGGTTTTAGCCTTCTCCAGATCTATGCCATGACACAATGCTATCTCTGAGGTCTACGGCACACTCATATGGTGTGCTATAGACTTATATGGTGTGCTATAGACTTATATGGTGTGCTATAGACTTATATGGTGTGCTATAGACTTACATGGTGTGTTATAGATTATATGCTGTGCTATAGACTTATATGGTGTGCTATAGACTTATATGGTGTGCTATAGAATTATATGGTGTGCTATAGACTTATATGCTGTGCTATAGACTTATATGGTGTGCTATAGACTTATATGGTGTGCTATAGAATTATATGGTGTGCTATAGACTTATATGGTGTGCTATAGAATTATACAGTGTGTTATAGACTTATACGGTGTGTTATAGACTTATATGGTGTGTTATAGACTTATACGGTGTGCTATAGACTTATACAGTGTGTTATAGACTTATATGGTGTGCTATAGACTTATATGGTGTGCTATAGAATTATATGGTGTGCTATAGACTTATATGCTGTGCTATAGACTTATATGGTGTGCTATAGACTTATATGGTGTGTTATAGACTTATATGGTGTGTTATAGACTTATATGGTGTGTTATAGACTTATATGGTGTGCTATAGACTTATATGGTGTGCTATAGACTTATATGCTGTGCTATAGACTTATATGGTGTGCTATAGAATTATACAGTGTGTTATAGACTTATATGGTGTGTTATAGACTTATACGGTGTGTTATAGACTTATATGGTGTGCTATAGACTTATATGGTGTGTTATAGACTTATACGGTGTGTTATAGACTTATATGGTGTGCTATAGACTTATATGGTGTGCTATAGACTTATATGGTGTGTTATAGACTTATATGGTGTGCTATAGACTTATATGGTGTGCTATAGACTTATATGGTGTGCTATAGACTTATATGGTGTGCTATAGACTTATATGGTGTGCTATAGACTTACATGGTGTGTTATAGATTATATGGTGTGTTATAGACTTATATGGTGTGCTATAGACTTATATGGTGTGCTATAGACTTATATGGTTTGCTATAGACTCATATGGGGTGCTATAGACTCATATGGGGTGCTATAGACTCATATGGTGTGCTATAGACTCATATAATGTGCTATAGACTTATATGGTGTGTTATAGACTTATATGGTGTGCTATAGACTTATATGGTGTGCTATAGAATTATACGGTGTGCTATAGACTTATATGCTGTGTTATAGACTTATACGGTGTGTTATAGACTTATATGGTGTGCTATAGACTTATATGGTGTGCTATAGACTTATATGGTGTGCTATAGACTTATATGGTGTGTTATAGACTTATACAGTGTGTTATAGACTTATATGGTGTGCTATAGACTTATATGGTGTGCTATAGACTTATATGGTGTGTTATAGACTTATATGGTGTGTTATAGACTTATATGGTGTGCTATAGACTTATATGGTGTGCTATAGACTTATATGGTGTGCTATAGACTTATATGGTTTGCTATAGACTCATATGGGGTGCTATAGACTCATATGGGGTGCTATAGACTCATATGGTGTGCTATAGACTCATATGGTGTGCTATAGACTTATATGGTGTGTTATAGACTTATATGGTGTGCTATAGACTTATATGCTGTGCTATAGACTTATATGCTGTGCTATAGACTTATATGGTGTGCTATAGACTTATATGGTGTGCTATAAACTTATATGCTGTGCTATAGACTTATATGCTGTGCTATAGACTTATATGGTGTGCTATAAACTTATATGGTGTGCTATAGACTTATATGGTTTGCTATAGACTCATATGGGGTGCTATAGACTCATATGGTGTGCTATAGACTCATATGGTGTGCTATAGACTCATATGGTGTTCTATAGACTTATATGGTGTGCTATAGACTTATATGGTGTGTTATAGACTTATATGGTGTGTTATAGACTTATATGGTGTGCTATAGACTTATATGGTGTGATATAGACTTATATGGTGTGTTATAGACTTATATGGTGTGTTATAGAATTATATGGTGTTATAGACTTATATGGTGTGCTTGAGACTTATATGGTGTGCTATCGACTTATATGGTGTGCTATAGACTTATATGGTGTTATAGACTTATATGGTGTGCTATAGACTTATATGGTGTGCTAGAAGCTTATGTATTTAACTCTTCCATAGAACTTTATCTGTGGATTTGTGCAGGCTTATTACTTGGAAGAAAAGGTGCCATGGGTGATATCTGACCACTAGGTGGTGTTTAGAGACATTCATATGTAACCCTCTTTTGAATTCGTGCAGTTTGTTTACATTATCAGCATTTACATGTCAGGAAACAAGTTGAGATACTACTGAAATTGGCAACATATATGGACAATATCTGCCAGCTGGACAACTTTGGTGTGAACGACAGAACTTAGATGACATCGACGATGATAGGAAGTTAGCGGTGTTAGCTAACGTTATCAAACGTTGTAGCTTTCAGGCGGCTGGTAAGCGAACGCTAGCTAGCTAAACATTGTGTAATTGCTATTTTCTCAAAGCTTAATGTCATTGTTAACTACTTACCTGGGTATTTTCTAGTGCCTGCTCTAGAGATGTGTTTGATAGGTTAATAGAAGGTAGCATTCGCGTGAAGTAGCCTAATTAAGATCGGTTGAGCGCGATATTCGCCTGTATGATCCTAAAGCAGACCGCAGCAACGTAAATAATTTATAATAATATTAAAAACGGTGTACAGTTTTTTCTCTATAACAAACCAACATTGAACTCTAAAACTTAGTCACAAGATAAAACACATGACAAGAAGTTTATTCTTAATTGTAACTAATTTACAAAAAGGTAGTTACTGCGGTTAGCCGTTGCTTTTGGACGGCAGTACAGGCTAGCGCAGACTTAATTATGGCCTTCTGTATACCAACTGTTCTTTGTCAACTGTGTTACTTCATGTGTTATATCATAGTTGTTTTGTCTTCTTTATTGTTATACAAAGTGGAAAATATTAAATCTAATCAAATAACTTGAATGAATAAATGTGTACAAACGTTCGTCTGATGCTGTATATTCACGTTGTGTGATTTACAGAGATCTGGTAGACAAGTATTTATAGCTTGCCATTGATTAATATCAATATGCATCCATCTATATATATATATATATATATATATATATATATATATATGAATGTTTGTTGTTTTGGTTGTCATGGTCAGTGGACTTTTTGCATCATACAATTTACTGTGTGTCCCACATTAAAACCAAACAAATTCATAAGACATGGTGGAATCATATTCAAAATTACATCCCTGGGATGAAACAAATCAAAATATTCCACTGTCCTGAACAGGAGGATGTTGAATATAGTGCCTAAAATATTCTTAATCTTGACAAAGTTAACATGTATTGAATTTCCATTAACCATATAAAGTTGTACTTGTCTATATAACAATGAACAGTGACAAATAATGATCATGTTGTTTTATTTGTGCACGTTTTCTTGCCATAGAGGCGGAGACAGGAAATAGGCGCAGAATTTCAGGCAGGGCAATGGTGAAAGGTTCTGGCAGGACGAACGATCAGCATGGAAACAGGAAACAAACTGTAGACAACCAAAAAACAACACTTACTACAAAACCCCAGTATTACAAGGGGAAGTAAACAAACAGGCAACAATTGATAAGTGGAAGTGAACGACACAACTTAAGCGACACAGCATAACAACATACCTGTAGCTGGTGTGGATCTTGGCAGGGGGCCAGCTCGCTGGCTCTGGATGGCCAGGCTTTGCCTTTGTCGTCGTGATTCGTCGTCTGGCTTCATCGTCTGGTTCGTCGTCTGGTTATGTCTTTTGGCTGTGCCTTCGGGCTGTGCCTTCTGGCTGTGCCTTCGGGCTGTGCCTTCTGGCTGTGCCTTCTAACTGTGCCGTCTGGCTGTGCCTTCTAACTGTGCCGTCTGGCTTTGCCTTGTGACTGTGCCGTCTGGCTGTGCCTTCTGGCTGTGCCTTCGGGCTGTGCTGTCTGGCTGTGCCTTCGGGCTGTGCCGTCTGGCTGTGCTGTCTGGCTGTGCCGTCTGGCTTCGTCTTCTGGCTGTGCCGTCTGGCTGTGCCGTCTGGCTGTGCCGTCTGGTTTCGTCATCTGGCCTCTTCATCTGGCTGTGCCGTCTGGCTTCGTCTTCTGGCTGTGCCGTCTGGCTGTGCCGTCTGGTTTCGTCATCTGGCCTCTTCATCTGGCTGTGCCGTCTGGCTTTGCAGACCAGACGGAGGGGCTGGACAGAGGATCAGCAGGGACACAGGAAACAAACAGTAGGCAACCAAAAAAACAGCACTTACAACAAAACACCAGTATTACAACGGGCAGAAAACAAAGTGGGCACAAGGCAAATGAAAAGTGGAACTGAACGACACATAACAGGAGACCATAACAACATACCTGTAGACAATTCTCCTACAAACTGTGCGCAAACACAACTGACATGTATAGGTAAACTAAACAAGATACCGGTGCAGCGAATAGGAAAGGTACTGAGACAAAACACCAACATTATCACACAGAAGGACCAGAAGAGGCAGTACAAGACATTGACTGAACATGACTGAAACATTACAGTGCAAATTCTATGAAAATAAATGTTCAAATTTGTTTTTGAAATGTGTTTTCAAATGTCTTGTACCATATGCCATTTTTAACACTGTTTTTTCTTACCATGTCCTTCTGTTTCCTTTCGCTGTATCGCCTTGACTCCTCATCCAGGTGAACTTTCACCCTCACCTTTTCCTCATGCTTTGCTTTTTTGTCTCTGAGCATCTCTTTGACCTTTTTCTTCTCTAGGACCTCTTTCCTTTTCTCCTCCTGCTTATTTTTGGCTTTCTGGGCATTTAACATATGTAATGTACTGTATGTAAGACAGTCATCTGAGATATTTACATTACTCATTCAGCATGAAGTGAACTTATTCTAGTGTGAAATTCGTATTGCTTTTTCACGATACCAGATGCCCAACTTAAATTTGTCCAACTCTCTGCTTATTTGATATAATCAGGTAACGTGTATTAAGGTGAAGCGTACAAGACACACATTTGTAATTATACAAAATGGGAAACAGTTTCACATGTTAATTTCTGACTCACCTGTTGAGTGGATTCAGTCTTTCACTTTTTCTTGACAATTCCCAACCAATTACAGACAGTTGAATAAGTATAATTACTAAAGACGTGTGGTACTAAATGAGCACAGTGTTTTTTACTTTTTGGTCTTTCAACATGTTGTTATTCAACTTAATAAATTAGTCATAATGAGTTTGGAATTCTGTGTTGCCATAGAGTTCTAAATGCTAGTATAATGGCCTCAGTAGGCTGAGAAAATGAACACCTTAAATATCAAATGCAGCATTTTAATAAAAAGTCAAAATTATAAAATGGATAACTTTCTTTTTGTGGAAGTCCATCAGGTATTGAGCCATAATGCCTAACCAAAATTAAAGGTCTAGAAAGGCGAATAATCTGTGTTGGAAAAACCACTGAACACTAACTCCCATAATGCAACATTTTGGATATAAACTTGTTTTTTTATGTTTCCCTATTGACCAATGGTGTGATGGAGGCGTGTGCTCAGCTTGCTTAACATCACACAGCAAGTCATAGTGCCACAAGCAGGTCACTTTGTTAGTTCAAGGCTCTTCTTCCCTGGCCAGTTGGACTGTAACTCTACTAGCTGTATCTGGCTCTGGTGGTGTGCACTTGCAAAAACTGATAAAGAAATATACTACATGCTATTTAATTAGCAAATTAAACATCTGGCCTAGAAAGCTAAAGCCACACCAAGAACAATGACTACACCTTAAATTGTGGTAGCTGTGGTTGATTTGGTGTTTCTGTTGACTGTGTTAGCTGTGGTAGTTGTGTTAGCTGTGGTTGCTGTGGTGGTTGTGCTAGCTGTGGTAGCTGTGGTAGTTGTGTTAGCTGTGTTAGCTGTGGTAGTTGTGTTAGCTGTGGTAGTTGTGAGAAAAGGTTTAATCTTAAACAGCTGAAAATCTTAATTGTCGCATGCTGCCTTCCCAGGGTAACATGGCACACGTTTTGAAAAGAGCCCCATGCCGCAGCTACTGAGGTCTAGAGACAATGACTCCGAACATGAAACCCAAATATCTCCATATAAATTGATGAGCCAAAACATGATGACCAATATGGCCTAAAATGCTGTTGGTTCTTTGCATGCCACCAAGATATTAGCGGCAGGTTCTGTAAGTCCTGTAAGTTGCGAGGTGGAGCTTCAATAGATCAGACTTGTTTGATCAGCACATCCCACAGATGCTCAACCTGTTTGTTGGTGGTTTGTCCCTCTTAATGCCACTGTTGGTAGGTACTAACTGCTGACCTGGAGCACCCTACAAGCTTTGCAGTTTCAGAGATGCTCTGATCCAGTCGTCTGTTTTTAATCAATGTCACTCTAGGTTTAACTTCTGCCCATTTCTGGCTTATCTAACTTTTTGACTATGAGTACTGATGGTTCACTTCTAATCTACATGCACCCTTGCTAGTGGATGAACAGTGTCATTGCTTCACTTGTATGGGTCATGAAGATTTGTCTTATCAGTGTATATAATGAAACAATACTTTTTGAAGTTGGGAAGTAACAAAGGGGGCTCAGGTGCCAGGTAAACGACATTGTCAGTCAGATTCTACTGTCGGGACAGGAGGCCAAAGCACTGTGCACGCTTGTGATGAGCCGACATACCTCTGGCTCAGCAAGAGCTGTTTATCACAAGGTGTAAGAGGACAGTTGTTGAAGTCTAAACCGGCTCTTGGTCTCGGCGTGGTTCCCTGTGTTCTGATGTGTTTTTTACTTTGTGTGCAGGTGAAGTCCAAGTATGAGCACCTCAAAGAGACACTTGACGCTGTGACTCAGGAGAGAGATTTAGCCCTGCGGGAGAGAACCCAGCTCCAAGTCAAACTGGAGAACCTAGAGCAGGTGCTAAAGGTGAGAGACTGGCTACTGGTTACCTCGTGTCAACTGGGTGACCACTGAGTGCTCCTAGCTCACGTTCTTTTCCAGAGCCTGACCGACTGAGCCTTTGCCAGCCTCTGCTATCACCTCCTTTATTGTCCACTCTTTGACCAACCTCAAAATCCACCGCCTCTAAAATCCTCTCTGACTTTATGTTCATCTCTTTGACTCTGACACCTCTTTTCCTGTCATCTCTCTAATATCCCTGACCTGTGTGTTGCCTTCCAGTGCCAATGTGGGACGAACCTTTTCCAGAAGCTGTGAAAGACTAGGAAGCTTGGAGCAGTCTGTGCTCCCCCAACAACCCCCATCCCTACAACCTCCCAACCCCCCTCTTACACCCCCCCCAACCAACCCTCTCGTCTCCTCTTCTCTTATAACGCCCCCAGCCTCCTCCCCTGCTAGATTGATCAGGTATCACATTCATGTGCATACGTACGGGGCGCAGCCCACTGTGGCCCCATTTTGAATGCTTTTCACCACCTCAGTGACCCTGCTAGCGCCTCCTCCGGTCTGCTTTCCTATGACACAAAAAGTCACCTGGCTGGGAGCTGTCCAGCACACGGCGGAATGCGGTTGTGCATGAACAGGCGGGTTTACGGGGTTCTCTGGGAATGTTGGAAGGGCTGGTAGAGGGGTCCGTGAGGGTTACAGAGCTGGGTTTGTAAACGCATAACCTGGGGACGGACGTATGTTGGACGGACGCATGAAACGTCCTTTCTACCCCGTAACAGCTCTGCAAGTCTGTTTCCCTTCTCACACGTAACTGAAGTCAATAGTATTACTGCGGATGGCACTCTGACAATGGTTAACGAAGGCCTGTCATTTCAGCCTTTGTTTTGTATGGCTTCTTTTGTTGCCGTGGATGAGGGTGGATGAGTTATCGCAACATGGCGTTTGCCCTTCCTTTTTACCAAAAATACTGCATCAATCGTAAGAACACTGCATTGCCAGGGACAGATCTTTAGTAGTGACCCTTCAAACGCAGGTTTTTTGTCACCGGAAAGGGAAGGCAAACCTCATACAGCTATTGGTGATTAGTTGATCACAACGCCAAAGCTTCTCCAGTCCTCGTCCTCAAGTCCAATTCAAACACACATTTTCCTATGTATTCAGAGAAGCTCCGTACCGGTCGTTGAAGGAAACATATGCCCGTTAACATCGATTGCAGACATTTCAACATAATTCCATCTACCTAAACTGAGGCGTGACCTCCTATATACTACGTATGTAAGACGCCGGTTTGTTGTGGACAGCGGATTGGAGACTTGGTGGTATGCCTGACGCGTTTGGGAGTTACTAACGGCAGTCCTCTCCACAGCATATGCGCGAGGCTGCGGAACGGAGGCAGCAGCTAGAGTTGGAGCATGAGCAGGCCCTGGCTGTACTCAATGCGAAGCAGCAGGAGATTGACCTCCTGCAGAAGGTAAGACGAACCGCGTTGCCGTGACAACAACCCCCGCGCAGGAAGTGGTCAGAGTTTCAGAGCCGCGCGTTTCGTCTAGTCGTCCATCTGCCTCGGAGAGCAAAGAGAGTGTCAGCGTAAAATTCAATATAGACAGTGGGGAATGGAGAGAGGGCTGAATGAACCATGGGGTGGATTTAAAAAATTAAAAATCTCCCGCGGACCTCCGGAGGCAATGGATAAACCGTCGCACATGAAACCTTCACCGTTGTATTTACATTTTTCTGGAGGCTAAGAGGACGATTTGATGTTTTGTTCTGCCTCTGAGCACAGGAGCTGACGTCAATCGTTCCAGGAGAGTGTGAGCGTAACAGAAAGTGTCACAAACACCTTCTTTCCCTCCATCTCTCTCTTCCTTTACAGTCTGTTGACACACGTGTTCTAAGTGTTTGAGCGTTTACACAACGTTATTCTCATGGCCTTCATGCAGACTCAAATACAGCACCTTCCAAGTTGCTGAGTGTTTTTGATTTTGACCGCCAGTTCTGTGCTTCAGTTCTAGATGAGTGGTTCTGTGTGTGTGTGGTTAACTTAGACTTGTGTTTCACAGGCTCAGGTTGAGGCTAAGAAGGAGCATGAGGGCGCTGTCCATCTGTTAGAGGTGAGCGTCAGTCTGGGTACTGGGGGGGGTGAGCATCAGTTTGGGTACTGGGGGGGAGCATCAGTTTGGGTACTGGGGGGGTGAGCATCAGTCTGGGGGGTGGGGGGTGGGTGTGAGCATCAGTCTGGGTACGAGGGGGGTGAGCATCAGTCTGGGTACTGGGGGGTGAGCATCAGCCTGGGTACTGGGGGGTGGGGGAGGGTGTGAGCATCAGTCTGGGTACGGGGGGGGTGAGCATCAGCCTGGGTACTGGGGGGTGGGGGGGGGTCGTGTGAGATTCAGTCTGGGTACTGGGGGGTGGGGGGGTGTGAGCATCAGTCTGGGTACTTGGGGGGGGTGAGCAACAGTCTGGGTACTGGGGGGGGTGGAGGCTGGCATTATTTCCACAGTATTTGTGGTTGTCTACAGTATTATTATTATTATTAACAATAAATATTGTTGCATGACTGCTCCAGAAAAGTGTATGCTATGATTTCAATGTACGAGTGTGCATACCAGTGTGCATACCAGTGTGCATACCAGTGTGCATATGAGTGTGCAAACATGTAACTGTGCTTGTTTTCCTTCCATTTCCTTGACTGTGTTATTGTGTGTTTCATGCTTATACAGAACCACTTGGACAGCATGCAGGTATTTCACAATGGTTTTTATTCACTTTACATCTGCATGGCTTTTAATGGAAGTAAATCACGTTGGAATGACATTTAACAGTTGGAATTGGCAATGCTTTAGAGATTTAAACTGATTCATGGACACACATTTTGTGCATCAACGGGACAATTTCAGATGCTAATTATAATTGGACAAATTTATATATATATGTATTTATTTATTTCGACTTTGAAACATGCGATCAAACAGCTGACCAATGTCACATAGTGGACATAAAATTGTCGATCAGTAATTAATTAATTGTTGCGATCTGTTGATGTCGCTCGCTAGCTGCTTTCTCCGCCATATAACATTGTTTAATCTGTGCAAACAGAAACACATTTGATTTCTTGACTGTGCACATTCAAAGGCTGTCTTATCTACACAGCGATGACTCAAACTCGCCCGCTCCATTCAGCCTGTCATTAAAGCATGTGCAAGCAGCCACACTCCACTGGGCACTGGGCCTGTATCCCCTATAGGAACAGGACAGGACAGAAGGGCATGGCTGGGAGTTGGGACAGGCCAACAGGAAAATCATTCTCATTATCTCTAATCATTTACATTTAGGTCGGAGTCCTATTCTAGTTCTGATGTCTGAGATGTTCCGTTTGGATGCTGCCATAACAATTGATAGTATGAGGAAGTTCTAACATTCATAGTTCTGAGAGAGACCAATTTAATGCCATCGCCAGGTTTTGACACTAGGTCATTGTGGTTGGTGTAGCATGTAGCATGTTTTCACTGGGCGGCTATAGCACGGGTCGTGCAGTGAACTTCAATAGTATTTGGACAGTGAGAAATGTATTGTTACATTGATCCTGTATTCCAGTACTTTGAATTTTAAACTACACAGTGACTACGGGGTTAAAGTGCAGGCTGTCAGCTTTCATCTTAGGTGATATTAAAATAGATGGAATCAAATAACAGCACATGTTCTACACTACAGCACGTTTTCTTCAGTATTCCTCATTTTTGGTTGCACAGAGGATATAGACAGATTAACATTAGCATGTACAATGAAGTTATCATGTATGTTAGTTGGTTGCATATGCTTTGCTTGAAGTCTGCAAACCTGTTGGTTTTCTTGCCATTACTTTGGCACATCTGTATGAAATCTGTCCACAACACCTCTTTTGGGTGTTTTTTTGGACTTTGTGTTTTTGCAGCACAGTCCAGCCTCTGTAGATCTGCTGGTGACGTTTTCTGTCGATAGTAGTGACAAACCCACACTTCATTCCTGGAGAGTGGCCCTGATCTGTCAGACAGTTCTTTGTTGGTCTTTTCTTGTTCCAGCAGGTTGCACAGTACCAAACATGAATTGTCATCAAATGTTTTGCCTATGGATCTGATCAATGTCTTTCTGAAGACAATCAAGATGAGGAGACATAAAACAAAACGTGCTGTAATTTCAAAATGATATATTTGATATGAATGAAAATACTTTTTGCATTACAGCTGAAAGTCTGCCCTTTAACCAATCCGAACTGGTGCCATAAAGAGTATAAAAAATGTGTCGCTACCCAAATGCTTTTGTAGCACATTCCACTCAGAAGAAGGCTTTGTGAGGACTATAGGCAGACCATCCATAATCCAGGACCACCAGAGTCCCTCATTCATCTGTTAGCATGTTCTCACGCTGGCAAGCAATCACATGTCTGCATGTCGGTCACTCAGAGCTGAATAAAACGGCACGGCATGAGTGCGGAACATTCCATTGTGTCCATACCAACACACCCAGGGGCGTCTGATGGAGAGCCTGGTTGTGTTGAGCAGTTGTCTATCCGCATGCGATGGTTAACGCTCAGCACTCAACCCGGCCCGAGGGAACCTCTTGAGCTGGACACCCCTGGGTTTCTTCAAAACCCGCCACTACACTGCAGTCTCCTCTATCAACAGACCAGTTTGGCGGGGACTGACAGCGTTTTTGTCCCGATGTCGAGAGCCGCGGATTTGACTGCATGGGTCTATGATGTTTTGACTTGCTGTTGCCCCTATTGGGTGTCGGCTTTCGTAACTCACAATGACTCTTGCCTTTATTTTACTACCTTGAAGTTGAGGAGCATTCCCCGCGCTCTGAACACAGTGCAGTTTTTGGTATGCATACTTCCTCTTAGTCGAGGCTGCTCTATAGAATACTGTGCATTAACTGTAGTCCTGCATGCGGTCTGCACTCTGTGACTAGTCTAGGTGTTTATGACTGGACTGTGTTTTGCTTGATAGGAACATAAATGTAAACTGCCTTTTTTCTCTGTACGTTTCTCTGTAAGTCCAATATCGTGTCCTACCTCATATGCTGTGTGTTTGTATTTCTGAAATAATACAGTGGCGCGTTTCAGATGTTCTTTTTCCTCTCACTGTCTTTCCGTCTGTTACTCTTTGCCTCTTTCTGCTTCGGCCTTCCTTTCGCCCTCGCCCTCTCACTCGCCAGGCCAAAGTCAGAGAGCTGGAGGAGAAATGCCGGTCGCAGAGTGAGCAGTTCAACCTCCTCTCCAAAGAGCTGGACAAGTTCCGGTTGCAGGCCGGCACGTTTGATATCCTTGGTACTGATCCGTTAACGGTGTGTGAGTCCCCCGGATCGCCCAACAAATCCCTCTCCCAACTCCTCAACGGGCTGGCTGCCCCCACAGGGAAAGGTTAGAGGAGTCCCTGAGTAACTGTTTAGCTTTAAAGGTTAGAGGAATCCCTGAGTAACTGTTTAGCTTTAAAGGTTAGAGGAATCCCTGAGTAACTGTTTAGCTTTAAAGGTTAGAGGAATCCCTGAGTAACTGTTTAGCTTTAAAGGTTAGAGGAATCCCTGAGTAACTGTTTAGCTTTAAAGGTTAGAGGAATCCCTGAGTAACTGTTTAGCTTTAAAGGTTAGAGGAATCCCTGAGTAACTGTTTAGCTTTAAAGGTTAGAGGAATCCCTGAGTAACTGTTTAGCTTTAAAGGTTAGAGGAATCCCTGAGTAACTGTTTAGCTTTAAAGGTTAGAGGAATCCCTGAGTAACTGTTTAGCTTTTCTGCCTGCCATGTGTGTCGTAGAACGGAGCCCATAGTCGCAGGGCCGCGCGTAGTCGCAGGGCCGTGAACAGACCGTTCAGGAGGCAGGTGCTGATAAATAATAGAGGACAATCCCCATTTGAAATTTAAAAATTACTTTCATAAGAAATATCATATTTTTTTAAGTAGCCAATCCCTGTACTCTGTCTATTTGCGGTCAGTGGAAAAGTCTCTAGTCTCTGGATCTGCCTAAAGTGGGTGGACACATCCCGGCTCTAATTGTTGGCCCTCTGGTTATATGACAATGCAAAAATCTTAAGGTGCCCCATAAAAATTGTACCCCTATACTCACCCTGCTCATCCAAAAGTCCTGTTTTTCTCCAGGCTTCATAAGAAATGAGCAGTTTATCCTGAATATGCCGAAATAATCGTGTACTGTTTAGTATTGCATACCATTTTGACTGTGATTATTGCGGAGTGATATACATCTGATTTTATCATGCACAGTCATTTTCAGATCAGGGCTTTTCCGTGTGTTTTGCCCCCAGGCAATGAGAGTCCGATGAGCAGATCTGTGATCTCCGAGTTGATCCGACCGCTCCACATTGGTGGGGATAGGCCAGAGCTCCTGTCAGTCAAGCCGACATTTGTCACCGGCAGCGGCTCAGTGGGCAGCTCCCAGCGAACCCTCCTCAGCGAGGTGACTCCTCCCATCATTCTCTGACTCCTCCCATCATTCTCTGACTCCTCCCATCATTCTCTGACTCCTCCCATCATAAGTAACCGCTCATTTAGTGTCATATCGATCAAGCCTCTGACACAATTAACCATTGAGAGGGTAAATACGTAGCCCTCATTATTTTTTTGTGTTATGGATAACCCTAAATTGCTTGTTTGCCCTTTTGAAAGACGCCCCTAAAAGGAGCAAAATATTTATATTAATTATTACGAAATGTCTTTTTTTAACTGCTTCCTGTTAGCAAAGTCTAAGGTGTAGTCGTTCTGGTGAAGGAGTAGGTTTAGGAAACACAGTGTGTGAAAAGGCCACTTTGTTTTCTTCTTTATTTTCTGCTGGGAGGATTGGCAACCATGTCAGTTGGCGACCATAGACTCTGCAATCCGGAAAGACCAAAATCATGCTTGTGGAAAACCACCTGGGAAGAGAAAACAATTCTATAAATGCTTTTTGGTTGTTGCTTAAGGATTGTTCTTTTTCTGGGCAGATGGACAAAGAACTCATCTCAACCAGTCGGACCAAAAAGAGGTTTACAGGCAAGGTCCGTTTGTGTATCGCCCGCTACAGGTGAGTACAGAAAACTGCTTTGAGATGCTTTACACACACACACACACACGCACACACACACACACGCACACAGTCTTATTAAAATGGCTCCCTGCACATCCCATTTCAGCAGTGTTTTCCATCCACATTGCTCCACTGAGTTTTGATCCCAGCTCTTAATAGTGATACAGTGCTGTGCTCTCCCTAAAGAAAATTAACTGTCAGCAGAAATAATTGGAATCCCCCAGAACAGAGGCAAATACATGAATAAAACCTAGTGCTGTCCACCCACACACTCTCACTCTCTATTTCTCTCTCGTTCTCGTTTATTCTGTCAGAAAAGTGTATACTTTAGATTAGACTTTTCAGGTTGCACTCAGCGATTCCCCTTTTACGGAGTGACATAAGTCTTCGGCAGTGTTTGTGACTGAGAAATCAACTGGACTTTCTCAGTCAAATGTTGTGACGTTATGAAAGCTGCTTATTGTCCATTAAACAATCCTGATATTGTGTAATTGTCCAATTTCTAACCTGGGTTTTGAACTCTTTAACCTACATAAATGTACCTTAAGGTAATTGTACACATCTTACTTGTGCCTGGTCCAGAGGAGCCTTCGCTTCACCCATATTTGTTGTTTTTCCCAGTTATAACCCTTGTAATGGGCCAAATGAGCATCCTGAAGCAGAGCTCCCCCTGGTGGCGGGGAAGTATCTCTACGTGTACGGGAGCATGGACGATGACGGCTTCTATGAAGGTCTGAATATTTCCCTCGAATCTGTCACATGTGTTTTCACTGTATGGGCAATCATTGAGTTGAAGGTTACATTACTCCAAAGGACGTGTCTAGTTAGCGAAGCAAAACAATTCTGATCGTTAGTAGGTATTTTTGGATCAATTTATTTATTTAAGGTGGATTTTCGCAATTGGCATCTCATCATATACTGTACCTGTCGTTAATATCTTGTATTGTGCTATTGTTGTTGTTAATTCACAGAATGGCTTTTTAAATACATTCCCCATTTTTTCGTGTCTCTATCACAGGAGAGCTGTTAGATGGACAGCAGGGCCTCGTCCCTTCCAACTTTGTTGACTTTGTTCAGGATGATGAGATGCCCTCTGCTAAGCACCGGGACGGGGCCAAAGAGTCAGGCTACCTCAGTAGTAACCACAGTAGTCTGGGCTCCACAGGACTGGCCAACATGGGCCTGAGTAACATTAGCAACCTGCTGTCTGACAGCAAGCTGGACCTGGGGGCGAGCCTGGAGAGAAATATGGAGAGGAACACGGGGACCAGCCTCGGTTCCACTCTCGGTTCCACTCTGGGTTCCTCGCACGGCTCCACACTAGGTAGCCACGTTGGTTCCACTCACAGTTCCAGTCATGGTTCCACGGGCCTGGGTTCCAGTCTGAGCAGCACCCTCAGCAGCCTGGGCAGCAGTAGCTTGGGAATGGACTTCCTGGGTTCCATGGGCTCCTGCGTCAACGGGACCGGGACCCTGGACGTCAGCATCGACGAGATCGGCGAAAACATCGTGCCTTACCCCCGCCGCGTCACCCTGATCAAACAGCTGGCCAAAAGTGTGATCGTGGGCTGGGAACCTCCGGTGGTGCCGCCCGGCTGGGGCTCCATCAGCGGTTACAACGTCCTGGTCGATAAGGAGGTGAGGATGAGTGTGCCCTTCGGCTGCAGGACCAAGTCCCTCATCGAGAAGCTCAACCTGGCCACCAGCACCTACCGCATCTCGGTCCAGTGCATCACGGAGCGCGGCCCGTCCGACGAGTTCCGCTGCACTCTGCTGGTGGGCAAGGACGTGGTGGTGGCTCCGTACTACCTGCGAGTGGACGGCATCACCCAGACGTCCGCCGAGCTCTCCTGGCAGCCGAGCAACAGCAACTACAGCCACACCATCTTCCTGAACGATGCCGAGTATGACATGGTGAAGGCGGGCGGCTACCAGTACCAGCTGTTCCACCTGAAGCCGATGACCGTTTACAAGGTGAAGGTCGTGGCACGAACACACCAGATGCCTTGGCAGCTGCCCCCGGAGCACAGGGAAAAACGGGAGATCTCTGTGGAGTTCTGCACCCAGCCGGCAGGTCAGCCCTTTCAACGTTCAAGTTCACATTAATTGGAAGAGCTTTATTGGCAACGGAAATGTTTGTTCACTTTGCCAGAGCAAGTGGAACATAAAAAAGTCGTAATAAATAACAAATGTGAATATGTATTCAATTGTTAGCACCCACACTTCGGTTGTCGGGGAATTTGAAAATGTTTGAACTTAGGAATTGGTTGACGTGTGGTTGACGTGTGGTTGACGTGTGGTTGTGTGGAACGTATAGTGTTGATAGGTCAGTCTGTTTCTGCAGTACAACAGTCTCACGGTGCTGCAGCTTCTTCTCCAGGCCACATTTGCACAGCAAATAGCGTTTTTGCTCTCAAATACAATGTCGGATAAAGCGTCTGGCAATTTAGGCTGCACATTGCCATGCATCTACAGGAGGGGCAGCTGAAGGAGGTGTAAGGGGAGGTTCTAGACAAGAGGGACAGCTGAAGGAGGTGTAAGGGGAGGTTCTAGACAAGAGGGACAGCTGAAGGAGGTGTAAGGGGAGGTTCTAGACAAGAGGGACAGCTGAAGGAGGTGTAATGGGAGGTTCTAGACAGAAGGGACAGCTGTAGTGGGAGCGGCTTTACCGAGGATTATCACTGGGAACAGTGGAACTTTACCTCACGACGCCATGGTGGGACTTGATAAGATAAAGGCGACATTTGAGGGGCTTTGAATTGCCATGAATTGATCTCGTTCCCTTGGATAAAGCCACCAATTACACGATTCACTTTGTGCCCTCCGCCATGTCATGAGTGATTTCAGTCCGCTCTCTATTGTCTTCTTTGAGTCAGACGCCCCCGCCCCCTGTCTTTGTGTTGAGTCATTTCCAATGTTGAGCTGGAGCTCGGAACATTTTGGAATCCCGGAGGTAATGAAGTCGGTTGTCCACTGTGTGACTGGCTAGAAGCTTATCGTACTCTCTGTTACGGACCACGTTGAAGGGAGGCCGCTGGAGAAGTCTGTCTGCCTGCACAAAAAACTGAATGGATATTGGAACTTGTATAACAAGGGTTTACACACGAGTTAGCCGTAGACACACGGGCCTTGTCCTCTGTGTTCCTCTAAATTAATAGACGGATTTTACTAAGATTATTTCTGTGAACATTTGAGGTCTCGTAGAAGCAATTCTTTAATGTCCAGTGCATCTCAATGTTCAGAGTTTTTAGTGCTGAGTCCTCTTTATAAAAAGCTATTAATATCTCTGCTGACACTCGTCAAGTGGGCAAATGTGATTAAGATGCATTGAAGCACATTGTCAGGCGGTGGCATGCTGCTCTACCGTACTTAATCAAGTATATTTTATAAAGCCCTTTTTACATCCCAACGGGTCACAGTGTGCTTATACAGATAAGCTCTGTTTCACTCTATTTTACTTTACTGTGTACTGATTCTGTCTCCACGCAATTCTCACCTAATCAGAAAGCGTACCATCTAGTTGTCAAAATGCAGTATACAGAACCTCCCTTTTCAATTAGATTTTATACGTATGGCGAAGGTCAATACATCTTGATGGTCGTCTGGGTACACGTGATTGTCGGTGGGGACAAGTGATGGTCGTCTGGGTACACGTGATGGTCGTCTGGGTACACGTGATGGTCGTCTGGGTACACGTGATGGTCGTCTGGGTACACGTGATGGTCGTCTGGGTACACGTGATGGTCGTCTGGGTACACGTGATGGTCGTCTGGGTACACGTGATGGTCGTCTGGGTACACGTGATGGTCGTCTGGGTACACGTGATGGTCGTCTGGGTACACGTGATGGTCGTCTGGGTACACGTGATGGTCGTCTGGGTACACGTGATGGTCGTCTGGGTACACGTGATGGTCATCTGGGTACACGTGATGGTCGTCTGGGTACACGTGATGGTCGTCTGGGTACACGTGATGGTCGTCTGGGTACACGTGATGGTCGTCTGGGTACACATGATGGTCGTCTGGGTACACGTGATGGTCGTCTGGGTACACGTGATGGTCGTCTGGGTACACGTGATGGTCGTCTGGGTACACGTGATGGTCGTCTGGGTACACGTGATGGTCGTCTGGGTAAACGTGATGGTCGTCTGGGTACACGTGATGGTCGTCTGGGTAAACGTGATGGTCGTCTGGGTACACGTGATGGTCGTCTGGGTAAACGTGATGGTCGTCTGGGTACACGTGATGGTCGTCTGGGTACACGTGATGGTCGTCTGGGTACAGACAATGACAGCACGTCTAAACTACTTTCTGGTAGTTTATTCCAGTTGCATGCAGCGTAACAGCTAAATGCAGCTTCACCATGTTAAGTTTTGACTCTGGGCTCTACTTGCTGTTTTGAGTTCACTGATTTAAGAGCCTTGCTCATTTATAATCTTCAAACATATGAGAAATGTATTCAGGGCCCAAACCGTTCAGAGATTTATAGACTATAAGCATTACTTTAAAATCTATTCTGTAACTGACTGGAAGCCAGCTAGTGCAAAGATTTAAAAACCGGAATGATGTGCTCTGTTCTCTTGTTCTTTGTTAACATTCTCGCAGCAGCATTCAGAATGAGCTGCAGCTGTTTTCCAGTCTTTTTGGGGAGTCCAGTTAAGAGCCCATTACAGTAGTCAACCCTACTGGAGATAAATGCATGGATTAGCTTGAGGTTAGGGTCACGGTTAGCATTAGGTTTGGGTTTAGGGTGAAATATAGGGAAAAACAACTCCGTGTGCATGCGTGCCTGTCAGTTTGTCTGCGGGCGATGGTAGCTCAGCACAGATGGGTCCTGTTGGTTGGCACGCAGGCAGCAGAGGTAGACAGAATGTACAAAAAACAACCTAACCGTCTCTGTCTTCTATAAAGTATATTTTGGACGGATATGTTGACTGTGTGACAGGGTTCCATATGATGTATAGATGTAGACGTGCATGTACATTTATTATGTTGGTAAATGTTGAAGTGTTCTTTAAATGGTGATTGTGTTTGGGTCCTTACAGCCCTGTGTTTCTGCCGTCCTCCTCAGGCCCCCCCTTACCTCCACAGGAAGTGCAGGTCCAGTTGGGACAGAATCCTGGGGTCCTGCAGGTGCGATGGAAGCCCCCCGTACTCACCCCCACGGGGACCTCCAACGGTGCCACTGTGATCGGCTACTCCGTGTGCACAAAGGGGCAAAAGGTGCCGGGGTCATGTATTATTAGTGTGCTGGATAATGCAGAAGCTCATGTTTAATGCAGTGGAAGGGAGGGAACATTTGTCACAGCTAATCTCAAATGCCGTGGTGGTGGGAGTGTAACCCTTCGCCGCCACCTGGTGGAGAGGAGGGGATGTCCCGGCAGCAGTACTCAGTGTTATGTAGCGCTCTGATTCGGGAACATACGTTTGCCCCATTTTGATGAAACATCCAATGTAATAAATTGTGTCTGTTGCGTAACCCCGTGAGAATTCAAGACGTGTGTCTGTCGTCCCGTGTGTGTGTCCAGATAGCGGAGGTGATGTACCCGACGGCCGATTATGTGACAGTGGAGCTGAACAGGATCCAGTGTCTGGAGGCCAGGGAGGTCATTGTTAGGACGTTGTCCGCCCAAGGAGAGTCTCAGGACTCCCCTGTGGCCACCATACCGCACAATATCCTGGGGCCGGTTCATCACTCGCCTCACCACCGCCCCCCGGCACACCCCCATTCTATGCCCCCACACCACCCCCCCTACCCCCAGATGTACCCCCCGTCCCACCCACAACCTCAGGTCCCTCTGCCTCCACCTCAGCCTCACGGTCCTCCCCAGGTTCTGCTCCACCCGGCGCCACACCCTCAGCCCCAACACCAGCCCTACCCCGTCACCAAGACCCAGTTGGGAAGCGAAAGAGAGTCGGAAACCAAAGAGCACGAGGCGGGCCCGCGGCCTGGGCACCCCTGGGAGCGCTCCCCGTCGCCCCTCCCTCCTCCCATGCGTGGGCACCTTCTGGGGCCGCCCCACGTCCAGGGGCGCCGTTCGCCCTCTCCTCAGAGGATCCTGCCCCAGCCTCAGGGAGCCCCGATACCGAACACTATCGCCAAGGCCATGGCCAGGGAGGCGGCACAGAGAGTGTTTGCCGAAAGCAACCGGGTGAGGCGTAGCACAGACACTTCAAACGGACGCATAATTGTTGTAATTCCATTTAGCTGAGACAAAAAGTAGCAGCGAGAGCACGGCCTTCTAGCCTCTTAACACTGGAGGGCGCAGTTGAGTCAACCATGCTGATTGGGAACGCCTGTTCTACTGTGTCCGCGTGACCACACGACCTGCATCCGTACAAACGTCTAGTTTGGTCTCTCGTTTTCTCCTGACTCAGATTGAGAAAAGGAACATCTTCAGCGAGCGCAGCGTGAACTCTGATGAAGAGGAGGACGGCTATGACTCGCCCAACATCAGGAGGAGAGGGGCCTCTGTGGACGAGTTCCTTAGAGGCTCCGAACTGGGGAGACCTACACGGGTAAATGAGAAAAACAACTTCAATACAAATAATACGTTTAAATCTACTCCATTCCCTTGTTTTTTATATTATGTATACATATACAGTGTATCTTCATTAATAGCAATACATGAAGTAGGATTTTAAAGTTGAAGCAGAGAATATAGCTGTGGTGTCCCCCCCCGGTCCCCCAGCACGACTACAGCCACAGCCACAGTGAGGAGTACCAGACGGAAAGCAGCCGCGGCTCGGACCTCTCTGACATCATGGAGGAAGACGAGGAGGACCTGTACTCCGAGATGCAGTTGGAGGAAGGCCGTCGACGGAGCATCAACTCTCACAACACCCTCAAGGTACATGGCGGTGGCGTTTTGCGGGGCGGGCTGAGTCACGGGTGGACCATCTCATCTCCGGTGGTCTCCGCTGTCTACGTGCAGGCCCAGTGTGGCTTTGCCTGCAAAGCGTTCCAGCCTGGTATGAGCTGAACAGCCAATCTGCACATCAGCACATCCATGTCAAGGCTTTAGCAACCCGTCTGTATGGCTGTACCTTAGAATAGGAGCATGTTCTGTATGACGAGAGGGCCACACGACACTGTATGATTTTGCACTGTCTACAAAAAAACTCTGTGTTTAAAACTGTGTTGTTCAGGGATTTCAGCGGCCAAACTTTGGCGTTATTATATAGTGTACCATTGGCTACGAGGCCCGTGGCATTTGGAATACATACGATACGGGAATCTCATTTAACACTGGAAGCGCCAGAGCTGTTTTCACTCCTTAAATCGCCAGAGCCCCGCGCCCGCTGGCGTCATTAGCATACGAATCATCCCAATTAGCACCTTCATTCTCCTCCGCAGCTTCACCATCCATTCACTGAGTAACCTGCCATCAACAGCATAAGATCATCTACTGTGTTATCATCCTGAATTAAATTAATTAGGATGAATTATGAAGTAAAACATTTTACTAAAATAGTATGTATTTATTGTCTTATGTAGGCCTAACCATAGATTACTAATATACAACCATGATTTTAAAATGCACAAGCTATGACATTTAAATTTCTAAAAATCGAATAAATGAAAATCCATCTATCTGTATGTCCTATTTTGATGTAGTAAATGCTGAAACATTTTAGATCACAAGCGATGTGCAATCAAATGATTTGCGCATGATTGGCCGTATATAGACATATTGCAACGCAGACTCTTGAAATAAAAACATTAGGCTACAGTGTATAATTCGATCGTTTTTATTTGTAAAATGTATTATAGTAATTACAGTCCAGTAACTAAGGCAATAAAACACGTATTTTAGAACACAGTTTGTATATTGGTCACGGTGGGGCTGTATATGAATGGGCTGTATAGATGAATGGGCTCTATACATACATGTGATTGGATGAATTCGTTCTGTTTATTTAGTGAAACATATTTTTTCTTTTAAACTTACCTTTTTTTTCTAGTTCATTCAAATTCAACCAAGTCTTCGCAGTCTTTTGTCTGCCTGAGCAGGACACGCAAACTAACCGGTTGCACCGCACACAGTGTTCATTAGTGTTGTTGCGAGTGCACATGAGACAGCAGCAAACTAATCCGTTATATATATCCAGTTTCATATAGATCAGACCAAACGAGTCCCGTTTCATATAGATCAGACCAAACGAGTCCCGTTTCATATAGATCAGACTAAACGAGTCCCGTTTCATATAGATCAGACCAAACGAGTCCCGTTTCATATAGATCAGACCAAACGAGTCCCGTTTCATATAGATCAGACTAAACGAGTCCCGTTTCATATAGATCAGACTAAACGAGTCCCGTTTCATACAGATCAGACCAAACGAGTCCATTTTCATTCTCTTTCTGCCGTATGAGTCCCGGACTTATGTATGTCCCACGTCCTTCTCTGTTCATGAAACTCTGTGAGTAACTTTATTTATCGCTCATATGTAGTAAGCCTAATAATAATTAGGGTTTATATTCGTTTAATTTCGATACAAAACGATATTTTGTTGAAGTCTATTGTAGGCTATATGAATACAATACACTGAGGTTTATTCGTATAGCCTACTTTATTATTGAGTGCAATAGGCGCATGACACATGGAACTAATAAATAATTACAAATTAAATGAATGGGCTGTATACTTTGATGTAATTGAATGAATTCGTTCTGTTTACTTAGTGAAACATATTTCTTTATAAACTTACTTCTTTTTTCTAGTTTATCAAATTCAACCAAGCCAATCAATCTTTTGTGTGCGTGTATCTCGCAGTCTATTGCCTGCGTATCGCCCATTCAACCATTGACGTCATAAGCCCAGTGAGGTGTGATCGGTGTCTGGGTACCGCAATTAGCCCCTCTTGGGTACCAACGCCCAGCGGCGTGGGGTTTTGGCGACAGGAGAGCAGTTTAGGTATCAAAAAACATGTAAATAGTAGTTTTATATAGTGTTCGGTTTGTGATTTAGCAATTCTGAAAACGGGACAAGGTAAAATGCACGTATTTAGGAAAAGTCATGGAAGGACGAGACTTTCAGCTTTTCAACATTATATATTTATTTCAATTACTAACTGCAACGCCCGCGGGCGTGGGCTGTTGGCGCTTCTAGTGTTAAGTGAGTCCGGCTCCTTAAATGGAATTTTCACTTTGTGTCGTGTCTGACATGTTCTTATGTTTGTCTTTTGTTTTCCTGACGTTACCGACGGTTACCTTTGTGGATGTGTGAACCTGTCTCCATTGAGTGTGTTTCAGCGGGGACTGGATGTCTCTCTCTCACCAGTAATCCGTTTTGTACTACATTACGCTTTACTGTAGAGTGAGACTTTTAGTATGAAGTTACATTTGCCGGTTTGTTAGTCATAAGCAATAGCACAGGTTTTTATCTGTATTCATTGGAAGTGTTGATTTGAATGGCCCTCAGTTCACTTGTTGAGAGCAGTGCTGTGTTGTGATGATGCCTCACAGTGTACGAATCCAGACACACCCAATAATCATACAAAAAAAATTATCGAAATATGTCATCGACACGTGAGAACCTCCTAGACATTTGAACCTTTCCCAAAAGTCCTGAGATCGCTCCTCTCCATTTGAATGTATATTTTGCGCTCGGTGAAGTGTGTTTTACTTAGAATGGATCGTTCACTCGACATGCTTTGGGAGTGTGTCAACTTTCTATTCATGAGGATTTAACATGAGGCAGATTTTACTCCAGCTGGTCTAAATCCTCTGACAGCTCCATTATGATTGTCCCTGCCCCTCCATTTGGCTCCTCCCCCAGGTTCCTGATCAGCGCATGCCATTTCCCTCAGCTCACGGAATGACACTGCACGTCTTACATCGGCCCATTCTGCCACAAATAACTAATTCTGTTCTTATTTTGTCTTCTTTTCCCATTTAATTTTTTATTCACACACTGTGTTGTTTCCTGCCTGTTCTAACGCCTTCGAAATATAATTGAACCTCCCAAATTTAAACCAAACTCTTAATTGAAATGCCAAACCGATCCGCCGCGCGGCCGTCCCGTCCCCGGCGGCCCAGGCGTACTACAGACGCCAGGACCTGGCGGAGGAGAGGGACTGCTGGGACCTGCACAGGGAGGTGGTGAGACAGACGTCTCTGCGTAGTAAACGCCTCCACAGCATCCCCGAGGTGGCTGAGGACGAGCCGGACGGAGGCGAAGGGACCACTCCGCACGGTCCGCACCTTCACTTCGACGCCGGGATCCCACCTGGTACGCCGCCCCGTGTTCACCGCCAGGGACCGCACGTTTACCGGCACGACCGTCTCTCGCCCGGCAAAAACCGCCGTTGCCTGCTGCAGCGCCAGCACTCCTCGCCGCGCTACGGCTACACGCTAGAAGAGCGCAGCATGCGCCGACCCTGCCGCCAGACCACCAAGAGCCCAGACAGCGGCCTGGACTGCGGCAGCGAAGAAGAGGGCTCTTTGGCCTACCGGATGGGTTACACACACTGTCCGGTCCGCTACATCCACTGCGAGGGCCCCGTGGAGCGCCAGGCCCTGGCCGCCGGCAGGAAGAGGCAGCTGACGCGCCAGTGTAGCATGGACGTGGATTACTGTGACGGCCTGAGGACGGGTCACGTGTCCGACCTGAGGAACCGACAGGCGGTCTACAGGCCCGGCCGGGAGCGCGAGGCCGGCCACAGCCCGAGGCGTTACCCCGTGGGCGAAGCCTTGAGCGCGGACAGACTCAACGAGCTGGACAGGGCCCATCACAGGGATCTTAGGGCCAGCTATGTGAACAGGCTCAACAGGGTCTCGGACCAGCCGCTGGTGTGTGTGACTCAGAATATGCTGTACATTCCACCATCAGCAGTAAAACCATACCTGCTCGCTTGGTGTTGTTTTTCTCACTATGGATCGCCCCGTTTGTATTGATTTGTTTTTTTGTTCTTCGTTCACGTTCATGGTGATTCTTCTTTTTGTGTTTTTTTCTCTTCATGTGAGTAGTTTAATTGTTCTTAGAATGTCCGGTGAGTTTTTTGGTGATGCTTTTTTGATTACCTAAAGGCCATTTCTGAAGGTTTTTGTTTCTGATGTCTCAATGGCTAAAGATTACTTTCAAAACAAAATGGCGTCTCAACCATAACAGTTTCAGCAAAGACTTTTATAACCAACCCAAGATTGACCATAAGTTGTTGTATTTAATGTTAGGCTAAGAGAATCCGGAAATGAGGTGGCAGTGCCAAGCCAGATGGGTCCTATTGGCACGTTTGAGCATCTCAAGTGTTGTTCTGTTAGGGAATGTTACCCAGCAAATTTAACGTTTGCAGTAACAAAATGTTGCGGAATATGCACTCTTTCTTAACCACAGGTTTTCTTTAAACTTAGTTACAGGTCTGTAAATCGCAAGAATTTAGCCCGCGCCTTCCATATGAGGTCTCTGTTCTAGCTAGCATGTCGGGTTTGTCATTGCTCATTAAAGTTGGAGTCCTGTGTGGTTACATTTGACGGTCACCCCTTAAAGTCTTCTAGCCGATCCACCTTCATCATTGGAGGAATTCTCTCTCTCCTCTTCATGTTCTCAACCTTCTCAACAATGTCCATCTCTTCTCATACAATGCACACACACAGCAGTGGTTGTCGTTTTTGCTTGATCTCGCTCGCCATCTTTGTTCCATCTCCTGAAGCCCTTATGGTTGTCCTCAGCTAACCATGTCTTTCTCCATTCTAATCTCTTTCCTCAACTCCGTCACTCACTCCCTCGTCACATCAAGGAGCTGACATTCACAGAACAAAAAAACAAATGGTCTTTAGCTAAACATCTGATCCAGTTGTCTGGGGATGATTTTCTTTTTTTGACAACATGTTGGTTTTCTTGTCTTTGTTTTATTGGTTATTTTTATTTATGTTTTGCCTTCTTAAGGGCAGATTGGAGTGTCATAATTAGCTCTTATGGTTTTGCAATTCTTTTTTAATAGCTGGTTAGTTCTGTAAGAGGCAGTTGGTTTCATTCTATTCTGTGTTTTTATCTCCTTCTAAAGATTATAGGGAACTCCCCCTCACATGGAAATTGCCATGGCGATCGGCTGGACCATTCAGGTAGAAGGCCGGTCCACGGCGGCAACCTCCCCCATCGGCGTCCCATGATGGTTCCTTCCATTGGTTAGTGTGGTCACCATGTCCGGGGAAGCCACGTCCTGATCTACAGGGACTCTGGGGTTGTGTATATATTTAGCGTTGCCTAGCCTGTGTGAGCTAAGCTGAACATCTCTCCTATAGACACATGACCTTCACACATGGAGATGTCCATAGTAGCAGGCTCCTATACCCTCATTCCCATATCCTCCTAAAGCCATCTCTGAGTTGGCTGTTAAATAGGACAAGGCACCTGTTTAGTAGTTTGCCTCTGTCAGGCACATGAGGATATCCACAGTTACAGGTCTGTAGTACGGTGGATGTACTGACCGGGTATCCACAGTTACAGGTCGGTAGTACAGTGGATGTACTGACCGGGTATCCACAGTTACAGGTCGGTAGTACGGTGGATGTACTGACCGGGTATCCACAGTTACAGGTCGGTAGTACGGTGGATGTACTGACCGGATATCTAGTTACAGGTCTCTAGTACGGTGGATGTACTGACCGGATATCCAGTTACAGGTCTGTAGTACGGTGGATGTACTGACCGGATATCCAGTTACAGGTCTGTAGTACGGTGGATGTACTGACCGGATATCCACAGTAACAGGTCTGTAGTACGGTGGATGTACTGACCGGATATCCACAGTAACAGGTCTGTAGTACGGTGGATGTACTGACCGGATATCCAGTTACAGGTCTGTATTACGGTGGATGTACTGACCGGATATCCAGTTACAGGTCTGTAGTACGGTGGATGTACTGACTGGGTATCCACAGTTACAGGTCTGTAGTACGGTGGATGTACTGACCGGATATCCAGTTACAGGTCTGTAGTACGGTGGATGTACTGACCGGATATCCAGTTACAGGTCTGTAGTACGGTGGATGTACTGACCGGATATCCACAGTAACAGGTCTGTAGTACGGTGGATGTACTGACCGGATATCCACAGTAACAGGTCTGTAGTACGGTGGATGTACTGACCGGATATCCAGTTACAGGTCTGTATTACGGTGGATGTACTGACCGGATATCCAGTTACAGGTCTGTAGTACGGTGGATGTACTGACTGGGTATCCACAGTTACAGGTCTGTAGTACGGTGGATGTACTGACCGGATATCCAGTTACAGGTCTCTAGTACGGTGGATGTACTGACCGGATATCCAGTTACAGGTCTCTAGTACGGTGGATGTACTGACCTGTATCCAGAGCCCATCTCTTCCTTAACACCTTCCTCTGTCTCGCACAGTGTGAAGCATTGCTGTTTTACACAAACTCCAGAGTTATTCAACCCTGCCCCCCCCATCTCCCATGACCCCTGACCTTCCCCTATTCCTGCTGCCCAGGAGAAAGCCCAGCCAGGCCATGTACCTCACCATGTAGTAGAGCAGTGTGGAGGTGACAGTGGTGGTGGTAATTGGGGGTGGGGGGTTCTGACGGTAACGCTGTGATCTGATTGGTGTCTTCTATAGAGATCACCATGATGGAGAGTAACAGTGAAGGGAGTGAGGGGAACCTCTCACCTGGGAAGGAGGATGTTTACTATCATGGCAGTGTAGCTCGGCGCAGGAGGTGGAGTCATCATGGTAGGTGGAGTCGTCATGGTGTGTGGCCCGGCTCTCTCTCAACAAAAACATGTTACCGTGAGTCCCAGAGGTGAGAGACCCGAGGTGAGAGACCCGAGGTGAGAGACCCGAGGTGAGAGACCCGAGGTGAGAGACCCGAGGTGAGAGACCCGAGGTGAGAGACCCGAGGTGAGAGACCAGAGGTGAGAGACCCGAGGTGAGAGACCCGAGGTGAGAGACCAGAGGTGAGAGACCAGAGGTGAGAGACCAGAGGTGAGAGACCAGAGGTGAGAGACCAGAGGTGAGAGACCAGAGGTGAGAGACCAGAGGTGAGAGACCAGAGGTGAGAGACCAGAGGTGAGAGACCAGAGGTGAGAGACCAGAGGTGAGAGACCAGAGGTGAACAATAGTCTAAAACTGGAGTGTGAATTTGACCCGAAGCTGGGGTCCAACGCAAAAGATGGCTTTTTCTGGAGCTGAGGATTTGAGTGCCTCTGCTGTCTGAATCCCAGACCTCCCAATGGCTCCGCTGTCTGTTCCCTCTCTTCACGTGTCCTTTGTGTCACCCCTTCATCCCCTGTCTGTTCCCTCTCTTCACGTGTCCTTTGTGTCGCCCCTTCCTCCCCTGTCTGTTCCCTCTCTTCACGTGTCCTTTGTGTTGGCCCTTCTTCCAGTCCTCCTCTACCCTTCTCCCAGGGGCATATGGCTGATGATTTTGCATGACTTATTATTGACAGTTTAGTGAGAAGGAAAACCATGGCGTAATCATGGAGTAAGTGTCTGTCGTTATCACCTCATTGCACACTGATCAACCCACTGTCATCAAAACCAAACACCACTATTGCCTCATTAAAACACAATTAAATGTAAATGTTCTCTGAATTGCACAGTTGAAATGTTAAGAGCTCCAGGAAATCCGTAGTCGGGTTAATTTTGTACCTTTTCCCTGTCCCTGACACTGTACTGCCGTGATAAATCCGGGTCCTGCTATGGCATTTCATGCGTTAATTTCAATCAGAATTACCCATTAGCATATTGAGCGTGATACCGTACTGCTGATGTGACCGTGGTTTTAGCCGAACGCTGATATTTCAATGTGCGGAACACATGCATTCCAGCTGAGCTCTGTGAGACGGTGAACTGTAAAACAGCAATGAGGTGGACCACTGTGTTCCTCTCCACCTGCCATGTGTATGGTCATTAGTCCCCCCCCGAGCATCCCACGGCTTGACTGGTGCTGAGCTCCCTTTTCCCACGGTTTTACTCTTTCTAGGAGCGGTATGAAAGTGCAGTGGTGGTGGTTGTTGTCGTCGCGTAGAGCCTGCCAGCACTGAGACGTGTGAATAAACACCAATCTGTGTTATGGAACCTGACGGCTCTCGCAGAAACATAACACGTGTAGTAGATTTTGCCGTGTTTATTTATTAGCGGTCTTCTAGAAACGTGTCACGTCCTTTGAGGATAGTCAACATGGAGATGGAAAGGGTACTTCCTGAATGCCTCACTTTAATTTCCTGTCAGCTCTGTTGTCTCTTCCACTCTGGACCCCAGCCGGTCTGTGTGCCGTAGGCCGGCAGTAGCAGGAATGGCGTACGAAGCAGTGCCGTCTCATGTCTTTCAGATGGGTACGGCGAGCATGGTCGTGGACACGGCCGAGGGCGCCGGTCGCCGGAGTATTACGATGAGTCAGAGGCGGAGGACCTGGCGCGTATATTTGTGGCCCTGTTCGACTACGACCCCGTGTCCATGTCCCCGAACCCCGACGCTGCTGCTGAGGAGCTACCCTTTACAGAGGGCCAAATCATCAAGGTGAGGAGGATGGGTCCACTGTGGACAGGTTTAGTCAGGACCCAAGTTTAGCGAGCTAGATAATCTGTGTAATCTGTGATCTGCCGTCTCCGGTCGCTAACCTCCTTCTCTGCACTGGTCAGGTGTTTGGGGATAAGGACACAGATGGGTTCTACAGGGCAGAGATCCGTGAGCGACTGGGCCTGATTCCCTGTAACATGGTGTCTGAGATCCAGACTGAGGACGACGGGATGATGGAGCAGCTTCTCAAACAGGGCTTTCTACCACTCAACACTCCTGTAGAGAAATTAGGTAGGGTACCACCTGGACGAACGCCTGTCTCCTGCATCTTGTCTCCACCTCTTTTGCCCCCCTGCGTCTTTTCTCATCTGTGTTCTTCTGCTTTCTCTACACACACGGATGCTTGGTGACAATCTTGTTTCCTCCTTTTCCTTTTCATATATGCGTTGCCGTGAAGTGAACTGTGACCGCTTCAAAGATGGCCGCTCAATAAACCGCAGGTCCCGAAAGTCCAAACGAGGTCTGTGTTTTTGTTAGATTTCTGAATCTTGGCTTTGTCTCCTGGTGTTGACGTGTTGGAGCTACTTGGCAATTAACACACAGCATTTTGTTTGGAACCCAGGGAAAGTAGCTGATACTTTGATGTTTTGTTACCATTTGTCTGACTTAATGTTTTATTTACTGTATATTTTATGTTATGATTTATTGGATAGATAGTAGTATGCAGTATTAAAACATGGCTAGACCACCCTGGACTGTGCCTTTCAAAAATGTTCTTGGATTCATAATTTAGTAGGGAATTATGGGTAGCCTACTTCCCCAACATGGGACCAAGATTAAGTAATTAGTAAGTCCAGAAGTCTCTCATTTGGTTAAGAGTCAACGGTTAAGACAGGTTTTTCTTTTTTACAACTGAGATGATTACATATTTTTTTGTTGAATTCTCTATTAACTTTATTTCATCAGTATTTCACATTACTTTACATTACCTCACAACTGAATTTCATTCCAAGCTGTATTTGTGGGAGTTCAGGTGTTTCACTAAGTAATACGTTGTGGCTACGCATCAGTCATTTTAGTTTTTCATGTTTAGCACACTGCTTTTATTGTCCTCCCCACCTCAATGTGGTCGTCAAATACAATTGTAACGACTTTCTTAACCGAACCAGACGCCGTGATTGCTTGTTTTCAATCACGTCCCAATTGACGACATACAGCTGTAGGAAGAGCTCAGGACCAAAGTACAGAGCAAATAAAGTTACCAGTAATCTGCAATCCTGACAGCTCCTGCAAAAGTCAGGCACAAAATATGTCTAGCTGTGAGGCTCCGATACTTTAAATGTATTAAAGGCGACAAAAAGTTAGACATAACGCTCGTTAAAACCTTAACTTTGACAGCCATAATAAAAAGTTACATGATAAATTACATATAACTTTTTTTTTAACCTTGGCTTTTCTGCTTCTCCTCCTATTCATTTTTTATTTCTCCATCGACTGATAACCCTCGTTATCAATGGCTTGTCAGTGTGTCACACGTCAGGTCAGGTTACTGACACAGGGTGTTTAGTGTGTGTCGCGGGGGCGTGGCAGCTCAGTTAGACACACATTCACATTTATTACAGCGCTAACTACAGCCAATCGGCTGGCCAGTAGTGGTGCGTCCAACTACAGCCAATCAGCTGGCCGGTAGTGGTGTGTCTAACTACAGCCAATCAGCTGGCCGGTAGTGGTGTGTCTAACTACAGCCAATCAGCTGGCCGGTAGTGGTGTGTCTAACTACAGCCAATCAGCTGGCCGATAGCATTCTCCTAGAGAATGTGAAGGTGTGTCTAACTACAGCCAATCAGCTGGCCGGTAGCATTCTCCTAGAGAATGTGACGGTGTGTCTAACTACAGCCAATCAGCTGGCCGGTAGTGGTGTGTCTAACTACAGCCAATCAGCTGGCCGGTAGCATTCTTCAAGATAAAATGTGTTTCCCCACCCTGGTCACCGGCCCAACAACCAGCAGCTCGGTGGGGGTGGATCCGATTCTCTCAATTACTCACTCCGGCATTGGGGAGTCGTTCCTTATGGCTCCTACCTGTTTTTATAATTGAATAATAATCAATGGATCAGTGTGTAATCGTCATTGTCGTTGACTGTCGGCGATCTGTGTGTCTCCGTCCAGAGAGGAACCGGCGAAGTGGCCGTCAGCCCCTGTCATCCACACGTAGGATGGTGGCTCTGTATGACTACGACCCCAGGGAAAGCTCTCCCAATGTGGACGTGGAGGTACTGCCGAGGCCCCTCCCATCTTACCTCACCTGCTCATCAGGATGCATGAGATTGAACGCATGTAAACACGACATCAGCAGAAGTAGTCAGTCAACCGTTGATACGATGCCGTTCAGTTCAGTGTTTCCTGTATGTCCGACTGTGGGAGTTGTCTCACAGCTTATACACCAACAGTACGCAAATGTTTTACTGTGACTATGTGGCTAATAGAGAACCTTCCCGGTTGAGGAGCATTACCGCTAAGTCAGGTGTAGAGCTAGTTAACCTCTTATTTCCCAAATCTGCTCCCGCCTTAATGATGATCTGGTCCATATGAGAAGCATAACTTGTTCCTGTTGCACCTATGGCCCTTCCCCGTGGTTTCACTCACTCTCACCTTTCTATTGGCACGGCCACAGACACAGTGTGGGAGAGACAGGCTCAATGAGGAGGTGAGTGAGCGGAGCGTTCGCCCTCTTGTGTGTTTACTCCCAGACTGTTGTTGAGTGTTTTGAGGAGGTGTTGAGTAGGTGGCCTTCACATGGTGGAGGCGGGGCCCCAGTATGCACCCTGTGAACACGGCCTCTAACCCCCACTGCCTGCGCTGGCACACCTTGACACACCTTTGTTCGGCCCCTGCGTTGGCCCCTTTGGTCTGTGTGTTTTGGTGAGGTTTGTCGGCGTGGACGGTAGATAGCAGTCCAGTATGCCTACTGTCTGTAAATCCTGTCTCGTCACATTCAACACCCCCCGGTGCATTTGATTACAGGCCAAACGTTTGAAACCTCTCTCTGTTTCGGCAGGCTGAACTGACGTTCTGCGCCGGTGACGTCATAACTGTCTTTGGTGAAATTGATGAAGACGGCTTTCATTATGTAAGTATGTAGGGGTGTGCAAAAAAATCGATTCACATTCGAATCGCGATTCAAGCTTTGCTGATTCAGAATCGATTCATAGAATTCCAAAAATCGATTCATATTTTTTTTTTATGCCGTGTTATTATTGTCCTGAAATGAGTTGCAATTAGTTGCAAACATTTTTATTTTTGCATGAAGACAAAGTAATATCAAAATACATTTAATTTGTTGCGTTTCTTTTCTTTAAAATTATATGTCTACTACAATCCATCACTTAGGAAAAAGTAAACTACATTTACATACTGTGAATCGTTTTTTTGAAGCGAAAATCGTTTTTGAATCGAAAATCGATATCGAATCGTGAAATTTTCTGAATCGTGCACCCCTATAAGTATGTATGTGCAAGTGCAATGTGGCTTTAAAACAATTAACGGTGTAGCTGGCGGGAAAAGCTGGAAATGCAAATACAGACGCCTGGAAATGAGTGACGGTGAGAAAGACGTTCGTAGTAAAAGTAGAAGTATTGATAACAATAAAGTAGGATTTTTCTTCCATTTGTGTAGTTCTCTGCATTGCGAATCCCATTGTTGTGTTTCTCCCGTGACCCCTCAGGGAGAGCTCAATGGACACAAGGGACTCATTCCCTCAAACTTTCTTGAAGAAGTGCCTGATGACGTTGAGGTTTTTCTCACTGACACTCCATCTCGAGACTCTCGATACCCGCAGGACGCCGCCGCGCGGATAAAGACCAAAAGGGTACAGGCTCTTTCGCAGTACTAGCCCTCTATCATCCATTTACTTTTTTCCGTTCCCTTTATCTCTTTTGCTCTCCTTGAGTTTTCCGTCTGTGCTTGTGAGTGATTCATTCCTGAACCTATGATGGGAATTTAAAGCATTATGCTGTAAAACATTGTTGACATCTCAAGAAAATATTCACTCTTGACAGAGGTACTTTTATTTTTTATGTTGACTGCTGGGAAGGGAGAAAACGTATGCATTGTAAAACGTGGACATATTCATAAAGCATTCTTAAAGGGAATGGACGGATTAAAATAAATGCAGAAGTTCAACTTGTCATGTAATGTCTAAAAAAATAAAGCCGTCAACGGGCAATGTTTTTGCTCATGCATATATGGCGTGGTAATAAATGCTTTATGAATATTACCGGTGTTTGATTTAAAATAGTTTCTATTCTAGTAAATAGTTTTGATGTACTGGAGGATGAAGAATATGTAGACAGTAGCAACGCATGTTCTCTCTTTAAGATGCATGAATTTTCCTTGAACCATTTTATAATGAAAAATAAGTCTAGTACAGTATAACTTTTGTATTTGCTCCTCAGTCCCTTGTTTTTGTATACTGCTTACTTGTAATATAGCACACGAAAGACATAAAAAGCTTATGTTGCTCTTTGAGATCATTTCAAAAGTAATCGTACTGCTAGCTGTAAAATATGTGAGAATAGCTCTATGTTTAACATTTTAATTGCAAGTTAATGCTTGAATATCAACAGGTTTCATCTGAAGTTCCTGGGTTGGTTTTATGATTTACCATTCTCATAGTGCAGACTGTTGAAATACCATCACTGCATTTTTTTTCTTTTCCTCACCCGCTTGGCAAAACAGAAGAAGAGTGTTCATTTCACACCTTAAAGGCTCTGTTTCCGTCACGTAAGTGAACAACTGAGGATACCACGGTTACGCTCCTCACGTCTTATGCAGATGACATGGGTTCCCTTAGTTTCTGGTATGCAACACACTTTTTACAACTTTTATTTTTTGCCCGTTTATATTCCTGTGTATTTCTCTTTACGTTTCCATTTTTTAAATATATATATTAGACTGAAAACATTTGTTGATAGATTACTGTGGACCAAACCAGGACGACACATTTGACCCCAGTGTACATGCTTTTATTTGACTTCAGCTCGATGTAAAAGCATTTCGGTTGTTGTGTTAACTTAAGGACGACCACCCTAGCCAATGCATTAGACCAGGAGCATGGTATCTTCAGTTGTTTCTCTGGGTGTTGTACAATGTCCGTCTCTCAAGACAAGTCTCCTGCTGTAACCCATGGTAAGCTAAAAGGCCATTATTGCACGCCTACGTTGCCCCGGTAGTTGTAGTTTTACCAATCAAACTATTTGTAGCTGCCGTTCTATTCGTTTGAACCTCTTTTCACAATGAAGTAGTGAACCCTGCCACAGACTCTCCCAAATACAGGCCAGAGAGACAAGTATATATTTTGTCAATGAAATAAATGTGTAATTGGCAAAACTTTACCATTAGCAAAATACCCTAACTACGGTCGCAACTAAGGAATTGTCTCCACATCAGCGATTAGACATTTATTAGTGGACATCCTTGCGCAATGCCCGTCATTACATAGGTGGAGAGATGGCAAACATCAGATGTGATGACATGGCAAACGTATCAGACATAATGCCCTGGCACTATCTGAGATTTGATGACATGGCACACACATCTGCACATAAATGAAAAAGTGCAATACCATGTTCAGAAAACCCAGAATGCGTCTTTCAATTTTGGCAAGTAGACTCCATAGATACTATAGAAATGCCAAGCCTGGCTACTTTTGGGTAGGTTTATTCACTGTCCCCTCCTCTGTAACACTGCACAAGAATGTAAATACCCAGTCATTGATATAGAGAAACATTCCTTAGTTGCTACTGAAGCTACAGATACCTTGGATAGTCTGTTCTACAATGTGCTTGTAGTTAATGCAGGGTGCACTTTTTCGCTATCACATTGTGGGTGTGAAATTGATAAACGAGCTACTAGCATTTTAACCTCATAGAATGTCTCATAGAAAGTAGCTAACATGTGATTTTCTATATGAAAAACATTTAAATATAATTTTCTACATTCAAATCAAGTTGCCAGCGATCAGATTTGTGAAGCAGGGTGCCATCAAACTTACAATTCATGTGTTTTAGTCAAGGTATCAAAAACTACAGTTGATATAAACAGTCTACACACCCCTTAAAATTCCAGGTTTTTGTGCTGTGAAAAAAACAAGATAAAAAATGTCAGCACATTTTTATTGTGACCTATAAAGGGAACAATTCAATTGAAAAACAAACTGAAATCTTTGAGGGAAAACATTTCAAATTAAAAACCTAAATAACCTGGTAAGTGTGCACACCCTTTTATAACTGGAGATGTGGCTGTGTTCAGAATTAACCAATCACGTTCAAACTCATGTGAAATAAGTCATTACACACCTGCCATCATTTAAAGTTACGCTGGTTAATCAAAAATAAAGGTTGCATCAGAGAAAAATCCACAGACAGCTTCCAAATCATCACTGGGATCTCATTGTTGAAAGATATCAGTCAGAAGGGTAAAAAAATATTTCCAAAGCATTAGATATTCGATGGAACACAGTGAAGACACTCCTCATCAAGTGGAGAAAATATGGCACAACAGAGACATTACCAAGAACTGAACTTCCCTTCAAAATGTATGAAGACTAGAAGAAAACTGGTCAGGGAGGCTTCCAAGAGGCCTACAGCAATATTGAACAAGCTGCAGGAATTCCTGACAAGTACTGGCTGTATTCTACATGTGACAACAATGTCCAGTGTATGTATGGGCTATGGGGTAGGGTGGCAAGACGGATGCCTTTTCTCACGAAGAAAAACATCCAAGCCCGGTTGAAGTTAGCAAAAACAAACAATCTCCCAAATGCAGGTGGGAAAATGTGTTATGGTCTGATGAGCTCAAGGTTGAACTTTTTGGCCTTAACTCCAAAAAGGTATGTTTGGCACAAAAACAATACTGCACATCACCCTAAGAACACCATAACCACAGTGAAGCACGATGGTTGCAGCATAATGCTTTGGGGCTGTTTTTCTTCACCTGGAACCAGAGCCGTAGCCCCGGTGGAGAGAATTTTGAACATTTCCAAATACCAGGCACTTTCGGCACAAAACCTTCAGGCTTCCATTAGAAAGCTGAAGATGAAATTCACCTTTTGCAAAGAAGAGTGGGCAAATATTGCCAAGTCAAGATGTGCCTTGCTAATGGACTCCTTCCCAAAAAGACTGAGGGCTGTAATAAAATCAAAATGTGCATCAACAAAGTATTAAATATAAGTATTTATGGGTGTGCACACTTCAATTGAATTGTTCACGTTACAGGCCACATTAAATGTGGAAAAAGTTCTGACATGATTAATCTGTCATTTTTTCACATCAAATAACCTGGCATTTTAAGGGTTTAGGGGGGGTTGTGTAGACTTTATATCCACTGTATGTTCAATATTCAGAATAATATTACTATACCCTGGACACCACAGGAAGTGACAATTGGCTCGTGCTTAACTATAGTTTTCTGATAGTTTCGTGCCCTGAAAAGAGCCAAGAGGAATGGCAATCCATCGTTCAGATGAGGTTCTGTGCATGTGTTTGTTTTCCTTTTCCCTACATTTGTCGTGCACATCTACTTTACAATTCTCTCTTAACGGATGATTTGATTGACGTGTTGTAGATCACATCCAGCCTCATTTATCAGTGGCAAAAATAACACTGCAGCTATGTGAAGTCTACCGCTCATTCCTCCTCATACACTACACACTTAAACATGGTGTAGGCTACAACTAATGTGTCTGTTGTAATTTGAAATAGTAGTCTGTTAAAAAACTTGAGTACGGTGCAAACATGCGATCTATTTAGCCAGTATTTAAAAAAACTAACATGCAAGAGACGGACGGTGTGAATTGAAATAAAACAATCAATTCAGCAAAATGAAGCAAATGCAGAAATGAAAAAACATAGATTAAATCCGAAAACTGCGCAACAGCTATGCAACCCTTTCCTGTTTTATTTCCACTGTAATTGCGAACTTTGCCCTTCATATACACAGTATATATATATATAAATCAGGCAAAAATGTTAAGGATGTACATTTGCACGGTGCACTTGTGTCATAGGCTACAATTGTGGATTCGACCACGTATGGACAAATATTCAATATATTATACTACTGACAAAATGTTGACTAGCCATTTTTTCACAGTAGATTAGACTCTGTATGGGGGTGTGGGGATTTTCATGATGGGTATGACCACAGAACACAGATTAAATGTCCTTCTAGTAGCACCGTCGTGTAAATTACTTTGCAGAAAATGTTTGACTTAAGATAAATGTTTCCGTGATGCACAACCAGACATATTACCGGTGATCTCCCAGGGTCACTATTACTATAACACCCAGTTTCACCTCGATGCAACATCTGTTGACTGCGCTCTGCTCCTCCTACTACAATACATACCTAATTTAAACAGAGAATGCTGTAGCCTACATCCAAGTAAAGTTAGCAGGAGTTTGTATTGGCTGTTTAAAGAAATCTGAACCATGGATGACCTTTCACTTGGCCCACAGGTTGTGAAACCATCTAACATCAACTCTTAAATCTGTCAAATTCTCCTTTAACGGATTCTTAAAAATAAATATTTCAAGGTGCAATTTAAAGGAAGCCTTTTAGCTCATGATTACAATTAAGGAATATTTAGCTATTAGATGTTTCACTGTAACCCAGTTGTTATATGAATGCCCTTGATATTTGAAAAGTAATACTGCTGTCATATGTTGTCCGATAATGTTAATACGATATTGTATCTTTTTTTGTGTGTGGAAGGCATGGCCTCAGCCATTGATAGCCACTCTGGAGAATCTCAGCATAAAATGTGTTGTTAAAAAGAGCTATAGTATATGGACAAATCCCCTGTTTTTGAAGGTTTTATCATTTAAATCAGCTTGATGACAGAGAGATCACAGAGTGCTTGATCCAAGCACTGACGCGTTGGACAGGCACTGTGCTATGAGTGTGATAGCCTGATGATATGGTGGCCTGGAGACACGGACAGAGTGCAAGGGACTAGTGACTGAGGAGCGAGAGGGCTGGCTTTTTAACCCCCTGAACTATCCCTTACGGGTCTCCCATTAGGTTCCATTGGAAAAATCCTGTCCACCCAGAAGAACCACCTCCCCCAAAGTGCACCAACACATCCCCGGCTCAGGCCCTTGTACCGTGGGGTCTGGCGGTTCCATCAGTGCCCCCTGCAACTTGTCCTCCAAAAAGAAGGGTCTGCTCTCCAAAGGGAAGAATCTAATGAAAAGACTTGGTGCTGATCAATGAAACCTTCATATACTTGAAGCGTATAATCAACCCCATTATCCCAATCACCCTACTTCCATTACTGTAAAATCAGTCCTGTAAGAAAAATAAAGGTCAAAACGTAATATTTAAAAGCATTTGAGAGCTAGTCAAATTCAGTACACATCGACTGCTGTCCAATAGAAACCAAATGTTCCTATTATAATTGCAGATCTTTTTTTTTTTTTATATGGTTCAGGGACCTCATAGTTGCCAACCTATTAGGTCATTTCTGGATTTTTGATCTGAAGCACAGAGCCACAACACAATAGGTAAGACCTCATATTGAATACTCTCCCCTTTACAAAAAGCCAATGGGTACATACAGTTGGTAGGTGTTTTGACACTGTAGACAAGCCTGTCTCCAAGCAGTGTTTTGACCAGTGTTTCTTTAGAAATTAGATTAAAAGAGAGGGCTCAAAAGGGCCAGTCAGTAGCGTACATAACGCCAGGAAAAGAGCGGTTTAGGGGCTAGGCAGCAGATGTAATTTAAACAGCATGGGAGGTTTGCATGTTTTACCTAAAGCACATCTCAAATCAGCATTCCCAACCAACCATTGAAGCACTTTCTGATAGCTTTTTCCAACAGAACATGCTAGCAAGGCACCTGGGCATGCTTTCTGTGTGCATTTTCATGATTCATCTTGAAAGCAACATTTGCATAGTAAATTACGGTTGAAAAAAGCTTGGATGTTTTTTTTCTAAATGATAATAATAAATACAAATGTATTGGTCACATTTAATCTCAGTTCAACTGGAGTCCAGATTTACCATTTGCCTACAAACACCTCAGCACCTGAAACCAGAATGTGCATTGGTAAAATATGCAAAATCTCCAGAAAGACTGAAACAAAATATTTGAGGAAATCAGAAATGTGACAAGCAGGAACTCTGGAGAAATACGTTATACAGAAGAAAGCTTCCAGATTTACTATCTTGTTATTTACTTTTCTGCTGAAAGGTCATAAAATGCCTAGTTGAAACCAACCTCCATGTATTTGCCTTATAAATGCACAATGGTTTGTATTTTGTCCAATATGTGAAGCGTTTTTGTCCATTTTGCATTGCATCACTTCTGAAATGTATTTGCAAACCATGTTCATCTAGCTAGACAAGTGATTTAAAAAACTGCACATCTAGGGACTGTCCAGTTTGAGGAAGAGGACCTGCGGAGCAAATTGACATTCAAATGAAAATAATTAGAAAAGGTGTGTGTGTGTGTTGTTCGGGGGTTAAATGTGTATTTAAATTTCTATGTTAGTACATTGTGTTTTATTTAAACTATTTTGGCACAGAAGACTATAATGAAAAAAGAAGGCACTTTATTTTGTTCCTCATGTTAAATGTGCAATGTGTTCACTCTGCATTTACAATGCATTTTGACAAAAGAAATATGTAAACGAAAGACAATTGAAAGCAGGTTCAATCAAAACTTTTACAAGAATTAGTTAAAACCGGCATTCTTCAAGGGCATCAAAGCGTGGTGAACGCTACTAAAACCACTTTCTCCATCTTAACACTAGAAATGATGGGATTGGCCAGATTACAACGGTCTTATTGATTTTGATACTTGGTTTGGTTAATAAGCCAATTGTAGATTTGTTTTCTACACCACATTCACCTGGCATAAACTAAAACAGGGTTTCCCCAATTCCTTGATTACCCAAAGGTACATCCATTAAAGCACCCCGCT